>CM064581.1:46321899-46496899 GCA_032716605.1 Paralithodes platypus | reverse complement strand
GGGTGGATTCAGAAGCATGGATTTCGGGAGGTCGTGCCTGCAGCTCCATGTTGTTTATGAGTGATTGGATGGAACGGCGAGAGATAAGGGTATGGATGTGCTTCTGGAAGCTGGTTTGGGGTGGGGAGGGAGGGAGGGAGAGATGACAGTATTTGTGTGTGATACTGTGTTGTTAGCATAAGTGGCTGTGTTCAGTCTTCCTTAATGTGTTTGATAGTGTGCGGTGTTGTGTTACAGCCTGGACAGGTATCCTGGACGTAGTCATCCAGCTTCTTTTGATGGTGCCCACATCTTAGCCTAGCCAGGTGGACCCTGTCCTCATGGGAAAGGAGGAATTCTGTAGTTGAGTGTTGTCTTTGAGTGACTGGATGGATCGGTGGGTGATTTGAGTATGGAGAAGCTTCTGGAGGCTGGTTTGGGGTTGGCGAGAGGGGAGTGATGACAATATTTGTGTATGATAATGAGTGCTAAGTGTAGTTTTGATTTTTTTTGGTGTGTATGTGGATGTTCTGCCATGTAGTGTAGGGGGTGGCGATGATGTGTGGAGGCTGCGGCGAGAATTTGTGTGCCTCTTATATCAAGGTGATCCTTGATTTTGAGGACTTTGCTTTCCTGGTGTAGGTGTGGTAGCTGTGCGTCCAGTGATTATTTTGAGGGGTTTGTTCTGTATAATCATGCGCAAAAAGACAGAACTGGTGGAGTCGAGGACGTACATAATTTCTGGGGCCATCGTTATCACCATGATGCAGGATTACCTTGATAGGGGCCACGTACTGTACCTCGACAATTGGTACACCAGCCCCGCCCTTCCCAACTGCCTGCATAGCCGCAATACAGGAGTGTGTGGCACCGTCAGGAGGAATCGCTCATTCATGCCTGAGCTACCAAACAGGCTGGAAAAGAGCTCTATCATCTACTGGCAGGCAAACATTGTCCTCATGTTGTCTTGGATGGATAACCGTGATGTGAACGTCCTCATAACTGTAAACCGTCCCATCTTCCAAGACAGCAGATGTCGTGATAGAGCAACATGAGAACTAACCAAGAAACCTTTGGCCATCTGTGACTACAATATAAATATGCGTCTGGTGGACAAATCTGATGCTGTCATCTCGTCAGTCGAGTGTGCGAGGGAGACAATGAGGGGGTATAAAAAGTTATTCTTCAACCTGCTTGATATCACTCTGTACAACTGCCACATCCTCCACTTAACAATCACCGTCAAACATGAAACGATGGAGAACTTTTGCATCGAGTTGGCAAGGAGTTGTTGGGCGAGAACATGGATGCCCAGCAACACCACGCACATCGACAACCAGCAGCAGAAGGGATTGCCAGGCTGACAGAATGCCACTTCTCTGACTGGGTGCTGCCCGTGACCAGAAACCCAAGACCCCACAGAAGGTGTCATGTGTGCCGGAATATGACACAGATGCCCCCTGAAAAAATATATACCAGGTAGCCTATATGTGCGTAGAATGTGATATGGCACTGTGTTTCTCCGACTGCTTCAGGGACTATCACACACTTGAGCACTTCTAAAACAGTGTGTACAAAGACTGCGATAAAAAACGCTAAAATAAGTGAGGACTGTGTGTACAAAAACAAAGTGTAAATATATACAGTATATATATGTTATGTACAAAGTGCCAAACACATTATGTAAGTGATTGTAACACTCAAATATATGTAAAACAGTGACAGACACGAATACTTGTAAGTATATAATAAACTAATCACACTGTGTACAATGAAGACTGATAAAAGACGACAAAAGTGAGATAAAATATGATAAACATGAGTACAAAAATACAATGTGTAAAGCAATATTCTAAGTCAAAAGTGCCTAAAACAATGTGTAAATCCCTTAGTCTAACTATAATACATACGATAAAGTATACAAAACCATAAACAGAGTGTGTGGCAGAGAGAGAAAGTGACAGGCGAGAGAGGAGGGAGAGCGGAGGGAGTCGGTGTCAGTCAGCTGGGCGTGTGTACGTGTGTGCGTTCTGTTATGATCCAGGGCAAAGATAGCCGCCTTCACCATGGTAACCAGGACGCGCACAGGGCTTGCCATTCGTCGGCACTTACAAACACTTGACTTTATGTACTTATTACACTGTAACATCACTTACAATGACATTCTGTAATACATATTGCCATTTGATGAACTATGGAGGCACACATGATGCTCGGGTGGTGTAAATAAGTGTCACTCAAAAACTGGAGGCATCGTACATCAGCCATGCTGCCTCACTAGGCTGTCGAGCCTTTCGTATGCAGGTGAGGGAGGTTTGAAGAGGCTCCAGGCACCCAGTGATGTTAGAGCCCCCTCCCCAGGATCCCCAAATGACCGAGGTGAGTGTTTGTTTCCTTCATTTTTAACCCTTTCAATGTGTTTTCAGGAAGAAAAAAAATTGGGCCGGGCCCTCGATGTACTTTTTTATTAAATCAGCTGGGGGTTAAATTATTATATTCAATTTAAAAAGGACCTCCAGCAGTTAACAGTCTTTGAACTCTCTCACTTAACCCTATTTGTTACCACAGATTCTTCTTAAACCTCACAAAATCGTCTAATTATAGTTAGAATATAATTAAAAAGACGTTGCCAGTACAGAAGGGGTTAATGGCTTTAGAATTATTGAAGTTAGAATTATTAACATGTAATAATGATATAATACAAACTAATTAAACTATCTTACTCATGTGGATATCGACGGCCACAGACGTGGTTCAGCATTACCCTATGGTGGCTCGAGTTAGTAGCAGTCTTGACCTCATATTTAGCCCCATTAGTTTGGTGATTTTAAGACCTATTGTCCTATTAACCCCTTCAGACTCATATGACGCAGAGGTGGCCAGATTAGCAATAAGAAATAGAGTTCTCTCACTCTTATAATTACCTCTCCAAAATTAGTGTTCTGCCCACAGCTAACTCAAAGACAACTGCAGAGGTTGAAGTAACTAAACTAAAGGTTTCTAAATACCCCTGATGGTAACAAAGGCTTTAAAGTATCCCTAATAGGCTCAAAATCGCGTCATATGTCGGAGAGGGTTAAGTAGGCGATTTTGAGACCTTTAACCTAATTTCTTTATGTACTCGATTAGTGCGGGTTGTCTAGTTTACATCACCGTAGCGCCAGGCGGGCATCATTGCCGAAAATTACCTTCATTACATGCTCTTTCTCATGCAAAAGCAAGAGCCAGAGCATAATACAAATATATATTAGTGAAAGTACAATGATAGAACTTTACAATGAAACCTGAATCATCTCTGTACGACATCTGGTTATCTTGCAACGATCGTGCAACCGAAGGCCAAAATTGGTAAAATAGTGGCAATAATGGCTGTTTTTGCTGTGTGAGACACTACACATGAGTGAGACAGCCGTATGTCGGGCCTCAGTATGCGCCCGTACGCTGTGTCGAGCGGTTGGAGCCCCCCTATGCTCTATGCTCCCTCCAACGCCTGACCTCTCTCTCAGCGCTCATAATAGCCTCAAAATGGGGTCCGTCATATGATGGGCACCGTACAGATGTCCTATTTCCTCTCTCCCGTCATATGACGGTCCCCACGAGTCAAGGATTAACATTAGGACCCTTCATGCCATTTAGGTATAGATTTTCCCTGGCGAGCAATAGCCAGCCTTTATTTTAATAGGAACCAACTTCAAAGTGGGGTCTTGGGGGTGTTTTTTAGGCTTGATATAAGTCTAAGGGGCAAACTAAACATATATATATACAGTATAATATAGTACCTTACCCATGTGGATATATATACAGTATAATATAGTACCTTACCCATGTGGATATATATACAGTATAATATAGTACCTTACCCATGTGGATATATATACAGTATAATAGTACCTTACCCATGTGGATATATATACAGTATAATATAGTACCTTACCCATGTGGATATATATACAGTATAATATAGTACCTTACCCATGTGGATATATATACAGTATAATATAGTACCTTACCCATGTGGATATATATACAGTATAATATAGTACCTTACCCATGTGGATATATATACAGTATAATATAGTACCTTACCCATGTGGATATATATACAGTATAATATAGTACCTTACCCATGTGGATATATATACAGTATAATATAGTACCTTACCCATGTGGATATAGACGGCCACAGTTGCAGGTTCAGCATTAGCCGGAGCACAAGTATAGTTGCCCGAGTCCCCTATGGTGGCTCTTGTTAGTAGCAGTCTTGAGGTCCGACATAACTTATCCGTGACCACACTGATACCGCCGCGGGGGCTGTAGTTGACCATCGTCCGGCCGTGGTACCAGTAGATGTGTTGTGGTGGTTCCAGATTGCCTGATACAGAACAGGTCAGGTTGATGTTGCTGCCTGTTACCATATGGACCTCAGCGGGGCCGTAGATGTGCGCGGCAGCCTCTGGAAGTACAGTATATATAGATAGATAGATAGTTAGATAGAGAGACAGACAGACAGAAAGGCAGACAGACGGATAGATAGATAGATATAAGTGTATGTATGTATGAGTCGACCCTCGATTTTACGGACTAAGTTGGGGTTGATGACCGGTCGTTAATGCAAAAGTCTGGGGCTAGAAAAGGATAAAATAATGTGACTATTCCAATATTTTGTTTCTCTGTGTGTATGAAGGAGACAAAAGGCAAAGCTGCCTGTAGCAAGTGTCCCCTGCAAAGTTGAAAGATTGACAGAGAGCCACATTCAAGGTACACTCGGATACCATAGTATCTAGCCCACTCATAGCTATTTGTGTATACTTCACTTTACAGAAGTTTATCTCTGGAAACGACTTTATGAATAGAATATTCTATGCATATATATATATATATATTATTTATTGAAAAGCAAGTTCTAATCAAAAATAAATCCAAAGCATAGAAAAACATAGAGGGTTCACAAATGTTCCTGAGTGGGCTAGAGAGTATGGCATCCGAGCGTAGGTCAGAGTTAAAATGTCTGGACACTCGAAACTTTGTTTTCCTATTCATTTATTTATTCATAAATGTTTATGTTTCCTCGCTAGACCTCCATGAAGATTTAAACAGAATAAACTAAGCCCCACTTCAAGATAAATTTGTACACTTTCGGTAGAATAATGTCCTAACCAAATTTTGGTTCCTCTTTAAATAACAGACTCGCTATCGCTCACCAGTAAAAGCTCGACACCTAAAGGGAACGAAAGGTCTTAAAATTGACAAGAAAATGGGGCAAAACCATCCCCAAAGACGGAAAAGACGTTCGTGTGACACCAGCTTTATAGGTTTAACTTATACTAATAACCTGCAGGTTGTTTAATGCCTTAGACCTAATCCTCAAGGGGATAAGTATTAGTAGAGATCTGATAGGGCTAAGACAATAAGAAAATGTAATGCTTGGATATTGTATAGCCCTCTGCACCTCCATATTACAGGTATATATATATATATATATATATATATATATATATATATATATATATATATATATATATATATATATATATATATTTGTTTTCTATGTGAATGAGGGAGACAAAAGGCATAACTGCCTGCAGCGAGTGCCTCCCCCAGATTTCAAAGAGTGACAGGGCCGAAATCAAGGGACGCTCGAGCTAAAATGCCTGGACACACAGAGTTTGAAGCAATTTAAGTCATAGGAAGAGGGAAAGACTAATTCTGGGAGAGAGTCCCAGAGCTCAGCAGTTGAATAGAAGAAAGTCTGAGAATAGCGTTTCACTCTTGGGTTGGAGAGATGCACAGAGTACGGGTGGGATTGTGTTGCAAGGCGGGTACTACGTACCCTACGTAGAGGAGGTGGTATACACTGGGAAAGCTCCGAGGAACACTGATTATTGTAGTAGGGATAGAATAGCGAAAGAGATGCAACATTGCGGCGAAGAGAGAGAGATTGCAGAGAGTTGGTGAGTGGACGGGAGTTAATGATACAAAAGGCTTTCCTTTCTACTTTATCTAGGAGTGCGGTGTGAGAGGATCCTCCCCACACATGTGAACAATACTCAATACAAGGGCGCACTGTGCCCCTGTACAGAGCAAGTAGCTGCGCAGGGGTAAAGAACCCCTTGAGGCGGTTGAGCACACCCAGCTTCTGGGAGGCTGCCTTAGCGAGACTGGTAATATGGTCTTTCCAAGTGAGAGCAGAAGAAAAAGAGACACCGAGAACATTGAGAGAAGATGAAGGGTTGATTTTTGTATTATTGAGGAATAAGGGATAGTCCTCTGGAAGTTCCTAACAGGTAGTAAGATGGATAAAATGAGTTTTGGAAGCATTAAATGCAACAAGGTTTTCTCTAACCCAATTGGAAATAGTAGCAAGATCAGCAGATAAGCATTTTATGGCTTCATTACGTTTACTTTTGAGGGACTGCTGGCTGGGGCGTTCTGGAAAACTAATTGAGTGGTGTAAAGTAGAGTCGTCTGCATATGAATGGATGGGACTATATGTACAGTTGAGAAGATCATTTATGAAAATTAGAAAGAAAATAGGAGATAGTACAGAACCCTGAGGAACACCGGAGTTGATAGGATGAGGAAATGAGCGATGGCCGTCCACAACCGTAGCTATGGAACGGCCGGAAAGGAAATTAGAGACAAAGGCACAGATGGAGGGACAGCAACCGAAGGAGGGCAGTTTGGAAATTGAAGATTTGTGCCAGACTCTATCGTAGGCCTTCGATATGTCTAGTGCAACAGAAAAAGTCTCACCGAAGTCCCGAAAGTTGGATGACCAAGAGTTAGTAAGATATGAAAGAAGATCACCAGTAGAGCGACCCTTAAGTTTTTTTTTTTTACTTTGGTCTCTAGATATCCATTAAGCTTAAGATTACACCCCCTTGAGCCCCTTTCAAGATAAATTTGTCCCGGCTGAAAGCCGGTTCCTCTTAAATAACAGGCTCGCTATCGCTCGCCAGGATAAAATCGACACCTAAATGGCACGAAAGGTCTTAAAATTGACAGAAATGGGTCGAAAGTTCTTAAAATCGTCAAAATAATGGGGCGAACGTCTTAAAATTAGAAAAACAATGGGGCTAAACATGAGGGAGAAAGGAGTCAAGAAAAAAATCCCTCGAGTGGATATCTCCCCTTAACACTTAAAGAGCGGGGCCCGACTTAAGTCTGTATCTAAAAAGCAGCAAGTTAGGAGCATTATTAAGGCTTTTAAAGGGTTAAAATCGAGTGCAAATGGCCGGGAGCGCAGCAGGCCACACGGCTGACACCCAGGGCTTACCGCCGCCCACTGACTCACGCTCCCTCTGTTCTCGAGAAGTAGTAGCGTAGCTGGAAAAAATATGCCGCTATATGCTAAACTACCATGTTAGTGGTAGCACTGCATGAAAACGACGAGTGCTACGTAGCTCGTTCTGGTCTCATTTTGAAGCTTGTAGCGCCTAGTTTTTTGCTGAATACATTTCTATTCCTGCAGATACTTGATTGATCATTCAGGAGGGCCTGAATATGCCCAAAATAGTCCAAAACCCCCCCCGCTAGACGAGGGTTAAGGAAGCCATACTGGCGATCTGAGAGCAGATTATGAGAAGAGAAATGCATAAGAAATTTAGAAGCAAGAATAGTTTTAAAAACTTTAGAGATACAAGAGATGAAAGCAATTGGACGATAGTTGGAGGGTTGAGAGCGGTCACCCTTCTTTGGGACAGGTTGAATGAGAGCAAACTTCCAGCAAGAAGGAAAGATGTTAGAGGAGAGACAGAGACGAAAGAGTTTGCCTAGGCAGGGGGTCAGCACGGAAGCACAGTTTTAAGAGCAACAGGAGGAACACCGTCCAGACCATACGCCTTCTTAGTATTAAGCCCAGAGAGGGTAGAAAGTACATCTTTAGAAGAGATTAGGATATTAGGCATAACTAGGAGAGAGGGGGGTGGAGAGGGAGGAATAGCACCGGAATCATCCAAGGTGGAGTTTCTGGCAAAGGTTTGAAGCTTACTGACAACCTGCAGTTTGAAGGCCTCAGACATAATCCTTAGGAGGTTATGACGTGTGTTATTACATATAGGGTTAAGCCAGTATAGGAAATTTGATAATTGGACGCTGTACAATAACCCTACAATCCGCTATAATGAAATTAAGATGAGAACATGCCATTTAGGCGAATCATTCACTAACTACCACCCATTTCTGTGTTAATCCTCACTAGCCACCCGGTACTGTAATGACTATCAATTGGGACTAGAAGGCAGAACAAATATTTAGCCCCACACCATTTTTAACCACACAAGAATGAGGGAAAGAAAAAAGCTAAAACAAGATAAAACATGGAGGAACAGGGTAGAACAACTAGAAGTACATATACACCAGCTGGAATACCCAGCCTCTCCCCCCTCATATATGCAAACATACAAGTTCTTATAACCAGTAGAACAAAATTGGTCCCATCCATCCAGGGACTTTTAGATGAGGGGAATGCAATGTTTACTGCCCTTACTGAAATGCACACTAAAGACTACGAAAACAGTGAGGTATGGAACCTAGTATATAATATACACAGATTAGACAAAGCACACAGGATATGTGGAGCAGTAGCTTTGTATATAAAAGACTCTCTAGTAAGTGCACAGTTTCCGAAACACTCCAGTGAGGTAGTAGAGATTCTGGGGATACAATTAAAAAGCCTAAATCTGACTGTTATCCTAAACTTCACACTTCCAAATGCCTCCCTACATTACTTCAAAACTAGATACGATCAAAGCTGCTTTAGAAGAGCTGGTGGCCCCAACCCCCAACATCCTATAGTTTGGGGACTTCAATTTATCTAATATCAAATGGAAGCAAGTAGAACACCAAATATTGCCTGACACCTCAAACACAAATGGTGATGTACACTTAAAAGCACTATTTAATGTATGTTCTCTGTTCAACTTAAAACAACACATTATAGAACCAGTAAGATGTTAAAATATTCTAGACTTGATATTTTTAAACAATGAGAATATTGTGCACAATACCAGCATATCTGATACTACCTACTATGACCATGGGATAATCGAGATACTAACCAACCTTAAGTAACTACAAAAAGGCACAACAATAAGATCATATCCAGAGTGATGTTTGGCATCCTCTACCCAACCTTTCTGTCTTTCTCTTTTCTTGTACTACGTTTCCTTCTAGGTACTGACGAGATCGCCTGATTGTGTAGCACTGCAAGGGGGGCTGCGGATGATGGGAGCCTTGGCTGGGGATGCAAGCCTGTGGGCTGTTGATCCCCTCCCCCGCTGCCCTCTCAGAGACAGATCTCATCTCACTATTATCTAATATTAATTGGTAAGCATATATCAGAACTTAGAAGAAACAGACTGGTAAATCCAAATGGCAGACAAAACAACCTCTACATGTCTTAGCCTAGTAACAAAAATAGATAAGAATGTGTGTGCTGCTCACATTCCAGAGAGAGAAGAGAAATACAGAAGTAAGCAAGATAGAGAAAGGAGGAGGCTCTACAAGCACAGAAAACTAATGTCATATTGGCTATCTGTTTGGGCCAACTGACATATAAAGAGAAATAAACAGCAGCCCCAGGATCAGATTCATTCATCCAACCATAACCTTATCTCTGTCACCTGTCCTATCTCTCTGGTACAGCCACCCAATCCTTCCAGCCGGTGGCGCATATGGCACTTTGGCACTGCCGACTGGGAAGCTCTTCGGCAGGTAGTACTTCTTTGATTTCCCATGGAATGACTTCTGCTTCCATGACCGGGGACCCTCGGAGAGTGCTGAACGCATTACCGAGGTAATCCTCTCGGGCATGGAAGCATCCTTCCATTTTCTTTCTCTCAGATTAATGCAAATTTGTTTTGGTTTATTCTCGCTTGTTTTACTGCTCTCCGCAATAAGAAGGAAGCATTCATAAGGTACCATCACCTTTAAACTCAAGAATCTCATACTTCCTATGTTTCTGCCAGAAATCAAGCCAAATCTGTTCTTCGAGTCACCAAAAAACCTTTCATCAATAATAAATGCACTGAACTATGCAACTCTAGTTCTTCCCAAGCCTTCTGGCATCTAGCCAAAAACCTCTCTAACAATTTTTCTTCTTCGTCTTTCCCTCCTCTTTTCCGCTCTGACAGCACTACTGTCAATTCTTCCTCTGACAAAGCTGAACTCTTCACTATCACTTTCGCTAAAAACTGCACTTTAGATGATTCCAGTGTTATTCCTCCCTCTCTACTACATATGTCTAACATCATAATCTCCTCTAAGCATGTACTTTCAACCCCCTCTGGGCCTAATACTAAGAAGACATATGAACCGGATGGTGTTCCTCCTGTTGTACTAAAAAACTGTGCTTCCGTGCTGACTCCCTGCCTTGGCAAAACTCTTCTGTCTCTGTCTCTCCTCTAACGCCTTCCCTTCTTGCTGGAAGTTCACTCTCATTCAACCTGTCCAAAAGAAGGGTGACCACTCTCAACCCTCCAACTATCGTCCAATTTCTCTCATTTCTTGCATCTCTAAAGTTTTTGAAACTTTTCTTACCTCAAAATTTCTTAAGCATTTATCTTCCCATAACCTACTCTCAGACCACGAATATGGCTTCCTTAAGGGCTGCTCTACTGTTGATCTTCTTTCTTATCTTACTAACTCATGGTTATCCTCTTTTTGGGACTTCGGTGATACTTTTTCTGTTGCGCTAGACATATTGAAGGCCTTTGATAGAGTCTGTCAGAAATCCCTCATTTCCAAACTACCCTCCATCGGTTTCTATTCCTCCATCTGTGCCTTTGTCTCTAATTTCCTTTACGGCCATTCCATAGCTATGGTTGTGGACGGCCACCGTTCACTTCCTCAACCTATCAACTCCGGTGTTCCTCAGGGTTCTGTTCTATCTCCAATTATCTTCCTATTATTCATTAACAACCTTCTCAACTGCACCTCCAGCCCCATTCATTCATATGCTGACGACTCTACATTACACTATTCAACTAGCCTTCCACAACATTATTCACAGCAGGAACTTCAAAACTCAGGTAAGGAGGCCATAAAACACCTATTTTCTGATCACTGTACTATCTCCAATTGAGGCAGAGAAAACCTTGTTACTTTCAATGCTTCCAAAACTCAATTCCTCCATCTGTCTACTCGTCGCCCCCTTCCAGAAAACTATGACTTACTCTTCAACAATATACAAATTAACCCTTCATCTTCTCTTAATATTCTTGGTGTCTCTTTTTCTTCTGATCTCTCTTGGAAAGATCATATTACCACTCTTGCTAAAACAGCTTCCCAGAACCTGGTTGTGCTAAACCGCCTCTGGGGGTTCTTTACCCCTGCACAGCTTCTTGCTCTGCACAGGGGCACAGTGCGTCCATGTATTAAGTATTGTTCACACGTGTGGGGAGGATCCTATCACACAGCACTTCTAGACAAAGTAGAAAAGAAAGTATTCCATCTCATTAACTCCAGCCCACTCTCTATTTATCTGCAGTCTCTCTCTCTCTTTGCCGCAATGTTGCATCTCTCTAATTATTCTATCACTATTACAATAATCAGTGTTCCTCAGAGCTCTCTCAGTGTATACCATCTCCTCTTCGTAGAGCAGCTGAGCTGAGCTCTGGAACTCTCTCCCATAATTAGTCTTTCCCTCATCCTATTACTTAAATTGCTTTACACTCTGTGTGTCCAGGCATTTTGACTCGAACGTTCCTTGATTTTGGCCCTGTAACTCCTTCAACTCTGGGGGAAGCACTCGTCACTGGCAGTTCTGTCTTTTGTCACCCTCACTCTCATAGAAACAAAAATATTCATGGAGCTCAGTCCTGCTAAAGAACTGGAAAACATCACTAGAAAGACCTATAGCCATAATGTGGAGAAAGAGCTTTGATACTGGAGAAACTCAAGAAATCCTGAAAACGCAAGTATTGCAGCAGTCCACAATGGTAGAAGTGTGGCTCTTAGTCAAGTCAATATATGGTGTGACCCCCCAAAAAAGTATACAAAAGTATTTTTTTGCTGGAAGTGTATCAGTAGGTCCTAAAGTGTTCCAGAAAAAAAGTCTCCCAAAATCTGACCCCGGGAACATGGTTAATTTGCATAATGTCAAGATGGCGAACCCTTTATGTTTCAGTGTACTACAAACTTTTTTCTAGTTCACTTTAGACCCTATAAATGTATTACCAACAGATGTGTTGCTATTGATGGTGTGTCAAGGTACCCATCGAATACTACTGTTGCCTTCCCATAATTTCGGATCGTGAAGTCCACATAGGTATCTGCTATTACACCATATGTGCTGCCTTTTTTTTCCACTGAATCCGGTGTATCAGTGAACCACCATCCAGAACATAACCGTCCGTCTTGGGTACACTGCTGGTAACAGCTTCATCTGACAGGCTACAAGTGTGATCATCTATTGCTTTGGCCAGCTGTGCTTTATCAGATGTCTTGAATATACTGTTTGCTTCAAAAAGAGCTGGGGGAAATGGACTTAGCTCATGGTCTAGAACCTCCTCCATTGACAAGTCACCTGCCCTAGATATAACAAGGAGCCTTTGGAACAGTAAAACAGGATCAATATTTCTCTCAGTAGCAACTTTGACACCAGATGCATTTCCTTGTGTCCTTGTTTTTTCTTTACGTTTGCATGAGTAGGACAAAAACCAGCTGTCCCTCCATTTTTGCAATGATCTGCCTTCCCACTTCTGCATAAGTATAAAAATTAACACAAGTTAACGTCACTGTGACATAATTTTGACGTCACACGACGTCATGTGCATCATTGAGGATTATGAATTAAATGTATGACACATCCCATTCTATTAAAACTGACTGCCTTCAAGATAGTCTGCGAAGTCTTGGGTCATTTTTGTCATTTTGCCTTCAATGTGACGTCACAGAAAGATTTCTTTAAGCTTATTTGGATATTTGGTGTCTGGTTTCTATCTGTTGGTAATACATTTATAGGGTCTAAAGTGAACTAGAACAAAATGTGTAGTACATTGAAATTTAAGGGGGTCGCCATCTTGAAAATGTGCAAATTAACCATGTTCCAGGGGTCGGATTTTGGAAGACTTTTTTCTGGAAAACTCTAGGACCTACTGATAAACTTTCAGCAAAAAAATACTGTTGTATAATTTGTTTTGAGGTTCGGGTTATATTTTTCATATATTGACCTGACTATCTGCCAAAAAATACTATTGTCCAGTAGCATTAACATCTCTTATCACCAAACAAATACTATTGTCCAGTAGCATTAACATCTCTTATCAAAAAACAAATACTATTGTCCAGTAGCATTAACATCTCTTATCACCAAACAAATACTATTGTCCAGTAGCATTAACATCTCTTATCACCAAACAAATACTATTGTCCAGTAGCATTAACATCTCTTATCACCAAACAAATACTATTGTCCAGTAGCATTAACATCTCTTATCACCAAACAAATACTATTGTCCAGTAGCATTAACATCTCTTATCACCAAACAAATTTAAAGAGTGTTATGAGGAAAATAATTTGAATTTATGGAAGAAAACAGGCTTCACAACACAGGACAACACAGGTTTGAAGCAGGAATATTATGTCTCTCTTGCTAGAACACTATGACAAACTCCTAGATGCCGTGGAAGAGAAATGATTATGTAGATGTCACATACATAGATTTTGCCAAAAGTGTTTGATAAGTGTGATGATGGAATTATAGCACAGTAACTGAAAGAGGAAGGGATCACCGGAAAGGTGGGGTCCGTGGGGAGATGAATTTACAACTTCCTCATCAACAGAAGACAGTCATTAGCAGTAAACCAGGTACTATTGGAAGGTTCAGAGGTTTAAAGCTCTGTTCCCCAGGGTACAGTGTTGGCACCTTTGCTCTTCTCTATCCTAATTAGTGATATCGATGCTAATTTACAACACAGCAGTGTTTCTTTATTCGCAGAATACACAAAAATAGGTCTGGGAATAACCACTTGGAAGAAAAAAAAAAAAAAAAAAAAATGTAAGCTGACATGAACACAGTATTTCAGTTGGCCTAAGATAATACCATGCAATTTAATGAAGACCAAGTTCAGCTGATAAAATTAGGAGGAAATGTAGAAGTAAAAGGAAACACAACCGACAGAACAGTCACTCCTGCCAATCCCACGAAAAACAGATGTTATAGATCATGGGGTAATTATATAAAATGAACATGTCCTTCAAAGAACGTAAACAGGCCAAGTCAGTAGCAGAGCATGTTTGATACTACGCACTTTCAAGACATGAGAAGAACGGCCAATGATAACGATTTTCAAATTATTGGTTATCCCACGAATGGAGTATAGCAGTGTGCTAACCTCTCCACACAAAGCTGGAGAAATATACAAATTAGTGTTCAAAGAAGCTTCACATCCCACGTCAACTCAGTAATACATCTTCACTACTGGGATTGGCTGAAGGCTCTTAACCTCTATTCATTGGAGTGAACTCTTCAGAGGTATTAAATAATCTTCTAGAGCCAAACCTGCACACCACATTATCATGGAATTTGTGGGACAGAGGGGGAGGGGGGGGGGGGTAGGAATTGTAACATTCCTCCCCCTAATTATAAGGGAGCTCTAGGCACACTGAGGAACTCCTGGTTGGCAAGTAAAAGTCCTAGTTTCTTCCACAAAATGCCAAAAAACATGAGAAACCTGATGGATGTGCCAACGGAAGCCTTCAAGAGTATTAGTATACACAGCATAGAAGATGACATGATTGGACATTGTATAGCTCTCTACACCTCCACATTACAGTTTAATATAGAAGCTTACCGACAACTTGCAGTTTAAACCCCTTAGACATCTTGGGCTCTGTGGACACCTGACACTCATAGGTCCCTGAGTCAGAGATCATGGCCGAGGTTATGCGCAGCGTCCAGTCCTGCGAGCCCTCCGAATGCAAGGCTGTGAATCGCTCATCCGTTGTGTAGGTGAAGAGCCCCACGGTCAGGACGTGCATGTCTTGTTTCCTTAACCATGTTACCTAAGGGGAGTATTAGGTGAATTATTATGTAGGAAAATCATGAACATCTAACTTGAAGCTTTCTTAATCCACTTCGCCCGTCGGGGTTTTGTATCTTCGCAGGCTTCAGATCCGGGGTGTTTCGAGTGAATCATTTGTGGCTAAGCATATCAATGCAAAGAAGTCACCTAACCTAGGTTATATATATATATATATATATATATATATATATATATATATATATATATATATATATATAATTATATATAATTATATATATATATAAATATCAGGAGGCAGGGCTCGCTGTTATCTTGCAAATGGTGAAGACTAAAACTCTCAACATCAAGTGGTTCAGTTTTGATGATGAACGAAATAAGACGAGTTTGCCGATTTTCCCGCAATTCTGGTGTTAACACAGGAAGTCCCTGCATTGTGTCATCTTTCGCTACTCATATCTTCGCAAAAGAATATCCTAACCTAGATTATATCAGGAGACAGTACTCACTGTTATCTTACGATGGGTGAGAACTAGAATATTGAATACCAAGTAGTTTTTGTTGATGTTGAAAATATGATCGCTAGTTTTGGCACAGTTTGCTTACGTGTCATGTTTTGTTTCAATGTTCGGCTGGTACTTGTCTTTGCCTTCTAAATATTCTTGCAACTATTGATTATATATTATGGATTATGAATTATGGATAATGGATTATTATTGATTATATTATTATATTGATTATTGATATTTGATATATTTTAACATTGTAGTGATTCTTATGTCACTGAACAGTGCTTGCATACATCGATTCGCACACCAGAAAACTATCAACCTGGTAGCTTGGGCTGTGCTTGTAAAGGGGCTTTCCCACATTCACGACTTGACAGGATTTTCCGTCGCCGACTGGTTATCGTATGACTTTCGTAACGACTGGGCACGATTGATTAAAAATGACCGTTAAACAATGACTGTCGCCGATCAATCGCGCAACATTGTCTGCAACATATGCGATGGATCGCCGATATCGTCTGCAACATATGCGATGGGTCACCGATGTCGTCTGCAACACCATACGACGAAGGTAAAATTTGAATTTCAGAAAACTGTTGCAGGACGACTTCATGCGATTTGTCGACGATTCCTCGGCAAATAGTTGGCAAGACGTCGGCGATGTTGTAGACATCGAACGACAGTAATGTGAGGCTTTTTAATTTTTCTCAGGTAATTATCCCCCACCCCCCTTGTATGCTGATATATAAACAGCATTTGCGAGGCCCAACACCATTCTCATCTAGACCTTCGCACGTGCTTGTCAATTCCCAGCAATGTCTAGGCAGGGCATAAGTTATTTTGATTTAAAGCGGCTTCACTTTAAATTAATATAATAAATCAGCGGCTGCAATTGTTGGCTGTTTTATATGCGCAGCAAATGAAGGAGTACAGAGGAAATCAAGCAACAACATATCTTGCGACCCCTCTAGGCTGCTTGTCCTCCAAAACACTGAGGATCATGTGTCCAAATGGTGGTTTAGAGTGGGTAAGGGAAAATTGGAAAGGGAACTACTGCCCTGGAACATCCTTACACACATAATATGATAAACACACACAGAAACGAATCACACACATTACTATCTCCCTTATTGTTCAATATTTATATTTGATATAATTATGGTCTCTATGAAATCTATGAATAATTTCTGATTTGATGGGCTAAATATAATTATTATTCCACTAACACATAATGAGCAAAATGACACACGACAATTAATATATGTTATAAAACAATTTGCCCAATCTTTTAATATCTCAGCTGACCTCACTCACAAGTGAAAACGAACGATATGTATGCGAAAATATATGACACCGACTTAACCCAGTAAGCGCGAGCTATGTGTAGTGAACACCACCCTTCTGGGCGGCAATATTAGGCTCCATTCCTGCCTATAATTGTCATTTTACGATAAATATAATTATTACTTATTCATATGTGCCTATTTTACGTTTAATATGAAGATAGTAACCTGTAACAACAATAAAACAAGTGGGAATATCGTTTGGATGGTCAAAATCGCAAATTATTACCGAGCGGTTCATTCATCAATTGTGAGCTAGCAGCGACATACACCCTCACTCTCTGGAGCCTACAGCCACACTGAACCTCCCCTCCCTCATTCTCTCACACTCCATACGCTCGGTAGCAACAACACCACACCCTGGAACCGGGTTGCAGATATTGGCATCATAAATACACCAATATTAATGGTAATAAGAGGAAAAATAGGTGATAATTGAAGGGGGGAAGGAGGGGATATTAACACATGTGGAGGAGTGATATGAGGTATGGAAAAAAAAAATTGTTTTAAGTGCTACTGGGGCCTTTTAAAAGTTTTTTTTAGGCCTTACCTCTTAACCTAAGAAGTGCGCATGGGGGTAATTAGACACCTCTGCCTGTGCTGACGTATTTGAGCTGTTTCCATCACTAAAATATTCATTTTACCATATATAGCATTAATACTTATCCATACGCGCCTATTATGGGTTGATTATAAAGGTATTAACCTGAAAAAACAATAAAACGAGTGAAAACAGCGTTTGGATGGTCAAAATCGGAGATACAGGCCGCAAGTTATATAATGTATGGGTGAGGCAACCTGCTTTCCCGCCAATTTCCCCCAAGGCCACTGAGACACAGTCGATCGATACTCTCTCTCTCTCTCTCTTGCACTCGATTGCTAACAGTGTTGACAATGCCCTGCTTGCAACTCGCTAATGTTAGCACGAAAATATACCTCAGAATAAGGGAATAACAGGGAAAATAGGTGATAACTGAAGGAGGGGAGGAAAGTGGGGAAGGAGGGGAGGTAGAGGAGTGATATTTTGAATGGCCCAGGGGCAAATATATATATATATATATATTTTTTTTTCTTTTTTTCGATGTTTAAAGTTGATTTTTTTTTTCTCTGACTCTTAAGAGTCTTCCTGCAGTCCACCGGGGGAACTCTTAAGAGTCTTCCCGCAGTTCCCGGGTTAAGAGGTTTCTCGCCCTTGCCCACCAAAACCTCTTAGGAGTGTTCTCGCCATTCCTGGGTTAATTTTCTGAAACATGAGTTGTCAACACCTAACGTTCAGCCTAGACAAAAGATGAGGTAAAAATCTATGTTTTACTATTTTGTCATAATAATTATTTTTGTAATGGTACAATAATATTATTTTCAAATCCATGGCATTAAAAACTAAACAGTGATTAAAAAAACACCACAACACAAATAATTCTGTCAATTAATAAGGGAGATGATTAAATAGAGGAGATAAATACAGTACATAGATGAGAAGGAAAAGGGAAGGGGTCGTAAGCGATGATATATGAAATTATAACTACTTTTTCATGTTTTTTCTTTTCTTTTATAATATTTGTTCTATTTATTTGTACTTTGTACAGTCGCGCTAATAAATCATGTCCCAGGTGTCATTACGTTTGGCTTGCTCTGTGCTGTATTAATGTCTGTCAGATGTTAAATAGGGTGGGTAAGTGTAGGAACATATTTGTATATATCACTTGATAGGAAGAAATGAAGCTTAGATATTGCTGATACCAATTATTGATCAAAACATACTTGGTGCCGAGACATCACTTATTAGCGCGACTGTACCTATTTATTTCCTGGGCGAAAAAATGCTTTATATACTGTATATATATATATATATATATATATATATATATATATATATATATGTACAGTATATATTATTAGACACATTTAGCTTTAATTCCTGTGTTATATAATCATATGGTCTGTAAAGTCAATGTCTAAACTTGCGTGAGTTTACTGTACTCAATACAGGGGCTCACTGTGCCCCGATACAGAGCACATACACATTATCTCCCTTCAATCTCCTCCAAGAGCCGCAACAATCAACCACCACCAACCAGAACAAACTATCACAACCAACATAACCACCACCAAACTACCACAAATACCATCAAGCTACCACCACCACTACCCAGCCACCACAACCACCAAACTACCACAAACACCACCACCACCCAACTACCACAACCACCACCACCGAACTACTACCACAACCACACACTCTCACCACCAATTACCAACTACAACCATCATATACACAAAACACAACCATAACTACCACAACTACCACCACGGCTATACAGCACCACCACCACGGCCATGCAACACCACTACCACCACAACCATAACCACCACAACAACCACCACCACCACATTCTTGTGTAAATCGACGATTTGTGTCTCAAGCATCGGCGATGGCAATCTCATGCAATTGTGCATATCGACAACATCCTCGTGCACCGTCGTGCACCCTCGTGTTGAGCATACCAGGCCTGGGTATACTTTCGGCAAGTTATGCGATAACCATCTTATATGTTGCAGATTATGCGCCGATTGATTTGCAGACTAATCTTATGACTCTGAGAGTCATCGTACGACAGTTTGTGTTGGTATAATGGGGTTTTCATGCGAGGCCATCGCCGATGCGTAAGACTAGTTTGCAGATTCATCGGCGATTATTGGCAACATATCGCCGCGGCGTGCATGGCTCGTGTACATCGTGATCAGTTGTGAGTTCTTTTGATTTTTTCAAAGTTTGAAACGACTCACGTGACACCTTGTGCGACGCATGAGATCCATCGCCGAGTCATGTGATTGTACACAATTTATTTACGACTTCATGTGATTATGGGCAATATTTAGGGATCGCAGATGAAAATTATGAATGTGGGAAAGCCCATTAACACAGTGTGCCAGGCAGACTGACAGAGAAGAAATGTTGTTGTGAATTGTTTGGACAACCCGCTATGACAACATAGCTGTCTCCCGCACGGTTTTAACCTTTAAAGCGCTGAGCTATGGTATTTGTAACGTCCTGCCAGGCGAAGGTATTTTGGTTAATTCCTGACGAAAATCGTCATATTAATCAAATAGATCATAATTATTTATCCATATGCACCTATTTTACTTTTAATATGAACATATGAACATTGAAAAGCAATGAAACAAGTGGTAACAGCAATTGGCTGGTGAAAATTGTATGTTTTAACCCCGCGGTCGTAATCTGACCCAGACCGGTGATAGAGACACACCCTCCCTCTCTCGTATCTTGCATGGTACTGAGAGACAAGGGGATATCTCAGACTGGCTTAGAAGGTCGGAGATACACTCTCCCAGCTGTCCTTGCACAAAAATACTTGATAAATATCGTGAATAATAGGGAAAATACCCTATAATTGAGGACAGGGGAAAAGGGAGGGGAAGGTGGGGCTGGGACACATGTGGATGATTGATAGAAGGCATGGAGGTGAATTATCTCATTTAATCACATATTGCTTTGCTTTGAGTGCCAGTGGGGTGTTTTGAAAGTCATTTTTTATGCCTAAACTTTTAAGAGTCCCGGCGTCTTCGCCCAGTAAAACCTCTTAAGAGTCCTGGTGTCTTTCTCGGGTTAAGTGGTTTTAGACGGGTTTTAACCCGTTGAGCCCCGGCTAGTTATAATATTTTGTTCACCCCAGTCCCAAGCCATTTTCACTTATTTTTTTTGTTTGCTAAAATGGAAGACAAGGATGAGAAATGAAAAAAAAAAAAAAAAAAATCACCTCTGACCTTTTTTGGGGGGGGGGGGGAGCCTCAAAAAAATTTGTTGAGCCAAAATGGAAGAGAATGGTGAGAAATGAAGACAAAAATAAAAAAAAATCATTTCGGTCATTTGGGGGGCGGGGGGGGGGGGTTTCAATAGTTCGTCTCCCCCGCATGACCACCCGCCCGGGAGCACTAGGGTAAAAACTGAGTATAACATTGTACGGCATACATCCTAAGGAGTATCTCACATAAATCTCAAGCCTCTAGCTCCCATACGACCGGAGTAATGAAGGTTCAAAGTGGCGGTGAACTAGGGGTGTAAACTATCCCCACTAAGCCCACCACCACCAGCCGCGCGGCTGTCTCGGCCCGCTCACACCTACTGGCCCGGCTCCCACACACACTACGGTACCTCCCCCTCCTATTCTCCCGCCATTTCCTACCTTACGAGCCACGTAAGTGTTTTTTATATGTCGGACGCACGTGATGCGTCGCTGGGAGTTGGTGATCAAAGACTGCCGACGCAACACGTGCGACGCTGGGTCTCACCGGGTTAAAAGCAGATCCTTTTGAAATTACTCTTGGACAACACAGTGCACACTCTTAGAATCCTTTTGAACTGACTTCTGACAGTGGAGATAGGCGGTTTTGGTCAATTGTACACTACGCCAGATCTCCTAGATGTCTGATGCAACAGTGGAGATAGGCGGTTGTGACAAAGACTCATAACTTTTAATCATCACCTGGTCTCCTAGATGTTTGATGCAGCATTGAAGATAGGCAGTTCTGACGAAGACTGATGACTGTACTCTCCACCCGGTCTCCCAGATATTTGATGCGGCAGTAGAGATAGGGGGTTCTGACAAAAACACATTTATATAACATTACTCACTGCCCGGTCTCCCAGATATTTGACGCAGCAGCGGAGATAGGCAGTTCTGGCGAGGGCTACCGTGACACTGGTGGTGGTGGTGTTGGCAAACTGGGGTGTCTGTAAGGCCTGAGGGTGAGTGTCATTCACAGGGGCCGGACGGGAAGGGGGGACACGCTTGGGGAACCCCGCAGTGTCTGGTGAGGGAGAGAGATAAAGGGTTAATTTTATGGCTGAGAGAGAGAGAGAGAGAGAGAGAGAGGGGGGGGGGATGGGGAGAGTACGATTTTTATTTTATCATTATATTAATCCTCGGGATCTGGGGGCCCTCATATGAAGCCAATCGCTGTGTCCGGGGGTATTTCTGAAAAATGGCTATCTTCATAAATCGATATCTACTGATTGAGATCACCTAAAACAGTCAACTAAACTGCATAATGTAGAACCAACCTTCGTCTGTAGACTGGCGTTCAGTTGACATCGCTACAACAAGTGGTTGCCGAGATATGATGATGGGAATGGAGGTAATTTTCCACGTAATTTCGCCACGACCCTGGCTAGCCCGCACTAAGTCACTCGTCGCTTCGGTGACTTTGGTACCGGTACACGATATTATGTTTTTATGGAGATAATGTCATATTATTGTGTCATTTATTACTTTTTCAACCATTATTTAAGTTATATGAAACTTTATATAACATATTTTCGGCACTCTCACTGTTATTGTATATTATTGTGTCACTTTCACTGTTATTACTCTTCTTGTTATGAATTATTGTCACTCTCACTGTTATTATTGAGTTTTTATAACTTGTTGTACCTTGTGTGTCACTTTCACTTACTAGATTAGGGAGGCTAGGCTACGCAAGCGTACGGTACCGTACGGTAGCGTAATTTACACTTGTAATTATTACATTTTGTTGTTTCTTTCACTTGCACATATTGTTATATTGTTTTTAGTGTCACTTTCACTTATTATTACAGGTTTCACTTATAAATACTTATTGAATAGTTACTAATATATAGTTGTTGTGTCTCTTTCACTTGCACATATTGTTATATTGTTTTTAGTGTCACTTTCACTTATAATAATTATAGAATAGTGTCTCTTTCACTTGCACATAGTGTTATTTATTAGTGGCCCCTCCATCATTGACGAACATGCCTATTACATAAGGCATCCTCTTCAAACACTAATCCGCCGTAGTTTGAATCTACCGCGCAGAGCATTTAAAAACTGAGGAGCCTTCATCATGAGCGCACGCGACCTCACTCATGGCTTCAGTCATTATGAATTGGGTTCTCACTACGAAAAAACTTCGTAAAAAATAAAAACAAAAAGAAAATAAGAATAACTATCCAATAAGCTTTCCATCATATCGTGGATGTACTTGTGTGGATTTCTGACCAGACGCTGATTCAGGCGTCATTCCTCCTTCTTTGCTCTGCGCTCAGCCTGCCCGGACGTTCCTTTCAGGCTCCGCTGGTTCCGCATTCGTGGCGTCCCTAGTGAGTTTTTTCTCATTTGTTTACTCTGGGATGTATCGAGTAAGGTTAGGATAGGCGTAGCAGGAGTGTCCTGGGCTGGTTGCCCGCAGTGCAATGTATTTTGGGTCGTATGTATGGGGCATCTATTTCGGATGTACCCTCGTGGTCCTGTTGTGGACACGTGAACTTTTCACAGTTTGGTTTAGTTGGTGATGCAGGCGGCTTTCATTACGCGTTAATTATTGCTGCCTTCTATCCTTCTGATGAGGTAAGCTGTGTGTTTGCTGACGTTCCCAGCGTATTTTTCTTCACTTAGTGAAGTTTTTTCTGGGTCCGTGTCAGGCTTCCCGGGGTGGGAAGTTATCGCTTCGGTGGTGTGTTGGCGGTGGTTCCTGTTGTGATATTCCAGTGTGTGTTTATATTTCAACTATTTTCATGCCGTCTACCTAGGCCTAGCCAGCCGCTCGTAGCTTTGCCACATGTCTAGTGTTATTATTTATTTTATAAATATGCCCTACTGTGTCATGTGTATCCGGGTTTTAGTTGTGTATTGGCTAATTCCTCGGACTATATTTGTTTCCTGGTTTAGTTGTGTATTGGCTAATTCCACGGATTATGTTGTGACCTTGGTTAGTCGTGCGTGTCTCTCCTCGTGTCGTATTGTTCAGATGGTGTCTGTTCAGGGTGGGGTTTGCCTTCCGGCGGGTTTTTCTCGGTTTCACCGTGAAAAAACCTGACCGATGAGCAGTGTTAGGCCACACGTGGTTGTTAACACTGGCTGGTTCCCCGGCGAGGGGAGGTGTCTGTGGCTCTCCAGGACTGCGTATCTGTGGGTGCCTGGTTTCAGGCCTCCTTTATATTCCCGGCGGGATGGCTGTACCCATCCTTACATATATATTTAGTTATATATAAAGAAACGATGTTCGTGAGAACACTCGTTTTTTATAGGTTTTTCTACCTGGTTTACGACAAACCACGGGGAAAACCTAGCTGTTGTTTAGGCGTTCCTCCCCGGCGATCTTTTACAAAGTAGTGGGGTCAGGAACTTGTGGGGTTAACTTTTAGACTTCTCACCCGGCGGGTGCACCTTACCAGGGTGGGATAAAACGACTTAGGTCTCTTACAGTTAACCAATCCATGTGAGTGATACTCTGTGTATCGCCGCCTTTACTCTTACGGCATTTGAAGGATCAGTGAGGTTTAACCAAATCGATTTCCACACCCGGCGGGTGTCCCTAAGTATAGGAACTAAGGAATTTATAAACAAATTCAATTTCGATTAACCTTAATTGGTTGATACTTTCAGTATCGCCGCCTTCTATTTTTACGACGATCGTTTGGGACCATTCGTTAAAAAATCAGATCTCGTATATTCCTGCCCTGGGCTATTCTACTAACGCCTGTCCCTAAACAAGATTTACCTATTGATATTTTAACCCTAGAAATGGAGAGTTCAGGATATTCAATAATTGAGAATGTTTCAGACTCTCAAGAGAGCGTAGGCCAGAGCCTCGGTGTGGCGTTTTGCTCAACCAGGGTCTGTCCATCCACGTCCGACTCATACGAGTCACACAGTAGCCGATGTCCACAGGGACGCGGCGACCCCATCCTCTATCCCTGATTTATCTTGGAAACAAGGTGCCCCTGCCTCGGCGGGGTCTTCTCAGGAGGATCGGGAGGGACAAGATGAAGTGTCATTAATTTCAGATAGGGAAGGACAAGGGTCAGGCTCAGGCCTGGACGCCGCCCATGATAATACTAATTCACCTGAAAGTTCTGCACCTAACCAGTTTGTTACAGCACAAGAAATTGATGGGTTACTTACTCATGCTCTATCAAAATTCTTTAATCAACAACGAGAAAACCCCACAATGGACTTGGGGGCTCCCTTGACAGGTTCTGCGGTACGGCCTCTGATAACGTCAATCGATTTATCTAAGATTCCTAACCCTCCTACTCTGTCACCGGCAGGGAGCTCTAAGCCAGCTACGGCGGCATTCACTACGTCAATAGTCAGGGTCATTACGGATGTTAATCCACCCCCTCTAGACAAAGCGCCTCTTAGAAAGGTAGCTATGCCCCTGCTTTATGGGCCAGATGAGTCATGGGTCCCTTTGAACCCCTCTAAGCCAGAGCTTGCCCAGCCTACCTTGTCAGGGGAACTCCCGGTACCACGTGAGTGGTTTATCCAGGGAAATAAGTCTAAGAAATTAAGGGCATTGGATGCCTTGGGTAATGTTTTGGATGTAAATATCAAGGCTATACCTAGTTATTATTATCAGGATTATTTTGTTTATGCATCTAAGCCTGCTTTACCCCCTGCCTCAGCTTCAAAACTTTTTTCAGACTGGTCTAAGCTGGATGGGTTTAATGATATTAAGGCTCTGTTGGCTATTACTCCTGAACTAGATTTACAGACCGTCACAGACGAGACAGCTAATCCAGTGTTGAAGGTGGGACAGTTAGGACCAGGACCTTGGGTGGATTGGGAGGTAGAGGCTCAGAACTTTGCAACCACTTTCACTTCTAAATCTTCCCACCAGATCCCTCAGGATACACATTCATGGTTCTCAATGCCGGTAGGTTCTGCCGGCGGAGTTCCGTCAGCTTTATTTTCCTTTTTAGCTGCCCCTAAGATTAATCTTTGTGAACTAAAGGAACCATTCATTACCCCTACCCCTTCTCACCTAGACAGAGAATTTAGGCTTAGGGGAAAAGCTTTCCGCCTGTTTTCACAGTACATAGTTTCTCAACAGGTGGCTAAGTCTTTACTCAGGTCTACTCAGGCAATCGCAGACGCGGATGCTCGAAGATCAGTTGAATTATCCCGGCGTCTGATTCTTCAGTCGTCAATTCAATCCTTAGGTGACATACGCACAGCCTTACTTGAGGCGGTGCGAGCACGACAGGATCTTAGAATGTCATTAGTTCGCAAGCTGCCTGATCGCATTGCTAACCAGGTGGTTATGTCCCCAGTACTTACACCTTCTTTAATGTCCCCTGATGTATGGCGAACAGTGTTTAACATGGCACAGGCCGTGAAGCACAGTCCCGCACAGGCTAAGAAACCCGCATTTAACTTCCCCAAACCTAAGCCTCCTACTAAAGCTCAGCCAGGGGGTTCTAAGCCGTTTCTTCCGCCTAAGCCCTCCCAATCCCCCCTGGGTCAGTTCAGGCATAGACAGAGAGGGTTTTCAGGACAGAGGGGACGCGGCCAGTATAAGCTCAGGGCCAGTCTTCGGCCCACACCAGCCAGCCGGCGAAGCGGCCAACACCACCAAAACCACCATCAAAAAACTAAAGTCTTTCTCACTCCCAGTGCCTACCTTAGAGCCGGAGGAACCGAGGGAAGTACAGCCGGCGAACCCTTGTCTGCTAACTGGGTCGTTCCGAACGTGTCACCAAGCATGGCCGTTAAAAACCTGGGCACGGATGGTGGCACGCAAAGGCATCACTTGGCAGTGGCTCCGGCGACCTCGCTTACGTCAGCCGACAACGGCAAATTGTGTTTCATTAGAGGTGGAGCTGCTGGTCCAGGAGATGATTGCCAAGAATGTCATCATCCCGGTACCCCCAGATTACCCTGTATTCACGTCAAAACTGTTTTTGGTTCCCAAACGGGACAGTGTTCAGATGAGGCCGGTCGTAGACCTGTCGTATCTGAATCTTCACATTTACAACGAGTCTTTCAGAATGTTAACAGTTCATCAAATCAGGCTAACACTTCCGCCGGGTGGCTGGATGTGTTCCCTAGACCTGACAGACGCCTATTGGCACGTGTCGGTCAACAAAAGATTTCAAAGGTTTCTGGCCTTGAGGATCAGGCACCAAAATTTTGTTTTTCAGAGGATGCCGTTCGGTTTGAACCTAGCACCTCGATTATTCACAAAACTAGTCAGGCAAGCCCTGATGCCATTGTTAAAACAGGGAATCAGAGTGTTGTGGTATCTAGACGACTGGCTGGTGGTGGCAGAGACACAACAATTATGCATAAAACATGTCAATATCATTTTAAATCATGTCAAAACTCTAGGCTTCAAGGTAAATCTGGTAAAGTCAAACCTTGTTCCCTCAAGAGTAATTCAGTGGATAGGGCTGGTCTGGGACACCGCCGCTCTCACTCTGAGTCAGAGTGTGGACAATCGCAACAGGTTTCGCAGGAAACTGTTCAGGTTTCTTCACAGTCTGACTACGACACGAAGAGTCTGGGAGTCTCTGGTCGGCTCTCTCAACTGGATTCAGCTAACTGTCAAGTTGGGCCGGTTGAAAGTAAAACGATTAATATTGGAGGGCAACAAATATTTCCCACTCTTACCGGCGGGAAAATTATGGCCCATACCAAAATTAATCCACACCTTACTAGCGGTCTGGGCGAAGAGGGAAACATTGCACTCAATCATGTCATGGACCTCTCCTCCTCCAACGGTATGGGTAGACACGGATGCGTCAGGCACCATAGGGTGGGGATTTCAGTCAAATCAGGGGCACCAGGGTCAGGGACTTTGGTCCCACTTAGAAATCGCTCACATAAATGTCAAAGAGTTACTAGTCCCATTGTATTTCCTTCAGGCTCACGGCCCGGCGTTACGGGGCAAGTCAGTGGCCTTCAGAATGGACAATCTGAATGCAGTTCACTGTATTCAGAAACAAGGGTCAACGAGGTCAAGGAAGTTGCTACTCGTGTCGGAAGAGATTTTTGTTCTAGCCACCAGTCTAGATATTTATCTTCACGCATCTTATCTCCCAGGCGTAGCGAACGTCTGGGCAGACGCTCTGTCCCGGAGACAGAGCACGACAGTAGAATGGGAGCTCAAGCAACCCATTTTCGACCTAATGATTGCGGAGCTCTCCCATCCACAAGTGGATCTTTTTGCGTCCGAGGAGACTCACAAGCTCCCTCTATACCTCACCCGCCGGACGATAACGCCGGCAGGGGGGCCAGACGCCCTAGTGACAGACTGGAACAGATGGAGCTCCATCTATCTGTTTCCACCGCCAGATGCGTCACTAATGTGCCACGTAGTGAACAAACTACGAGTTTATCGAGGCTTAGTCTCGCTAATCGCGCCCCTGTGGCCGGCGCAGGTGTGGTGCCAGCAGTTAATAATGTGGTGCCCGGACCCGGTATCGCTCCCGGTCAGGTACTTCCACTTAGACACGATTGGCAACCTAGAGACCTCGCTGACTTTTGCATTATGGACATTCAGGAGGCCAAGTGGCTAGCACCATACGGCAGGGATGTGACCAATAAATTGCTCAATCAATATACTCAGTCTACTAAGCGACAATATCAATCTCATTGGAAAGCTTTTACTTCTTGGATTGTTAGAACGGAACAAACTGTACCCTCAGTGGCATTGGTTTTTAATTACTTGAACTATCTGTTTGAGCAGAAACGTTTATCTGTGGTTACTCTGAAGAATCACTTAACTGCGATTAGAGTGCCCTTTTTCGACCTTACAGGTCTATCCATACCGGTGGCGGAGGAAACAGGATTTATGAGAGCGTGTTTTAAACTCCGCCCACCTCCCCGTCAGCTCATGCCTACTTGGTCTCTGGACAAAGCTTTGTCTTTACTTCATTCTCGTCTGTATCAAAATACTGCAGACTTTGCTTTAATCTTAAAGAAGGCAGTTTTCCTTTTGGCTTTGGCCACCGGAAACAGAGTGTCTGAGCTGGCGGCGATGAGCAACACACCTAATTGTCTTAGGTTTGGTAGACTTAATGATTCAATTTCCATTGCACCCTCCCCGGCGTTTGTAGCCAAGAATGAGCATAGTGCACACGTGTTTTCTGAATTCACGGTGCCGGCGTTAAAAAGGGGAAAGGTGCATCATAATTTATGTCCAGTGCAAGCTCTAACCAAATATTTAAGAATAGCTCCTCATAACCCCCAAGGTGCTTTATGGGTAGCGAGTACGGGTAAACGCTTACTTAAACGGCGATTAGCCTCTCTTCTAGTAGAAGTCATTAAAGAGAGTAATCCCGGCGTTGTGGGTAGGGCCCACGATTTACGCAAGTGGGCGGCCTCTTTACGTTTCCTGAAAAACTTTTCAGTTGAAGATATTGCGTCCACACAGTTGTGGGCGTCTAATCATACGTTTCTCTCTAGATACTTGTCAGTTGCTCTAGACAAACCTTCCTTACCATGTATAGCTTTAAGGCAGAGGGTCTAGGTGGCCCTGCAGTCACTTATGTTTATTTTCAAGGAAAGGGGGGGGGGGGGGGTGCAGTCAGTTGACATAGGACACCCTAGACCCCGCCGGAGTATGAGAACTGTGATACAATTTAAGGTTGAAATGTGATATAAAAATTTCTCTGAGAGAATTTGTGCTAGTACAAAGTTTAGTACAAAACAACGGTGTTGTTATAGTAGTTTTAGCTGCGAAAGCAATGTAACATTAGTTCAATGGAGTTCATTAGCAATTGATCTCCACATGTATTTTGGGGTTTATGATGTGCACATATAAACTTATAACTTATTATTTGTCACCACTCGTTGAGTGGGGTGCCTTTTGTAACTACAGATCTGTGTTCAGAATCTTCAGGGTTACCTATTTTTGTCAGGCAGGCTTCTTTGAAGCACGCACCTGCCTGAACCCCCATTTTCTTGTATATTTCCGGCCTACGCCGTATTAAATACATTTTTCAAAAGTAAGAATACTATGTGGTTGTTTTTATTATCTGCTTTTCTAGAGTTATGATATGATTACGAATGTCCCCCTCCAGTCTTAGATATCAGGCATGTTCGTCAATGATGGAGGGGCCACTAATAAATTATAGGTTTGACTCCTGTAAGGAGATTAGGAAAACCTAATATTTAGTAGTGGCCCCGTAATCATTGACGACTGGGGCCCTCCCGACCGTCCCCTTCCCATTCGTTGATGTATTAAGGATTTTGGTTTACTTGATATGTCAGTGAAGGAGGAATGACGCCTGAATCAGCGTCTGGTCAGAAATCCACACAAGTACATCCACGATATGATGGAAAGCTTATTGGATAGTTATTCTTATTTTCTTTTTGTTTTTATTTTTTACGAAGTTTTTTCGTAGTGAGAACCCAATTCATAATGACTGAAGCCATGAGTGAGGTCGCGTGCGCTCATGATGAAGGCTCCTCAGTTTTTAAATGCTCTGCGCGGTAGATTCAAACTACGGCGGATTAGTGTTTGAAGAGGATGCCTTATGTAATAGGCATGTTCGTCAATGATTACGGGGCCACTACTAAATATTAGGTTTTCCTAATCTCCTTACAGGAGTCAAACCTATATTATTGTTTTAGTGTCACTTTCAATAGTGTTCTCAGGGTCAGTGCCACTTAGAAGTTTACCAGGATGTGGAAATCATCGTGGCAAGGCGTGATGCACAGTGCTACCTGACATTCCTGGCACTGATACGAGGTTTTGGTGGTTTTCTGGGATCTTCGGGTGGTGTGGCTGCAGACATGGCACCGTATCTGGCTCTTGCGACCACCAGCTACTGGAAGGGCGACAATCCTGTGCTTCCTGTTGTGTTCGGAAGTGTATGTGCGGTCCATAGTGCCAACTCCTGGCATATGTTGAGCTCGTGGGGAATCCTCAGGTTGGGCATATTCCCCAATGAGATCCAGAATGATCTGTTTCTGGAATCTCCGAAGGTTTGGTACTTCCTGGGCATTGTGGGGTTCATGAGCTTGTACAGGTTGTACGCATTCAGCACAGACACATCCATCATGTGCAGAAAGAACTTCTTATACCACCTGCAGGAGGTCCGCAGGCAGTCGATGAAGCCGACCTGCATGTTTGACTTGTCAACCAGACGCATGTTTATGTTATAGTCCATAACTGCGTCTGGCTTCATGATGGGCTCCCTGGTCCTGTGGTTGACTTTGCCAGAGTCAACCAGGTTGCCCTTGTGGATGGTGGTGATCATGTTGACCTTCCTTTGGTCGTGCCAATGGATTGCCAGCATCGGACCATGTTTTTTCAGAAAGATGTCCTTCTTCTTGTTTTTTGGGGGGAATTCCGGCATATTCTTCCTCGTCCCCCGTACTGTGCCCACAGTCTGGGTTTGGTGTCTGTTCAGGTACTGGGTGAGGATGGGGGACGTGTAATAGTTGTCTGTGTAGAGTATGTGGTTCTTGTTGAAGTAGCGATCCATCATCGCCTTCACCACTGCTCCACCGAACCCTATTTCTTGATCGGCAAGCACCTCCCCCTCCTTTCCACTGTAGACCATGAAGTCCAGCACATAACCCGTCTTGCAGTCACAGAGGACGAAGAGCTTGATGCCGAATCGATGTCTCTTGGATGGTATGTACTGCCGGAAGTGAAGGTTCCCCCGGAACAGCACAAGAGACTCGTCGATCACAACCTTTTGAAAAGGCTTCAAGAATGTTTAAAACTTGGCCTTCATCATGTCATAGAATCCTCTTATCTTCCACAGGCGGTCTGGTCGGTGTACATTGGTGTTGGTAACAAAGTGCAGGTTACCAAGTATGGCGAAGTAGCGGTCCCGGGATTTTTTTTTGCCAAAAGCAGGTGTGGCAATTATGTCGCCTGTGATCCAGTAGTCTGCCAGCCGATGCTTCTTTACATGTGCCATGAGCATGGTCAGTGCTATGAACACATACATTTGGGCAATGGTGACAGGTAGCCAAGCCTTCATATGGGAACTATGGGTCTTGCCACTGAGGTGTTCACTGAGGGCCTGCTGCTTACTAGTCTCATCGACAACATATGACATGACCTCATTGTCGAAAAAGGCTTTGAAAAGCTCGGCAGGTGTTAAGTTGGGTCCCCCAGGGAAAGATGAATGAACCCTAGCGGCATGTTGGGCGTTATCAAAGGTGGCATCTTGTGGCTGAAAGGTGGCCCCATCCTCCCAAATCCAGATATCAGCATGCCTGGCATGGGCACGGGGACGGGCACGGCCACGCTCAGTAGCAGTAGGGGCGGCCTGGCCACGGCCATGCCCACGCTGACCAGCAGGGCCCCTGGCACGGCCACGTCCACGGCCACCCCGAGCACGGGGACGTCCATGGCCACATTGGGGTGCTGGGTCGTCCACCAACTCTGCTTCGTCCACAACAGGGTTGTCTGGCAGGTCAAAATCATCATCCCCAGAATCTGTGCCGTGGTCATCGATGTATCTTGAAGGGTGGCCATAGTCGTGGGTGTCGATCGTGGTCGTCACTTGGTGGTGATACATCAGGCGGCGACTGGTGGCATGGGCCGCTAGTGGGTGGTGAAGGTGAGCTAGTTTGCTCTGAAGATTTTTGGCGGCGAGAGCGTTTTTGGGGCAGGTTACGGCCTGAAATGCTGGTATGTGTCCCCCCTGTGGCCATTAACAAGACCCTTTTGGAGGTGCGTTGACCACTTGCACCACTGCACCACTTGTTGATGGCTGTGGGTCATGGGACAATGCACTTGCACCACTTGCACCAATTGTTGATGGCTGTGGGTCATGCGGGCACAATGCCGCACCCGCCGTGGGTGACGAGTGCCCAGGAGACAAAGGAATAGGCCTACCCATGCTTGACTCTTCACTCTCATCCTCACTTTCAGCATCATCACCTCTTTCCCTTTCGGCCGCCTCCCGTGCCTCCTTCCTTGCATTATCTAGCACAGCCCTCCTATAAAAATAACTGGCTATTTTTGCCGGGGAAGGAGTCCCCACAGCCGGGGTCGCGAGCGTGAGCGTCGTGTCACTAGATGCGGGTAGAACACTTCCCATGTCACTAATACTTTCATTACATTCATGATGTTCACCACATCCATCATTATCATCATTGTCATCATCGTCATCTTCAACATCAGTACTATGAAAGCCCTGAAATTCTTCACCATCTTCCACTTCATCCACATCTTCACTAACCACTTCTTCTTCGTCAAAATCACTCTCAATCTCACTAAGTTCATCACCATGATCACTTAACTCTGTAAGTTTCCGTGCAACACCACCAGGACTTAGCACTGTCTTTTTGGTTAATATTTTGGTGGGTTTAGCCTTGCCTTTCTTAGGCATAGGGGCCGCGGCGGCGGGCAAACTTTCGGACACAGCGATTTTTTTCAGATTAGCTCCAGCCATCTTGGATGCGAGATAACAACTGATGCTGCGTGGTAGTTTGTGCTTGGGGGCGCTGCGGTCGCCCACGCACAAACAAAAATCCGCCCGCGCAATTTAAACCCTTTGATTTTTATTTTGCCTCATATTAAGCCTCCCGGACTTCTAACCAAAATATGTTTTGCCTCATATGAGGCCTCCCGGATTCCAAGGGTTAAGTTTGTATAAATACAGGATATACAACGACTGCATACAGCTGGGGAGAGAGGGAGAGATAATAACAGATTTACATTAGATACACAGACTACATAGATCTCTCGGTTCCTACTAGGTAACTAGGCAGTCCGGACTTATTTCTAACATATAATTTGCTAGAAAGTGAACGGTAAAGACAGCAAAGCAGAAGGCTCAAGAGAGAGAGAGAGTGAGTGAGTGTGAGGGAGAGGGTGAGAGAGAACAGGGGGACAATAATAGTAACATATCAAAATATAAAAGAATAGACACACATTAAAATGCATGATACTCATATATATAGATATAATATATATATATATATATATATATATATATATATATATATATATATATATATATATATATATATATATATATATATATATATATATATATACTGTATATATATATATATTATTTAATAATTTTCATTGATAGAATATAGATCAAAACATGAAGTCAACGACAAAATAACCCTCTGGAAGATTATGATGCATTTTAGAATTGTATTTTGGCTATCATTAGACGATATTATGCAGTTTATGAAGGACCTCTAGGAGTCTAAGTAGTCAAGCCCAACTCAGTTATACCTCAGACACCCACAGATCTTTCTTAAGGTGAAGACAATCGTCTAGTGATAGCTAGAACAGACTGTCAAAACGCGTCATAATTCTCAAGGGGATTAAGAAGAGGCTGTGCAAGAAAACTAGCTGCATTTACCCCTTAAAGATTATGATGCCTTCTGACAGTTTATTCTGGCTAGCATATAGACGATTGTATTCAGTTTAGGAAGGTATTATGGGAGTCAGAGGGATTGACATAGCTTTTACCCTTTTGACTGCTAGAGGGCCTTCCATAGCTAAATATAATCACATCTAATGAAAGCCAAAATATACTGTTACAATACCTTATAATCCTCAAAGGGTTAAGGTAAATATAACAATTCAGTAACTTCAAAATTGTATAGAACTATCCAAGGTAATTTCAGGTAAATATATGACGATGATGACTCATTTTGACAGATTATTCTGGCTTTCATTAGACGATTTTATTCAATTTTGGAAGGCCCTCTGGCAACTAGGGAAGGATCAGGGTGAATTATAACGGTGAAGACTATCTCAATATACCCTCTTAATCCATAATTTATAACCTTTCTAATTTGAGGAAAATCGTCTAATAATAGCCAGAAAAAAACAAAAACAAAAATACGTCATCGGATCTCTTCTAATGGTTAAAGTTATGCATCTAGATTAGACATGTCTTCACAAACAAAAAATCGAAGGAAGCTGAGCCACCACTGGGAAACAAACCTCTCCGATCCCCCTGCTGTTCCCAATACAGTGTAAACAAACCTCTCCGATCCCCCTGCTGTTCCCAATACAGTGAAAACAAACCTCTCCGATCCCCCTGCTGTTCCCAATACAGTGTAAACAAACCTCTCCGATCCCCCTGCTGTTCCCAATACAGTGTAAACAAACCTCTCCGATCCCCCTGCTGTTCCCAATACAGTGTAAACAAACCTCTCCGATCCCCCTGCTGTTCCCAATACAGTGTAAACAAACCTCTCCGATCCCCCTGCTGTTCCCAATACAGTGTAAACAAACCTCTCCGATCCCCCTGCTGTTCCCAATACAGTGTAAACAAACCTCTCCGATCCCCCTGCTGTTCCCAATACAGTGTAAACAAACCTCTCCGATCCCCCTGCTGTTCCCAATACAGTGTAAACAAACCTCCCCGATCCCCCTGCTGTTCCCAATACAGTGTAAACAAACCTCTCCGATCCCCCTGCTGTTCCCAATACAGTGTAAACAAACCTCTCCGATCCCCCTGCTGTTCCCAATACAGTGTAAACAAACCTCTCCGATCCCCCTGCTGTTCCCAATACAGTGTAAACAAACCTCTCCGATCCCCCTGCTGTTCCCAATACAGTGTAAACAAACCTCTCCGATCCCCCTGCTGTTCCCAATACAGTGTAAACAAATTAATCCCTTGTTTGCGTGGGGCGGTTTACCTAGGATATTCAAACCTATTGTGCATTTTTTGATAAAAGCACCAATTTTGGCACAGAGGTAGACCAATATATTATGAACAAATTTAGATGTGGAGCCATCGCCCAACTGCCCCCTGGCGGCCGTGGCGGCCATTTTCCAAAATGGCCGCCATGTGGCTGCCGAGGAAGACTTATCCCTAGGTGAATGAGATGTACTGAGTAAATGTGCAGGAAAAAATGATTGTTTTGAATCTGCAATGTTGTGCAAACATTATGTTGCGTGTTGTTGCTAATGTAGGGTAGCACTTAACAACAAAGAAAGGTGCCCATGTGTTTTTAGAATCTTATCTTATTATCGATTTATTGAATTATTTATAGATTAGCATAACAACCATGACAAACATCTCTCAATTGAACATGTCCTAATTCACTTGGATTCTGAGTGCTCCTTTCATACAACTTTGTCATTTTCCATTTCCAGAACAATGTCGAAGAGCTTCAAACTCGTTGAGCCTCGTGGTGCAGAAGTAGCTCCGTCTACCTCCGCCCAGCCAGCAACAGAGACAGACTGGTCATTATGCTTCATATGCCAAGAAACGACGCCAGAGTCGCTGACAAGTCCATCCCAGAATATACGCCAAGACAAGGGGAGCAGCTACAGCATTCTCGCTGGATATCTGAGAAGGTTCAATGAGCTTGGATTGTTCCCCAACTCTTTTCTGTTGAACCGATTAGATGAAGGCAGTGCCTGCAAGCGAACTCGATATCTGTCACGACCATCAAGTACTGAAACGAAACACCAAGAAGTGAAATGCTTCTTCTGCGGAGAAGCTCCTGGTAGTGCTGGTCTTCATGAAGCTGCGACATTCAAACTGGACTCGCGTGTCAGGTCGTGCACACTGATTCTGGACGACATGGACCTCCTGACACAACTGAACGCTGGGGACATGGTTGCACAGGAGGCCAAGTACCACCGAAATTGTCTCCTGAACTTGTACAATCGCACACGGAAGATTAAGGAAATGGCGGGCAAAGGTACAGACGATGAACACGCAATAGCAGGACTTGCTTTCGCAGAGCTGGTGGTGTTTATTGAAGAAGCTCACATGGATGACGAGACGTCTCCGGTCTTCAAACTTGCTGACCTGGCGCAGTTATACACGTCAAGGATGGAACAACTGGGAGTCAAGCATGAGGGCAGGGTGCACACGACCCGTCTTAAGCAGAGACTGTTTGCTCACTTTCCTAACATGTGTGCACAGCACCAGGGGTGCGATGTCCTGCTTGCATTCAATGAAGACCTCGGCGATGCCATGGCAAAGGCTTGTGAACTGGACAGAGACCTTGATGCTGTCCACCTGGCGCGTGCTGCCCAAATTGTGAGACGCCACATCATCGGAGATGCCAAGGTGTTCAACGGGTTTCCTGTAACATGAAAACCAAGCCTGCCCCCCTGCACTATCAGATGGCGGTGGCATCCGGCTGGGTGTCAAGAGTGATCTTCTCGCTTGTCTAGAAGACCTCAGTCAGCCCAAGTCTGAGGTTCCTCCATCCAGCTGCATTGTGCTAGATGGAGCGGTCATCATCCAGATGCTGAAACCAGCTACAGCAAAAAGCTTCAACGAGTATGCACAGCAGGTCTTTGTGCCCTACATACTCTCAAAACTCCATCAGGCCACGCGACTGGACGTGGTGTGGGACCGCTACAATACAGACTCGTTGAAGGACAGCAAGAGCCAAGCGCGGAAAAGGGGTGAGAAGACGGGTGGTGGGTGGTGCAACGATCCCCGTGAACTGGGCCAGCTTCCTCAGAGTCGACGAGAACAAGACAGAGCTGTTCAGCTTCCTCTCTGGCGTCCTCCACGACTCATTCCAGCTTGCAGACAAGGAGCTGGTCATCACTGAAGGAGATGATGTCTTGAGCAAGCCACCGCTCCTAGATACTGCAGCCCTGGCTCCTTGCAACCACGAAGAAGCCGACAGCCGCATGATGTTGCATGCCGCCCACGCTGCTCACAATGGCCACAAGAAGATCCTCATCCGCACAGTTGACACTGATGTTGTTGTCCTGGCAGTGGCTCTGGCACGCACCCTGGAGGAGGAAGCCGAAGTGTGGGTGTCCTTCGGCATGGGCAAGGCTTTCCAGTTCTTGGCAGCCCATGAGATGGCGCGGGCTCTGGGCCCTGAGAAAGCACAGGCACTACCGATGTTTCATGCTTTGACGGGCAGCGACACGGTCTCCTGCTTCGCCGGACATGGCAAGAGGACAGCATGGGCAGTGAGGACAGCTCTACCTCAGCTGACCCAGACACTCACTGACCTCTCCGCTGCACCGGATCATATTGATGAAGATGCCATGCACACCATCGAGAGGTTCGTCATCCTGCTTTACGACAGAACAAGCACCGCAACCGATATCGACAAGGCACGCCGCAAACTGTTTGCAAAGAAGAGCAATGTCCAGCTGATCCCACCGACAAGTGCAGCCCTGAAGCAGCACGTCCGACGAGCAATATACCAGGGCGGACATGTCTGGGGTCAGGCCCTGGTTCCTGCACCAACATTGCCATCACCAACCGACTGGGGTTGGATCAAGACCAGCGACATGTACGAACCTCTCTGGACAACGCTCCCCGAGGCATGCAAGGTCTGCTGGGAGCTTGTCTCCTGCAAATGCCAGAAGGGCTGCATCAAGAAGTGCAAGTGCAAGAAGGCCAGTCTGGAATGCACACCACTGTGTGCTTGCGACGGGGAGTGCTCTCAGAACTGAACTCGCAAACTTAAGATGAAGATTCTGAACTGTTCCAGACAGTACACAGGTACTGTAAAACAGTGAACTTATCTGCATATTGCATTTAGCAAATTATGTGTTAATTAACATGATAATTAAATCTAGTAGTGTCCATTGACCACAGAAGTATAACATTTGACTTGCCCAGGATTGATCTGATGAGAGCAAGCCACCATAATTATCACTATCTGGTTCTGTTATTGTTGTTGTATTATCGATGTAATTAGCATAATTGTGTTAATAATTTTGTTAATTGGCATCTTAATTGGCGTGGGCAGTGTCCATGAATAGCTATTGACAGACAGAGGAAGAAGGTCAGATAACATTTCCACAACTTAAATGAATCTAGCCTATTCACAAGGAATGTCAGCATTTGATGCCTGATCATGGGTTTCCTTGTCGCCATTTCATCTGCAATTAGCCTAAATATGTTAAGTGTCCACAATTCTTTAACTGTCTTCGTGGTGCGATGCATAAGGTGTTGATTTTCGGTGTGAGCATCCTGGATTCGAATCCACGGACTGCCACATGTGTTTGTAAATTTCATTAATCGATTTTAGGAGTATAGTTGGTTGTTGGAAGGAACATAATAATTGATATTGGTTCAGGGGTAATTTATCGAGAGGACTTCCCTAGTGGTTAAGGCCCCATTAATTGCTCTTTCCATTCACATATGCATAGCCTACGTGAGTTGCAGTTGGGATGTGTGTACATGCTTAGATTGATATGCAGGATTCGAAGTTGCATAATAAATCGTAGGCAGTGTCCACAATTCTTTAACTGTCTTCGTGGTGCGATGCATAAGGTGTTGATTTTCGGTGTGAGCATCCTGGATTCGAATCCACGGACTGCCACATGTGTTTGTAAATTTCATTAATCGATTTTAGGAGTATAGTTGGTTGTTGGAAGGAACATAATAATTAATATCAGCAGCATCTCCCAAAATGTGACTAAGAGCTATCTGGCATGTCTTGATTCAAAACATTCAATAAACATTCACTAAAACCTTCAGCAGCAAACTTTATCTAACTTTTGGGGGTCTGCTGGCGGCCATTTTGGAAAATGGCCGCCACGGCCGCCAGGGGGCAGTTGGGCGATGGCTCCACATCCAAATTTGTTCATAATATATTGGTCTACCTCTGTGCCAAAATTGGTGCTTTTATCAAAAAATGCACAATAGGTTAGCTTACCCGCTTCAAATATTTCCCTTAAGTTGTCCCTGCCTCTCAGATCTTTGTATAGGTCTTCGTATGATTCACAGTTGAACAGGTGCATTTGATTTTCATTTTCATTTTGACAAATATCGCACAATAGGTTAGGTTCATATTTGTTTTTGAAGTTTTCTTTTACTTCTATCATTCTTGTCCTTGTCATAAAAATTGTTCTGGCATTTTCAAAGCTTAAGTCCTCAATATAATTATTTGATATGTCTTGTTCAACAGCTTCTCTAGTTTTACTTCCACTTCTCATACCTTCTATTATCTTTTCCCTATTTTGTATTTGCACTTTATCTTTAATCAATTGCTTAGCTTCGATTTCACTCATTCTTTCAAGATTTTCAGTTATATTGTATTTTTCTTTAAGATTACAAATTTCTTTTTTGTATTTTCTTTCATTGTCTTCACTGTTTGTTTTAATGTTAACCTCAATTGCTTCATTGTCTCGGTTATTCAAATTAATGTAATATTCAATCTTTCTTTGGTTTATTTTATGTTCAGTTTTTATTCCCTTAATTTCATGGAGTAGGGCACATTTTGGGGTTGTTCTGGGGACTATAAACAACTTAGTTAAATACTGTGTTTGGATGTTACTTATTTATTTTGTTCTCTTTTTCTTTTAGTTTTTCCCAAACTTCTGCCCCAAACAGTATCAAAGGCGTTACACAAGTGTCATATAGTTTAATTCCCACTTTTATTCTGTTTTTATTCATTTCTCTTTTACTTAATATGTTTATACGCTCATTTGCTGCTACTTTTGTCTTGTTTATTCTGTTTTCAATATCATTGTTTTTTGTTTTCCATTTGCCTGAATTATTTCCCTAAGTATATATCCGATGAGTTTTCTTGGATTTCTTTACCATTTATTTCAAGTTTCATGCCTTTTCCTACAAGTGCGGTTTGTTTAGTTTTCTGTTCATTCATTTTTAGCCTTTTAAGTTTTTGGAATACTTCGATGGTATTGATTGTGCTTTGAATATTATTCTTATTCCCTATAGCGATTATGTCATCTTGAAATATTAAGGGGCTTATTTGTATTCCTCCTATTTTCCAGTCGTTTCCCTTATCTTTTATCATTCTACTTAATGAATCTATAGTTATGGAGCTTATCTTTGCTCCTAATACTGAACCCTTGTGTGTGTGTGTGTGTGTCGGTAATGAGAAGGATTCCACGGGAGGGATATAAGCGTTCGTGTTTGCAGATGTCTTTTTCTGTTTTCAATGATTGTGAGTCATGAGTGATATAATACATAATACATACATACATTTAAAACCAAGTACTTCTTACGAAGTGCGGTTCCGGTCTCACATCCTAATGGTGGCATGCCAGCCAGCCCTGTTCAGAGCTGCCTCACTTGTCAGGTTTTATTATTCAAGATCAGATCATACGAGCTGATCCCACATCTTTCTTGGTCTGGCCCTTGGTGCAGCTCCCCCCATGTTCATGGATTTGCATCTTTTCACCCAACTTTATTCATCCATCCTCTCTACATATCAAACCATCCAAGCCTATTAGTACACATCTCATCACTGATACTCTTGATACATAACCGTCTCTTCAGCTCTTCACTAGATATCCTATCTTGCAGTTTGGCCCCACACCTCATCATTCTCATCTTGTTATGTTATATTCTGTCTATATCATCCGCCTAGACATTTCTGAAGTACATGTTATTACGCTTCTAATACATGAAGTGTATATTTTTCCCTTCAATGGGAGAGGGAGTCTTCTCATTATGGAGTGGCAACAGTTCTCTGAACTCTCTCCAGCCGCAACTAATTATGGCTATAGTAGCGGCCTCGGTCCCACCACCGACAGAGATGGTATCTCCCAAGCAGCAAAACTTGTCCACCATCTCCAGTGCCTCATTGCCAAAGTTAACACTCTCGAGCCAGTCATTGAAAACAAGCTACCTTTGCATACTATGCATACAAATGTTTCAACTTTGGTCTTCTTGCTTGGTAGAGGTCCCTTTATTCTATAGAGTGCAGCACTTTTTCCCGTGCTGTACCCAGCAGCGGCAGATGCTATACTGAATTAAGTTCGCGCCCACCCCTTTTCAGCATACTGTGCATGGGAAATATTGGGCATACACCCATTTTTTCTACCTTTCCAAGCCCAAATCTACTGTGTAAAACCTAGGTTTTATTTATATTAACTCTTAACCCTGGAGAGGCAACGCTCAAAAACTTAATTTTTTAGGTTTGATAGTTGTTAATATGCAACGTCGAATTTGACCTCCAATATCTCCCAAGCCAAAATACTTAGAGATTTTCTGAACATTGCTAAAAATAATATAAGGATCCCTTAATATTATGTTAGTAAATGATGGATATTGAAAGGTAATTAGTATTTTTAAAGAATTTAATAAAAAAAATAAGTGGAAGTTTTGAGTAGGTGGTACTTAAAAATATAAAAAAAATACTCAAGTACTCTTGAGGGGACTGGGACTCTGGGAGCGTGGACGGCAATGGTGAGGTAGCTTGGAGTGGGAGTGGCAGCCCTGCAGACCCCATAGGCTGAGAGAACTGCGAAGTTGAAAACAAATTAAAAAAAAAGTCCACCAAAAAATACGGTCATTTTGAAATATTCGGAAGGGTACCTAAATATTCTTGGATTCATACCAAATTCAACACACTGCTTGCCACATGATCCTAGTATGACCCCAAAGTGTAATAATTTAAATCGGATTGCTATAAATACTACCAACAACATTATTTTTGGAGGGGCACACATTTTAACCCTGAAGAGATAACGCCGTTGCATATGCGCACGCGAGGCCCTCATATGGCAACATGAGACAGGCTAGCTTGTGTGAGCATGATGGTCCGTTATCTGGCTAAGTTGCCTATTAGTCTTAGATCGATATCTCAAACACATTCTTGACAAGGCACAATATGCACAATCAATAAAGTTACTTACCAGGTTAGGTCGGTGCCTGTGGGCAACGTTGGTTTCCTGTTTGAGCCTGTTGCCGTAGAGCTAGAGCGTAGGAGCTCCGCTCACCACTCGAGGTACCAGTAGACTGCCTCCCGGCAGGCCGATATCCCGGGCAACGGCCATGTGGGCTGCGCGCCGACCAAATAACGTGTTTCGCGCAACCCTCGCATGCGCATTGGCAACAGCGTTTCCTCTCCAGGGTTAATCGTTTACTTGCCATGCCCTCTCTCCATCTCCTGAACTTGGCCTTGACGTCCTGCACATTATCTACGATAAGTACTAGGTCATCTGCATTTAGCAGTTCGCAGGGGAGCTCAGCTCTGAAATTTCCAGATAGTGCTTCCAGAGCCATAACAAAGAGTAGGGGGGCTTAGCACAGGGCCCTGGTGGACTCCAACACAAACTGTAAACTCCTCACTTATTACACCTTTCACCCTCACTGCTGTTCGTGATTCTTCATACATCTTCATAATCACATGTACCAGCCAAATATTTTCATAGCCCACTACACAACATTTCTGGGCACCCTATTAAGGGCATTCTTCTGGTCCACAAACTCAATGTTCAGAGCCCTATCTTTAAGTAAATATCTTTCCTGCAGCTACCTGACTATAAAGATAGCATCGATTGTACCACGTCCTGGCATAAAACCGAACTGCATATCGTCAATGCTCTCCTTGGTCATACCTCCAAAGACATTCTGACAGACCTTCATGAGTTGGTCAAGGCCTCTATAATGTTCCCTATCCAACGAATCCCCTTTGCACTTATATATTGTTATGCCCTGATTTTATTCAGGTTTAACTATTAGTTAGGGTGAGTTCTTTCGAGACTGTGATATCCAAGTTCATACAAATACATTGTAAGGGAGCAGCGTGGTAGCAGAGACGGAGGGAGGAGAGAGACAGGCGACCCACCTTAATCTACACCGATAGGGTCCAGTGTCCAGTGTCCAGTGTCGCAAGCACCACCCGTGGGAGTCTATGCACATGGAGCATGTAGGCGTGGGAAGATCTACATTTCCCACGACAGGAGGCCTTTATCTGACATTCCGTGTGACTCTGCTGTATGGACTAAGGTGACACCAGGTTCTTGCCGAAAATAGAGCTTGGGAAGAGATGTGTATAGGGAGGGAAGAGTTGAGAGTTAGTAGCTGTTGGAGAGCCCGACGAGGCAGAGGTGGGAGAAGCGCGGAGAGCCCGACGAGGCAGAGGTGGGAGAAGTGCTCCTGTTCATGCTGGTCTGGGTACACCCCTGGACATGAGTGACGTGTTGTCTGCTGGTTTGTGCGTTAAGACAAGTAGGTAGTGCACTGTTTTGTCCTTTGAAGGGGAGATGAGACAGCATTGGTGTATTATTGTGTATGTGTAACGAGCCCTAGTGTTGTGAGGAGCTTTGAGTTTCATATGGTGTTGTGTAGTGTGTAACGAACACTGATTAGTGTTCTAGAGTACACACGTTCTCCTAGTGTGTTAACTGGTGATACTACATGGTATCATATATTGGTCTGTGATTGAGTGTGATTCAGTTTGCTGTTCAGTGTGCTAGGTGTTGATTAACTGTTTTTCAAATGTTCTTTTTGTGTAGTGTTCATTCCTTGTAACGAGTGCATTTACTCGAGGCCTTCACTCGGCGCTTAGCCCATTACCATTCTTTACTGTGATTAACTGAATCATCATGCTAATCAACCTGTTCGTTTTCCCTAGTTATTAGTAATTATAATTAGTACGAAAATTAGAAGTGTTTAATATCATCCTTCTTCATTAATTTGTGATTATCTGAGACATTAACCTTTTTGGCCTTCTGAAACGGAACAGCATGCTAGTTGCCCTTGCTTGAATTTTAATCTCTTGGGTTCAGCATTGTAGGATCGTAACAAGAATTTGGCGACCTTGCTTAGGATTTAACGAACTTGTACCCACACTAGGGACCTGTCTTTTTGTTCACCGGAAATCGAACTTAAGCATTTTTTTAAATCTGTGTATTTTTGTTTTTCACTGGAATCACACTCAGACGATTTATTGGTGTACTGTATTGCTACTCATCTATCGTTTCTGGTACATGACCTCGATTTTGTTTTTGCTTTAATCGGATCACTTAAACCAGGCCAAGATGTTTCTTATGAGCGATGAGGACGTAGAAGGGTTTCTTCGCTCAGATCCCACTTATGAAAATGTCTCTAGTCTGTCTAAGCAGGAGCTTAAACTAGTGGCGGACAAGTTGGATATTGATAACGCAATCTCTGACACTAAGGCGGAGTTATTGGAATGGGTGTTAGAGAGATTGGGGCTAGCTTCCGCCACCAGGGAGGGGTTAGTTGCAGATGGCATGCAGACTGTGACAGACACACAACAATCACAATCGGTACAGAACACAGACAACCCAGTAGAGTTGCTCAGAATGCAACTGGAGTTACCCAAACAACTAACAGAACAGGAAAAACAACAGACAGAACGGGCGAGACTTCAAGTAGAACAGGTGAGGCTGAAACTGGAGGAGAGGAAACTCGAGTGTGATAACGGGACTGGCGAGACACGGCACGTGCCAGGGGGCGGCAAGGTGTTTGATGTCACTAAACACGTTCGCATGGTGCCGACGTTTAACGAGGCAGATCCAACTGGGTATTTTTTGGCTTTTGAGAAAGTCATGAGTAACATGGACTGGCCTGGGGATAGATGGGCTCTTTTATTGCAAAGTGGGTTAAAGGGAAAGGCTCTTGCCGCCTACACGGCCCTTACAGTGTCTCAAAGTGGCGATTATGAGACTGTAAAAGGGACCATTCTACGTGCCTACGAATTAGTGCCTGAAGCTTACCGTTTGCTGTTTACGAATCACTATAAACCTGGTCATTTGACGCATGTGGAGTTCATGTATGAGAAGAAAAAGGAACTAAACAGGTGGCTGCGTTCTCGGGATATTCAGGGTAACTATGAGAACATTTTTGAGCTCTTTCTTTTGGAGGATTTCCGTAGAACAATACACAGAGACGTAGCTTCACATATCCTAGAGAAAGGTACCCTGAATCCCGAAAAAGCTGCCACACTCGCTGATGAATATGTCTTAACTCGCAAAGTAGATCCGGACAGTAGAGCGGGCGGAAGTAGAGGGAGCAGCCACCACCACCACCCCGAGTCAACAAGGTCACCGACCCCTGTCAATGCTGCCACCCAGGCGCCGAAAATTTCACCTCAAAAGTGGAATGAAAAGCCATGGCAGCCCCCTGCTTCTCTTACCGGTGGCGGAAGTAAGAGGGAGGTAGCGTGCTCCTACTGTGATAAACCTGGTCATGTGGAACGTGATTGTTTCCTTAAACTGAGGCGTAAGGGCGCGTGGGATAGGCCTACGGCAGATGTCAGTAAAGCTGAGTACATGAGGGACTTTAAATCCGTATCTACGTTCTCCATTCTGGGAAAAGTCGGTGTGAGTGAGGAAGAGGAGGAGAAGGAGAGGAGAAAGAGAGCTGATGCACTTGCTTTCTTTGTGTCATGTGGATCTGTTCGTAAGAATGATGAAGTTAAGCATGTGAAAATCTTGAGAGATACAGGTGCTTCACAAACGCTCATGAGGACGAAGGTGCTGGAGAAGTTTGTGCATGAGGGAAAAAACATCCTCATTCATGGTGTGGGCGGTCAGCTGTCTGTGCCACTCGTGACTGTTGAGCTTAAGAGTGAGCTCGTAAATGGGAGGGTGACTGTTGGACTAGTGGATGAATTGCCAGTGCCAGGAATTGACCTCCTGTTGGGAAATGATTTAGCGGGGAAGAAGGTGAGTGTTTCTCCTATCATTGTTTTCAGGCCTACTGATTGTGCTGTAACCCGGCCCATGTCTCATAGAAATAATGGGATGAATGTGGAAATGGAGAAAAAGAGTGGTGTTGCAAGTGTACCAGGTGCGCTAGATGGCCCTAATGAAAGGGAAATTTTTCTCGCTAGCAAAGAGTGATGTTGCAAGGGTGCAAAGTGTGTTTGAGGGCCATGACGAGGTAGGGCTAGATGAATTATTCTCGCTAAATGATGGTGTGAGAAAGGATGATGGTGTCTCAGGTGAATAGCATCTGCTCGGTGTGGGCCCATGTACTTATCACAAGGAGATAGAGCAGCCGAAAGTGAAGGAGGCTGCAGGAAATGATTCGATGTACGGTATAATCAATGAATTGCCTATGCACAAAAATTATCCTCTTGATGATGTAGCAGAGGATGATAAGATGTTGGAGAGTGTCCCCCGGAATGCTTCAAGCCGGACAATGGAGATGGAATGTGACGTGGGCGTGGCGGATGTGGAGCCTGTCGAGCAGCGGCCGTGCCGAGTCAACCCCGAGAGAGCCAAGGTGACGCGCCAGGAGGTCGACGACGAGTTGCTACGAGACATCAGAGAGCCACGCCAGAGTGAATGCTCCTCCACTGTCACTCTCATAGATAAGCCAGGTGGGTCAGCAAGGTTTTGCATTGATGTTAAGAAAGTCAATGACATCACCAAGAGTGACACTTACCATTTGCCTAGACTTAACCCTTATTTAGCGGCGAGCAACATAAGTCGAGTTAAATAAAGCTGGACTATGTGGCGGCGCTCGACATAACTCGAGTGGCAATTTCAGCACGTAATGTGGCTGAGAGAGAGAGACAAGTGGTGGCAGGAGACTAGCGAGCGTATGACTGCTCCAGACCACCGCGGCGAACCTACTGACACAAATCTCAGCTCCCTCCTCCCTCTCTCACTCGCTACATACTCAATTATGTACCGAAAGTACCGAATTACCTGCTTTTTGCACTCGCGTTGCACGGTTATTGCAAGAAAACTATCCATCATACAAGGATCGTTATGGTGTCATTCGAAAGCTCTGTTTATGCCCTTTCAGGGATAGGTACTTGTTTTACGTTCTGGGTCTTATTTAGGCATGAAAATGATCACGTAAACAGCCCTATTTTGGCTAAAAACACCCCGCTGTGCGGTACACATAAATAAACCGCATAGGCCGCTCGTAAGGTGTTAAGGAATGTATTGAGCATGTGGGGCGTGCCAAGTTCAAACTGGTTGGGGATGTAAATGATTTGGGGACGGGGGCAGTCTTGTTGCTAGGTGATGATCGTAAGGTAAAGCATCCTGTGTCTGGTGACAGCCAGAATATCAACTTTGTTCATAATGCTTGCAAGGTGGAGTTTGTTCTTGCAGGAGTACCACCTCAATATCATCCATATTCCAGGGAAATGTAATGTCATTGCTGACCACCTGTCCCGCATGTAAATTTTTTTTATGAATGCTTAAATTTGTCGCCACAAATTTATTTTTAAGGGGGAGGGTGTAAGGGAGCAGCGTGGTAGCAGAGACGGAGGGAGGAGAGAGACAGGCGACCCACCTTAATCTACACCGATAGGGTCCAGTGTCCAGTGTCCAGTGTCGCAAGCACCACCCGTGGGAGTCTATGCACGTAGAGCATGTAGGCGTGGGAAGATCTACATTTCCCACGACAGGAGGCCTTTATCTGACATTCCGTGTGACTCTGCTGTATGGACTAAGGTGACACCAGGTTCTTGCCGAAAATAGAGCTTGGGAAGAGATGTGTATAGGGAGGGAAGAGTTGAGAGTTAGTAGCTGTTGGAGAGCCCGACGAGGCAGAGGTGGGAGAAGCGCGGAGATCCCGACGAGGCAGAGGTGGGAGAAGTGCTCCTGTTCACGCTGGTCTGGGTACACCCCTGGACATGCGTGACGTGTTGTCTGCTGGTTTGTGCGTTAAGACAAGTAGGTAGTGCACTGTTTTGTCCTTTGAAGGGGAGATGAGACAGCATTGGTGTATTATTGTGTATGTGTAACGAGCCCTAGTGTTGTGAGGAGCTTTGAGTTTCATATGGTGTTGTGTAGTGTGTAACGAACACTGATTAGTGTTCTAGAGTGCACACGTTCTCCTAGCGTGTTAACTGGTGATACTACATGGTATCATATATTGGTCTGTGATTGAGTGTGATTCAGTTTGCTGTTCAGTGTGCTAGGTGTTGATTAACTGTTCTTCAAATGTTCTTTTTGTGTAGTGTTCATTCCTTGTAACGAGTGCATTTACTCGAGGCCTTCACTCGGCGCTTAGCCCATTACCATTCTTTACTGTGATTAACTGAATCATCATGCTTATCAACCTGTTCGTTTTCCCTAGTTATTAGTAATTATAATTAGTACGAAAATTAGAAGTGTTTAATATCATCCTTCTTAATTAATTTGTGATTATCTGAGACATTAACCCTTTTGGCCTTCTGAAATGCAACAGCATGCTAGTTGCCCTTGCTTGAATTTTAATCTCTTGGGTTCAGCATTGTAGGATCGTAACAACATATAAAGAAGATAATAGAGGATATGTATAATATCAAAATATAGTATTTATTAGTGGCCCCTCCATCATTGACGATATGTCTATTAATATAATAGCTCTTTCAAGCACCCGCGGTCAGCTTGTTTGAAACACCCGCCGCAGGGGAAAGAGTAGAACATCATAAGTGTAACGCTAATTCTCTTATGGAATCCTCTTTATGATTGGGTACTCACTACGAAAAAACTTTGTAAAAAATAAAAAATAAAAAATAACTTAAAATTTGTTATATTAAGGCTTTCCAACTCGTGGATGTCTTGTGTGGATTCTACCCGAGACGCTGACCCCAGCGACGCCATTCCTTCTTCCTTCCCCCGCGCGCATACTGTGTGGAAGTGCCTCGCCAGTGCTCCGCTTTATTCTTTGTTCGCTCAACTCTAGTGAGTCTTTTGCTCATTTGTATATATCTGAGTTGTTATAGAATAGGTTTAGACTAGCTAGGACTGGCAGCCCCATTGGTATGCCCGCAGGGATGTGTTAAATTAGGGTTCTTAAGTATAGGCGCCAGGTCGGTCCGCTTCGGGCCCGCGCGTCATGTGTTCTTGTTTTTGTTTTTGCGCCTTAGATTTGCTATTTCCTAGTTATTTACGAGGCTATTAAATCTGCGAGACGATACTTCAGGCTATGAGGTAGTTGCATTCTATTGTTTTTTAGCAGACGCTCTGGTTCAAGAGTTGTCACACGTGCTGAGGAACTTTCCAGATTCCGTGTTTGCTCCTTTTTTCCCCTCGGGCGTGGGGTTCTCTACGTTCGCTGCTGCTGTGTCTTCAGAGGTAAGGGTAACAGATTCAGTGTGATTATTACCATGAGCCTCATCGCCAGCCTCAGTAGGGGTATTCTTAGGTGGCTAGGGGTATTTTTTATTGCTTAATTAATACTGTGTATTAGCCCTAAGATGTGACCCTCGCTTTCATGTGGTGATATTATACATGTTAAGCAGGGTGTCAGGAGACGTTCTGACTTATTTGGTGGGTTTTTTGGGGGTGGCTGACTTTCTCAGATAAGTCGGTACCTTCAAAGTTTGTTTTTTTCTTCCGGCGATCTTTCTGTGTATTGATGCCGGATACTCGCCTTGCAGGCGAGAAAGGAAACTTCCAAATAACCCGGCGTGGTGTGATGTACCACTAGACTCCCGGCGGAAATGCTAATTCCTAAGGGTAGTAATCTCGGCCCGGCCGAGTGAACTCGCCCTAACCGATAGCCTCACACGGCATGATTTTACTTATAACGCCCGGCGGAAAAGTCCAGTGAGGTAACTAACTATCCCTCAGGTCCTAATAGACGACCCGTTAGTTAATTAAATGGTTTATATGGGCCGCTGATACTTTGTCACAGGTAAGCAGATCTAGAAGACGAAAAGACCATCAAGTTTTTTTTCATATACAAGTACAGCGGAAGTTTAGAGTAGCGGTTGGTCTACAGCTAATTTTCTGGTGTATTTGGGGTGTTTATGATGTGTGAACCTCTCGGATTATCCTTATGAGCATTGATTCCTGGAAATGTTCTATTTTCAGATCACAACACATCAGTAGCGGCACAGGCTGACAGGGAAAGGGGCCGATCCCGGGGGGGGGGAGGGGGGGGGGGGTTAGCTCCATCATGCCTCTAGTCAATCTTTGTGCTACACCCACTTGCTCTCTAATTCCAGTCTTTGCACATAAACTCTGTGTGAAGTGCGTTAAGTGCCTAGATAGGTCACGGGGCCTCTGGGTATCTAAGAGGTGTTCCGTTTGCTCTGACCTACATTCTGAATTATTTAGCAAGAGAGATCATTCGTGCCTGGTGGCACTGAAAGAAATTAAGAAATTTTGTAATGCCTATCCCAAAGACATTGCCCATAAGGCTTTACATTGTGACGATGAGGCTCTCTGGAAGCATCTAGTTATAAAGTCACCTGTTCTTAAATCCACACCTTCTAAGTCAACTTCAAAATCTAAAGCTAAGCCCAAAATTCTTTTGAAAGAGTTAGTGAGTAGCAGTGATAGTGACTCAAGCAAGGCAACCCCCCCCCCCCCCCCCCACCCCCCCGGCCACCACAAGAGGGTGTGTTCTCCTTCGCCACGGGACTAATCTAGGTCCAGGTCAAGGTAGCCCCTCAAGCAGTCCAGGCAGTCTTCAGTGGAGACGTCTAGGTCTCACAAGAGGCATAAGAATGACGCGGCGACTTCAAGCCACAGGAAATCTGATAAGGGTCATAAAAGTTCCCGCACGGAGGAGACGCAGTCGCGGCACCGGCTAACGCCGGAGTCGCGGCCATCGCCCTCCGCCTCTACCTCCGCGATGTCTAACGTCCAATCTGGCAGCTCCGAGGTAGGGACGGAGGGGGCTGAGTCGACTTCCAGTGATGGGTCTGGAGAGTTTTTGGTGGGACAGAAGGATGTACATTTTGCCATTCCAAAATTAAACTTTAACTTGCCAGTAAGTAGGCCTCCAATAGTTTCTCAGAGAGTGTTAGCAGAACAATGCCGTGGATACACGGCTTGTGGACACCAAGACTATGATGGTTCTCAAGTAAGTCAAGTTATACCAGATTCCCAAAATCCTATTGAACAAGGGCGCAGCGTGTGGAGTCTGAACCCTTAAATGTGGAACCCATTGTTCATTTTCAGGAAGAGGTCAGGGAAAGTGCTAATGTAGATACCATTCCCTCATCAGTACCTGACTTAGTGTGGCCAGTGAATGGAAAATTGTCTGAGCCCCGGCAACAACCGGAAGTAATGGAAGTGCCGGATGAGCCGGAGGACGTTGAACTGTCCTCAGCTCAACCGAGACACATTGAGGAAGGGTCAGAAGTGGAATCAGAATCATCAAAAGGGTCGCACAGTAAATGTATAACAACCGATGATCTTGATTATATATTACACAGGGTAATGCGGCAATACAATGTTCCTAAACAATCTCAGGAGACTCCCACAGCTACGCCGGGAGCTCCCCCGATGGGTTCAGTTGTGAGGCCACTAGAGCCAGCCAGAGTTGTTGTGCCACCTAATATGTCACTTCCCCCTCTTAACGTAACTCATGTGACTACCTCGGCAAGTGGCAACGCAGTGCCCGCCTCCTTAACAACTACCAATGTTCGTGTCATCACAGACATTACTCCCCCTCCTCTAGATAAACTTCCCCATAGGACAGGCCCTATGCCTCTCTTGTATGGACCCGACTGCTCATGGATGAAAGTCATGGCAAAAACCCCGGGTATTGCACAAACAACCATATCGGGGGAGGTCCCAGTTCCTAGTGAGTGGGTAATTGAGATGAGTAAGAGTAAGAAGTTAAGAGCTAAAGACAAACAGGGTCAACTCTTAGATGTGACAATCAAAGCTATACCTAATGTTTATTCGCATGAGTTTTTCGTATATTCACCTACCCCGGTATTACCTCCTGCCTCATTTGCACGACTCTTTGCGGATTGGACTAAGACTGACGGCTTAAATTATATCAAATCTCTCAATACGCTAACGCCGGAGTTGGATACAGTTCTGGATCAGTCTAGCAATCCAGTCCGCAGGTGGGGCAGGTAGGTCTAGGCCTGTGGGTGGACTGGGAGATTGAGGCGCAACAGTTCGCAGCAACAATAACGTCAAAATCCTCCCATCAAATTCTTCAAGACAACCGCCTTTGGTTTTCAATACCAATAAATCAAGCCAGAGGTGTTCCGCCTGCACTTTTTGAATTCCTTTCTGCCCCTAAATTGTCACTATGGGACTTGCAGGAGCCCTTCTCTACCCTCCCTTCGGCACATCTGGATAGAGACTTTAAATTGAGAAATAAAGCTTACAGACTATTTTCACAATTTGTACTAAGTCGCCAAATAGCCCAGTCCCTCACGAGGAATATAGACGCTATTTCTGATCAGGATGTTAGGAAGGCCACGGATTTATCACGGTGGCTTCTGTTACAAATTCCATCCAGTATTTGGGGGACATACGAATACCCTTGTTGGAGGCTGTTTGTGCACATCAGGACCTGAGAGTGTATACTGTATGGTAAAACAAAGTTACCGGATGACATTAGTCTCCGGGTAACCCTTTCACCGGTGTTAACTTCATCTTTGGTTAACCCTGAGACTTGGAAGGCAGTGTACAATATGGTTGATAGCTTACAGCCGAGTACTTCCCAGGCTAGGAAGGAGCACTTTAAGAAACCGTACTCCAAGCCTAAGAGTGGTGGTAAGTCACAGCCTAGTGGTTCTAAGCCCTTTCAGGGTCCCATGTCTCCCCCGGCGCAAGGAAGTACTCCGCTCAAGCCGAAACAAGGAAAACAAACAGGCAAGTGGTATAAGAATAAGTCACAACACAAATCAGGTCAGGGATCGACATCTGCCAAAGCCAGTCAGCCATCTAACCCTACCCCTCCACCATAAAAAAACTAGTAATTCAAACTCTCTCTCTCCCGGGGCCTATAGAAGGCGAGCTGGATCCGAGGGTAGTTCCCCCGGACAGACCCCGTCAAGTAACTGGATCATTTCGGGCGTGTTACCGGGCCAGGCCCCGGCTAACTTGGGCAAGGACAGTGGTACGCAAGGGCATCACCTGGCGGTGGCTCCGGCAACCTCGTTTACGTCAAACTCTAGAAGTCAACCATGTTTCTTTAGAGGTGGAGTCACTAGTCAAGAAAATGCTCACCAAGCATATCATTGTCCCGGTCAATCCAACTTGCCCTGTTTTCACGTCCAGACTTGTTCTCATACCGAAGAGGGACAGTGTTCAGATGAGACCAGTCGTAGACCTATCTTGTTTGAACAAACACTTCAGGATGCTCACTGAGAATCACATCAGGCTAACACTTCCGCCGCAAGGTTGATGTGCTCGTTAGACCTGACAGAAGCCTATTGGCATGTCCCGGTAAACAAAAGGTTCCAAAAATTCCTCGCCTTGAGGATCAGGCAAGAGACTTATGTCTTTCAGAGAATGCCATTCGAGTTGAACCTTGCACCGAGAATATTCACGAAATTAGTCCGGCAGGCCCTCATGCCGATAGTAAATCAGGGAATCAAGGTGTTGTGGTACCTAGACGACTGGCTGGTAGTGGCGGAGTCAGAGAGTCTATGCTAAATCCATGTCAATCACATTATAAACCATGTACAATCCCTAGAGTTCAAGGTCAACTTGGCAAAGTCACATCTTGTTCCCACACAGGTAATTCAGTGGATAGGGCTGGTCTAGGACACAGCCAATCTTACTCTCAGTCAGAGTGTGGACAACCGCAACATATTTCGCAATAAATTGTTTTTGTTTCTCCACAGTCTGAACACCACGAGAAGGACATGGGAATCCCTGGTCGGCTCTCTCAATTGGATTCAACAAACTGTAAAGTTGGACCGATTGATAATAAAAAGATTAATCTTGGAAGGAAACAAATATTTCCTGCTATTTCCAGCGTGAAAGTTGTGGAAAATTCCTCCATTAATTCACAACTTACTGTCGGTCTGGCCGAGGAGAGAAATGTTGCACTCCATAATGACGTGGGCTTCTCCCCCACCTACGGTATGGGTAGACACAGATGCTTCAGGGATAATAGGCTGGGGTTATCAGTCGAGCCTAGTCCATCAGGGTCAGGGTCTTTGGTCCCAAACCGAGAATTTTCATATCGACGAGTAAGAGCTCTTAGTCCCTTTGTTTTTCCTGCAAACTCACGGCTCCTCCCTGCGGGGGAAATCAGTAGCGTTTCGAATGGACAATTTGAATGCGGTGTCTTGCATTCAAAAGCAAGGGTCAATGAGGTCTCGGAAGTTGCTAGAGTTGTCAGAAGAGATTTTTGTTCTGGCCGAAGAGCTGAACATTCATCTCTATGCATCATACCTCCCAGGCATAGCGAACGTCTGGGCGGACGCTCTGTCCCGGCGACAGAGCACCAAAGTAGAATGGGCAATCAAGCAAAACATCTTCAACGAGATGTTTGCAGAGCCATACCGTCCACAAGTGGATCTATTCGCATCCAAGGATAACCACAGGCTTCCTCTCTACCTAACCCGCCGGGGAATAACTTCGGCGGGGAGTCCAGACACATTGTTGGAGGACTGGAACAAGTGGAATTCCATCTATCTTTTTCCGCCTCCCGACGCTTCACTCATGTGTCAGGTAGTTCACAAACTATGGGGTTACCGGGGCTTAGTCTCGATGATTGTGCCTCTATGGCCGGCTCAGGTGTGGTACCACCAGTTGAAAATGTGGTGCGAGAATCCGGTGACGCTCCCGATCTCGTACTTCCACTTGGAGACAATTGGCAACCTAGAGACCTCGCTGACTTTTGCCTTTTGGACATTCAAAATGCCAAATGGTTAACTCCGTATGGAGAGAGCATTACTAATAAATTCCTTAATCAGTATACTATGTCTACCAGGAGATAATATCAATCGCATTGGAAGTCTTTCACAACCTGGATAGTAGAAACGGCGCAAACTGACGCATCAGTAGCTTTTGTTTTCAAGTACTTGGACTATTTGTTTGAACAAAAATGCCTTTCTGAAGTTTCACTGAAGAATCATCTGTCTGCTATTAGAACTCCCTTTTATGACCTAACAGAGCTATCTATACCGCAGGCGGAGGAGAAAGAGTTGATGAGGGCATGTTTCAAGCTTCGCCCACCACCCCGTCAGCTCATGCCTACCTGGTCACTTGACAAAGCTTTGTCTTTGCTTCATTCGCGCAAGTATAATCATGCGCCGGATTTTGACTCACTATTAAAGAAGGCTGTGTAACAGGGTGTCTGAGCTGGCGGCGATGAGCAACGACCCTAATTGCCTCAGGTTTGGGAGACTCAATGAAAATGTACACATTGCTCCATCTCCCACGTTTGTTGCTAAGAACGAACATAGTGATCATGTTTTTTCTGAGTTTACAGTCCCGGCGCTTAAACGCAGGACTACACACCATGTCTTATGCCCTGTTCAAGCTTTAATAAAGTTTATGAGGGTTTCCCAGCCCCAACAGCAGGGAGCCTTATGGGTCAATAGTACAGGTACTTGCGTCAAAAGAAGAAAATTGGCTTCTTTACTCGTAGATGTAATTCGTGAAAGTAATCCTGGTGTAGTGGGAAGGGCCCACGACATCAGGAAGTGGGCAGTTTCGTTACGCTTCTTGCATAATTATTCAATTGACGACATAGGGGAGGTGTGGTGGAGTGGTCTTGCCACTGGCCTGGTAATCCAAAGGTCCCGGGTTCAAATCCCGATATATCAATGGGAAGATATTATTGGGATGGAATTTGTGCTGTACCTAGTATCAGTGCATTACCACAAGCCCACCGAAACGTCAATCAAATACCCTCATTGTTCCCTGATTAAATAGCACTGTATGAATATTCCCATATTCAAAATATGCTATAGGGGTGCAATGCCTGGTGAGTTATCTGCTCAACAAGTGGCGTTGTGTGTGTGTAAGTGTGAGAGTCCAAGTGTAGGGGGTGAGACAGTGAAGCACGGGAACGAGGTGGCTTCAGAGATGGGGTCGTTTTGGGCCATGAGTGAGCACCGTGCCTCATGTTAAGGCAAGATGGCAGGTGCTCGTTGTACTCTACGTGCTTCACATGTTTCACTCCCTAGACTGGAACAAGACCTCACGGGCTTCACTGTTCATTGTAAAGCGGTGAATGTTAAGGCTCTCAGCCTATGCCCGAGAGGAAGTAAGTTGGAATATAGAAAAAAAAAAAAAAAAAAAAAAAAAAAAATTGTGAGCTTCCAATCATACTTTCATGACGCGATACCTATCTGTGACTTTGGATAAACCAAAATTTACCTGTGTAGCCTTGCGCCAGAGGGTCTAGGTGCTACTAAAGTTAAGTTTAATCTTAATGGTGAAAAGGAGGTGGGGGGGGGGGGGGGGGTGCTGGAGAGCTCAAGACCCCTAGACCCTCCGTCGGACTATGTGATACGTTCACGAGCTGTAATACTTGATAAGTCGAGCTGGTTATACAGCTCAAAATTTTAATTTTTGTAAAATATCTGTACTAGTTGCAACTATAGGATATTAAGTATAAATTGTACAAAATATACTGTATAGTACGTACAAATTAATTTTAACCCTTAAAAAGCGGCTCACCACATAAGTCGTATTTAATAAAGCTGGACTATGTGGCGGCGCTCGACATAGGTCGAGTGGCAATTTCAGCACGTAATGTTGCTGAGAGAGAGAGACAAGTGGTGGCAGGAGACTAGCGAGCGTATGACTGCTCCAGACCACCGCGGCGAACCTACTGACACGAATCTCAGCTCCCTCCTCCCTCTCTCACTCGCTACATACTGAATTGTATGGGGAAAGTACCGAATTACATGCTTTTTGCACTCGCGTTGCACGGTTATTGCAAGAAAACTATCCATCATACAAGGATCGTTATGGTGTCATTCGAAAGCTCTGTTCATGCCCTTTAAGGGATAGATACTTGTTTTACGTTCTGGGTCTTATTTAGGCATGAAAATGATCACGTAAACAGCCCTATTTTGGCTAAAAACACCCCGCTGGGCGGTACATATAAATAAACCGCATAGGCCGCTAAAGAAGGGTTAAGGACATAAGATATAATCAAATTATTTATTTGTGCCCTTACAATGTTGGACAGGAATAAAAGAATGTTCTTGGAAAACAAATTTGTATTGAATCTCAATGTGATATTCTTTAACATATGTACACTCACGCGCACTAAAAGTTGCTCAGGGTTGGGTCCTTCCTTCCCCTACTCCACCCTGGGCAGGTGGATGGGGGGAGTCGGGTCCAAGTCTATCCCCACCTTCCACCCCCAAACTATCCCCAACTCTCCCACCTTCCTTCTCTAGCTGGCAGTTAGTGGTTAGCGACGATTGTTCTCATGTCTTGTAAATTATTGTTAAACCATCATTGCACATGCTTACAATGGCCAACATTTAAAATTTATTATGAATTTATTAATACAATATATTGTATAATTGTATATTCTCAAAATGAGTCTATACACAACGTGGGTTACAAGAATCTCGGCTGTAGTGATATTCTGCTTCTCTCTCTCTCTCTCTTACTCTCTCTCTCTCTCTCTCTCTCTCTCAACACGCAGACTAGAGGTCAGTACATTCAAGTTTTTAAAATATGTAATGGGTTTGACAATGTGGATCATAGCAAAATGTTTAACCTCTATATGAATACAATACGCAACCATGAATAGCAGTTAGAATTGAAAAGGTTCAGCTCTAGTATTTGTGGAAACTGTTTCCCATTTAAGATATGTTCTACCTGGAACAAACTTTCCTCAGAAGTTGTAAACATTTCCTCAGTTGAGCAGTTACAGAAGACAGTACTCAATATATAGTATTTTGCACACTTTAAGGAGTGTAGTACACTGAACAATGTCTCTCCTTCCACTTTGAATATTTCCCCGAAATGGACCGCAAGGTCTTTGAGATACTAACTATTCCTTGTAACTCTCTCATAGCACACACTTTCTACAACCAAGATATAACGGGTCTGAATGGGGTATATTTCCTTTCACTAGTCAGTGTAATGAATGTTGTCTGCATTCGATACACATAGAGAAGAGTTGATGGTAAAACTATCTATTAAACCTACAGTATTCATTATCTGGGCGTTTGTAGAGGTGAGAGGCTGGGATCACAGATAGAGACAGAGAAGGGGAAATGAGAAGGGGAGCACTGCTACTTATGGTCTCGATACTCAAACCTTACTATAAGTTAACACCGACTTTGATCGTAAGTTGCATCGAGTTCTACATTTAATTGATTGAAAACAAAGTGTATAGGCCACATAGAGTTAAATGCATAAGAACATAAGAAAATGGGAGTCTGCAAAAAGACGATCGGCCCACACAAGGCAGATCCCTGTCACACCCAACCCCATAAGGTCATAAGATCGCGGGACACTGCATATGGCTATGCGGCCCACATGAGGCAGCTCCCATTCACACCCAGCCCATATCACCCATATGGGAATCCAACTTATGCTTAAAGCTTTCAACTGTTTCTGAGCTAATTACTGTTCTGGGCAGTGCATTCCACATGTTAACAACTCTATTCCAAAACCAGTGTTTTCCTATATATTTCCTAAATCTAAATTTATCTATCTGAAACCATTTGAGCGGGTTATGTCGCCGTTCTTTTGCTTTAATACCTCATCTATATCGCCCTTATTTAAACCTTTTATCCATTTAAATACCTCTATCATGTCTCCCCTACATCTTCGTCTTTCTAGTGAGTGCAAGCCTAAGACTTTCAACCTCTCCTCATACGATAAATTTCTAATATGTATCTTTTTCGTCATTCTTCTTTGGACTGCCTCTAAAGGGTCGATATGCATTCTGTAATAAGGGCACCAAAATTGAACAACATTTTGTTTTGTTTTTGTTTTTTCTATGTGAATGAGGGAGACAAAAGGCATAACTGCCTGCAGCGAGTGGCTCCCCCAGATCTCAAAGAGTGACAGGGCTGAAATCAAGGTACGTTCGAGCTAAAATGCCTGGACACACGGAGTTTGAAGCAATTTAAGTCATAGGAAGAGGGAAAGACTGATTCTGGGAGAGAGTTCCAGAGCTCAGCAGTTGAATAGAAGAAAGTCTGAGAATAGCATTTCACTCTTGGGTTGGAGTTGCACAGAGTAGGGGTGGGACTGTGTTGCAAGGCGGGTACTACGCACCCTACGTAGAGGAGGTGGTATACACTGGGAAAGCTCCGAGGAACACTTATTATTGTAGTAGCGATAGAATAGTGAGAGATGCAACATTGCGGCGAAGAGAGAGAGATTGCAGAGAGTTGGTGAGTGAACATAATCTAAATGGGGTCTTAGTCTTACTAGTGCTAAGTATAGTTTTAAGAAAACGTCAGCAGTCCTGTTGCTAACACTCCTAGATATGAATCCTAGAATTATATTTTCCCTGTTCCTAACACTTATACATTATTTTCTGGGTTTCAGATCATTACTAACGAGCACCCCCAGATCGTTCTCACACTGAGTTATCCAATTCTACATTGTCTAGTTTGTATTTCGCATCTAAATTACGATTTCCAATCGTTAATACCTTACATTTGTCTACATTGAAACTCATCTGCCGATTTATGGACCACTCGTGCAAATGATCGAGATCATTTTGAAGACATTCCCTGTTGCTAGCTGACTCTATTATCCTACCTATTGGAGACCCTTTATAGTATGTATGGCATTGAATAAATGGGGGAAACTGATTGAAATGATAAACGAAACAATCAATAACAGTCGCAACATTATTCCAGCCAATTGTTGCCTTTAGTCCTTTCCTTTTATGATATTATAAGCCTGACTGTGTAAGTAATTTGAGAACCTAGGAGTAGATCGTAAAGGGCACGTTGATGTGTATTGCAATAATGGTGAACATAATATCCTGAAGACTGTATGCAATTGGATTTTATTATGGTATTATTATATTCAAATTACATTAAGTCTTGATCGTAAAACGTAGTGCAATGAGAGAAAGACAAACACACGCAGAGAGAGAGAGAGAGAAGCACAACACCACTACAGCTAAAATTCGTGTAACCCACGTTGTATATAGAAACAAATTTGGAGAATACAAATTACAGTATAGTGTTTGAATAAATTCCTAATACATATTAAATGTTGGCAATTGCAAGCATGTGCAATGATGGTTCAACACAAACTTGAAATGCATGAGAACAATCGTCGCTAACCACTAACTGCCAGAGAAGGAAGGTGGGGTAGTTGGGGATAGTTTGGGGGTGGAAGGTTGGGGCAAACTTGGACCCGACTCCCCCTTCCACTTACCCAGGGTGGAGTAGGGGAAAGAAGGACCCACTCCTCAGCAACTTTTAGTATGCGTGAGTGTATCTGTATGGTTACTTATAAGCAGATCTTCTTCGAAGTAACGCACTACTTTTCTTTCAAATGTTTTATATATTATTGTATGTAAACAATAAAGACTTAAGTTTGTTATATGGTTCTTTTTTCTCTACCTATGGTAGTTTGTTAGTGGTTTAGATATTGTCACGAATGTCCCCCTCCAGACTTGAGATATCAGGCATATCGTCAATGATGGAGGGGCCACTAATAAATTATAGGTTTGAGTCCCGGAGGGAAGAAGGAAAACATAATATTTAGTAGTGGCCCCAAAATCATTGACGATGTAGGGTCCTCCCTTCCATCTCCTTCCCATTCGTTGATGTCTTGAGTTTAATCTTGATATGTCAGTGATCAAGAAGGAATGGCGTCGCTGGGTTCAGCGTCTCAGGTAGAATCCACAAAAGACATCCAAGAGTTGGAAAGCCTTAATATAACACATTTTAAGTTAATTTTTCTTTTTTATTGTTTACAAAGTTTGTTTGTAGTGAGTACCCCAACCATAAAGACGATTCCATAAGAGAATTAGCGTTACACTTATGATGTTGGTACTCTTTTCCCTGCGGCGGGTGTTTCAAACAAGCTGACGGCGGGTGCTTGAAAGAGAGCTATTATATTAATAGGTGTATCGTCAATGATTTCGGGGCCACTACGAAATATTAGGTTTACATTCTTCCCTCCGGGACTCAAACCTGTATTATGGTGCAGCTTTATTTAACTTATTCACTAGGTACAATCGCGCTAAGAAGTCATGACTCGCTTTTTCTAAGGATCGGACAATAGTTCCCAAATCTGGCTACCGCTGGCAACTCTCCACTGCCCTTCGGAGCCCGGTCGTTTCCAAATTTTATACTATAGGTCTTTGGATATTCCCAATAATTGGCCTACTTAGAAAATTAACCTATTTATGCCCTCCAATTTTGATTTATGTTGAAGTTTGAATAAATATAAGTAATGTTTGTTTACAATTTCTTTATAGAATAATGAGAGTAATTAATTTACATGCGCTATCTAGCATGTTGCACTCCCAGGCCCGTAGGAACGGTAGGATATTCAGCGACCGAGTCAGTCATTGTCAGGATATGAGGGGGAGTATATCTCTTTGCGTTTATATTCACCTTTGTCCTTTTACACTAGCCTTTCCATCTTCCGTTTTTATATGAGTCTCCCTATGGGTTATTATATATTCTAAAAGTGAAAATTCATCGTTTGTCTATACAAATTACAAGCTGTTCTCGAGTATTCAAGCTTTCTTCCAAAATATACTGGAGACCGCTTGTTTTTCAGGCAGACTGTTGTCCCACATAGAGAATAAAATGTGGAAAAAACAATCTGTTATATGTTTATTTACGTGATTTATTGACACTTATGGTTTGAATATTAGTTTTATCTGTTGGTTTTAATTTTATGATATACTTTTCTCCCAGTATTGTTGGTTTAAAAAGTAATACAAGCATTAAGAAACTTGCTCCACATTTTAATCCTGAATCTAGTGAGCGAAATACTACGAGTTTCAATTTTTTTCGTTCGGGTTAGTCTAAACTTTCGTATTATTTGGTTTGCTCTCACATAATGAGATAAATATATTGCAACAAGTCTTGTATATCGTGTTTTTGGTATTGTTTCCTTCAATACAGTTCTCCCTGGTGTGCAATATATGAATATAGTAGCGCCTCAATATTTGCCAGATAGCACTTTCTGAAAAAAAGGTACTGGGAATCGAGTCATGACTTCTTAGAGCGATTGTACAAAATGTTGAATCAGAAATACTAAAACACGAGAACGTAAGTGGCACAACTTAATTAAATATCAGCGGCTCGCTTGGTGTAGTGACTAGCGTCTCGGACTTCCACCCAGAAGGCCCGGGTTCGCGCCCACGCTCGGCGCATTAAAGATTTTTCACAAGCACTGAGTCGTTACCATCCCTCATGAGCAAAGGGATGGGGTAGTAGTACAGGACCCCAATGGAAATACGCCTAATCGGCCTTATTGAGCTATCCTTAGCTAGCTTAGCATGCGCTAGCTTTAAGAACTATTATTATCATTATTATTATTATTATCGCGGATCTAGATGGAGATCAGGTATATTCAATGCAACTTAAAGTGAGTCCTTTTCTTGAGAATGAAAACACTATTCTCTTATTTAAAGATTTACATAAACACTTAATTGGGTTACCTTAATGTTCACTATATCCCTTGACTTGGATTTAATTAGATACTAGTATTTGACGAGGTTAAAGAAAGTTATTATATTTCTTTTCTATGAATATATAATCTTATACACTGATGTACTTCATCAGATTAAGTTCAAGTTTTGTGGACTCTAAAATATTTTCACTGGTTGATATTATTTCAGAGTTCGTTGAGGTGAGAATCCGCCTTATTTGGATTTAATTCTTTATTTAGGTTGGAGCTGTTGTACTAAACGTATTTATCACTGGTATACGAATTACGAGTTGCTAAATGTAAGGAATGAAGAGCCAGCAAACATAGTTGGATATGGTATGGGAGGGAGAAGAGGAGAAGTAGTGGAGGAGGAGGTGGGGATCAGGAGGTCAGAAGTGTGGGAAGCCATGAAAAGAGTGAAGTTGGGGAAAGCACCAGGAACAGATGGAGTGTGTGGGGAAATGTTGAGGTATGGTGGTGAGATAGTGATCGAATGGGTATGGAAAATGTGCAAACTAGCATGGGAGAAGGGGAATGCACCCGATGACTGGAAGACTGGCATAATAGTCCCCCTATATAAGGGCAAAGGGGAAAGAGGAGTGTGTGGTAACCACCGAGGAATATGTCTTTTAAGCATAGTAGGGAAGGTGTACAGTAGGGTAGTGATTGAGAGAGTGAGAGTGAGAACAGAGAAATGGATAGGCGACGAGCAGGGAGGTTTTAGGAAGGGAAGAGGATGTGTAGATCAGATTTTTACCCTGAATTGTGTTGTGGAGAAATATCTGGAGAAGCAACAAAAGGTGTATGTTGCCTTTATGGACTTGGAGAAGGCCTATGACAGAGTGGATAGAGAAGGCATATGGAAAGTACTTAGAATATACGGAGTAGATGGTAAGTTGCTGAAAGCAGTGAAGAGCATGTATGAGGGTGCAAATGCAGCAGTACGTGTGGAGAATGAGCAGAGCGAGTTCTTTGACCTGAGTGTTGGGTTGAAACAGGGGTGTGTGATGTCCCCGTGGTTGTTTACTGTATATATGGATGGAGTCATGAAAGAAATATTAAGAAGGAGTTCTTTAACCCTTGTCTAGCGGGGTGTTTTGGGCTCATTTGGGCATATTCAGGCCCTCCTGAATGATCAATCAAGTATCTGCATGAAAAGAAATGTATTCAGCAACAAACTAGACGCTATATAAAAGCTTCAAAATGAGACCAGAACGAGCTACGTAGCACTCGTGGTTCTCTTGCAGTGGTGCCACGAACATGGGAGTTTAGCGTATAGCGGTATATTTTTCCCAGCTATGCTCACTACTGGCTACACTGCCGGCCTCTCGAGAACACAGGGAACATGAGTTAATGGGCGGCGGTATACCCTGGGAGTCGGCTCTCTGGCCCGCTGCGCTCCCGGCCATTTGCACTCGATTTTAACACTTTAAAAGCCTTAATAATGCTCCTAACTTGCTGCAAATTGGTGCACGACTTAAGTCGAGCGCCGCCAATAAGGGGTTAAAAAGCTGTATTAAATCAGGTATTAGACTAAATACTGATAACGAAAGTGTTTGGGTAGAGGTTAGCGAAAGTAGTGAGACCATAATTATTGGAGTTATTTATAGACCACCAAATATGAATAGAAACGAAGGTACAGCTTTATGGCAGGAAGTGAAAATTGCATCAAGGTTTAGCAATGTGTGTATTATGGGGGATTTTAATTTTCCGAATATTGATTGGCAGCATCAAATCGGCGACTCAGATTCAAGAGCGTTTATTGAGGCGGTACAGGATAGTTTTTTATTTCAATTCATAGACTCGCCTACTAGAGGTAATAATATCCTCGATTTAGTTCTCAGTAATAATGAACAAATGATAAATAATGTAGAGATAGGAGACCAACTAGGAAATAGTGATCATAAATCAATTTATTTTAACATACAATGGACAGGAAAGGCTAAAGAGAATACGACACTTATCCCAGATTTCAGAAAAGCCAATTATGGTGGATTAAGAAGAGCCTTAAGAGTCGATCCTATGGTTAAACTATTAAGTGGACCCAGGTGCGCTAATGAACATACTCTCTCTCAGATACCTGTCTTAACTCAGGATAATTTGACAGCTACATATAATCATTTTATTTCTTCACTCCACAATACGCAAAATAAATATATCCCCAAAAGAAAATTTAGATCAACACAGAACCAACCCAAATGGATGAATAATAGACTATTAGACCTTCTAGGAAAAAAGAGAGGAATATATCGAAAAATTAAGAAAGGCGAAATTCACCTACTTGCTTACTATCAGAATCTATCAAGAGAGGTTAAAAAAGGTATAAGGACAGACAAAAGAAATTATGAAATCAGGATAGCCAATGACTCAAAAAATAACCCTAAGGCTTTTTACCAGCTATATAAATCTAAAGTTAGAGATAAAATAGGCCCCCTTAAAATTTCGATAGGAGAAATGACAGAAAATGATTTAGAAATGTGCAGTACATTAAATAGTCAGTTTCTATCCGTTTTCACAAATGAAAATTTGGCACAGATTCCAGAAGTCCGTAAGGTATATAGCGATAGTATAGAAAATAGGTTAAGTACGGTTACTATAAGTAGAAATGATGTGCTTAAGGAAATTGACAGACTGAAACCTCAGAAATCGCCTGGTCCCGATGAGGTATATGCTAGAGTATTAAAAGAATGCAGAGATGAGTTAAGTTACCCATTAACATTTCTTTTTAACAATTCATTAGAAACAGGTATAGTTCCAGAAGCTTGGAAGCTTGCAAATGTAGTTCCGATTTTTAAAAAAGGTGATAAATCAATAGCATCCAATTACCGTCCCATTAGTCTCACTTCAATCATAGGAAAGCTACTAGAGTCAATTATTGCTAGGAAAATGAGAAACCACTTAGAAACATTTAACTTAATCAATTCTTCTCAGCATGGATTCACTCAGGGACGTTCTTGCCTTACTAATTTGCTTAGTTTTTTCTCAGAGGTATATGAAGCAGTAGATAATGACAAGTCATATGATATATATTTAGATTTCAGTAAAGCTTTCGACAGAGTCCCTCATGAGAGATTGATGAGAAAGGTTGAGGCACATGGAATAGGTGGGGCGTTGTTAGGATGGATTAGGTCATGGCTAATTGGTAGGAAGCAGAGAGTCAGCATAAATGGTACTAAGTCAGAATGGGGATCAGTCAAGAGTGGTGTCCCCCAGGGATCTGTATTAGGTCCTCTGTTGTTTATTATATACATAAATGACCTTGATTTAGGTATAACTAGTAGGATAAGTAAATTTGCAGACGATACCAAAATGGGGAGAAAAATTGATTCAGTTAGAGATATAGAGTGTCTGCAAAGGGATCTAGATACCTTACACGAATGGTCAGTAAAATGGCAGATGAAGTTTAACATTGACAAATGCAAGGTATTAAAGATAGGGAAGATGCATACAAATTTTAAATCTAAACTAGCTAATATGGAATTAGGAAACTCAGACTGTGAGAAAGATCTAGGTGTGTTTGTTAGCAATGATTTGAAGCCTAGAAAACAATGTATAAGCGTTCGTAACAAGGCAAACAGGATTCTCGGGTTCATATCTAGGAGTGTGAGTAACAGAACTGCTGATGTTATCTTAAAACTTTACTTGTCATTAGTGAGACCCCATATGGATTATGCTGTTCAATTTTGGTGTCCTTATTACAGAATGGACATAGATTCATTGGAGAGAGTACAACGTAGAATGACAAAAATGATCCATAATATTAGAAATCTTCCGTATGAAGAAAGGTTGAAGAAATTAGGCTTACATTCGTTAGAGAGACGCAGAGTTAGAGGTGACATGATAGAGGTATTCAAGTGGATTAGTGGAATTAATAAAGGAGACATGAAAAATTTACTAAAGCTCAGTGATAGCGAAATAACTCGTACAAATGGCTTCAAATTAGATAAATTTCGTTTCAGAAAAGATATAGGCAAATATTGGTTTGGTAACAGAGTTGTAGATGGGTGGAATAGGCTACCAAGTTATATAGTGGGATCAAGAACGATAGGGAGCTTTAAGATAAAATTAGATAGGCATATGGACGAGATGGGTTGGGTGTGAGGGGGATCTACCAGGTGTGGGCCAATCGGCGCTCAGCAGACCCCCGTAATCTTGTGTTAATCTCTGACCGTTTTGGTGGGGTCAGTACTCAAGGTATTAGTGAGATGGGTCTATAATTGGGCCTTGTAATTGAGGTTGGGTGTGACAGGGATCTGCCTTGTATGGGCCGATCAGCTTTTTGCAGACTCCCATTTTCTTGGGTTGGGTGTGAAGGGGGATCAGCCGGGTTGGGCCAATCAGCGCTCTGCAGACCCCCATCATCCTGCGTTAATCTCTAACCGTTTTGGTAAGATGATCCTCAGGGTATTAGAGTGTTGAGCCTATAATTGGGCTTTGTAATTGAACTGGGGTTGTGTGGGACAGGGATCTGCCTTGCTTAGGTCAATCGGCTTTCTGCAGACTCCCATTTTCTTATGTTAAGAGCAGTGGATGTTGGTGTATCGCTGAAAAGGGAGGGAATTGAGTGCAAGCTGCCTATACTGCTGTTTGCGGATGACACAGTTCTGATGAGCGATAATGAATGGGAGTTGCAGGGTCTGGTAAATGAGTTTGGAATAGTGTGAGAAAAACGGAATTTGAAGGTAAATGCGGGGAAAAGCAAGGTTATGGTCTTCGAAAGGGGTGAAGTCACAGAGTGTGAGGTGAAGTTGAACGGTCAGGCTATGGAGATCGTCAGCTCTTTTAAGTATCTGGGCAGTGTGTTGAGTAAAGATGGGACTGTGGATGAAGAATTGCGGGAGAGGGTGCAACAGGGGAAGAGGGTTGTAGAAACGTTGAAAGCAGTAACAAGAAATAGAGTGGTCAGTATGGAAGAGAAGAAGTCCTTGCATGACAGTGTGGTAATCCCGACACTAACTTACTGAAGCGAAGCATGGACGTTCGTGGAGAGACTCAGACCAAGAGTGAGAGCGGTGGAAATGGGTTACTTGAGAAGTGCGTGCGGAGTTACATGGAGGGATAGACAGACGAATGAGGAAGAAAGAAGGAGGTGTGGTGTGGAGGCAGATGTGCTGGAAAGTGTGAAAAGGAACAACTTGAGATGGTTCGGCCATATGGAACGTATGGGAAGCGAGAGAATGACTAAGAGGGTGTACAAGAGCGAGGTGGAAGGACAGAGAGGGAGAGGTAGACCGAAGAAGAGGTGGAAGGATGGAGTGAGGAAGTATATGAATGAAGGTGGTGCTGGTTGGGAGGAGGGGCGTCAAATGACCGGGGACAGAGGTGCTTGGGGACGGTTCGTTCGTGACCACCCCTTCGGAGATCATGGCGTCAGGTAATAGATAGATAGATAGCTACGAATAGAAGTAATCTGGTTCTATAGATTAGCTTAAACGAACACTTTGATGATTTACTTCAGAATAAGGAGTGAATGGACTCTGTCATATTTCCGCCCAGTGAGAAAATGGTATTATTTTCTACAAAACCTCACCCCTTACGTCCGCACTAAAATATCAAAAACATACTTATTACAAGCCCGAGGGCGGGACTTTTTTTTGGAAGGCGATGGTGAGATGACGGAGCTCCGGCCAACAAAAGCCAAAACCAGTCAAGTACCTGCTCCCTTCTACAGCTAAGAACGCAATCATCTCATGCCGCATTGCTAGCATTAAAAGTAAATCACGATCTACCATACTCCCCCACTCCGCTTGAACAATGCCCCGTGACTAATGCGATAGAAAACGCGCCCCTCACCCTCAACCAAGACCTACCCAACCCCAAACCAGACTTAGACTATAGTGAAGAACTGTTTATGCAAACTCGCCACCAGCCCCCTCAATATCTGCACTGCCATTCTGATCACCACGAGCACAGTAACTTCAGCCATGCGAGCCAACAAACCGATTTCCCTATTCTCCTTCCCCCTAAATCACCTCCATACAACCTACCAATTCTCTGTATATACCCCAAACAGAATTGTTTTGTTCATCTCCCCAACGAGCCATCTCCAAGCCCAAAACAAATACAAACAGACGTAGAATGTCCACCCCGTCACAGAGATATCCTTCGCATAGATACTTATCTGATCTATGAATTGTACCCTAGCTGTTAACCCGGGAACTGCGGGGAGACTCTTAAGAGTTCCCCCGGCGGACTGCGGGGAGACTCTTATGAGTGAGTGAAAAAAAAAAATCAACTTTTGATATCGAAAAAAAAAAAAAAACAAAAAAAACAAAAACAAAAAAAATATATTTTTTGGCCCCTGGGCCATGCAAAATCTCAGTCCTCTACCTCCCCTCCTTCCCCACTTTCCTCCTCTCCTTCAGTTATCACCTATTTTCCCTGTTATTCCCTTATTCTGAGGTATATTTTCGTGCTAACATTAGCGAGTTGCAAGCAGGGTGTTGTCATCACTGATGGCAAGCGAGTGCAAGAGAGAGAGAGAGAGTATCGATCGACTGTGTCTCAGTGGCCTTGGGGGAAATTGGCGGGAAAGCAGTTTGCCTCACCCATACATTATAAAACTCGCGGGCTATATCTCTGATTATGACCATCCAAACGCTGTTTTCACTCGTTTTATTGTTGTTTCAGGTTAATACCTTTATAATCAACCCATAATAGGCGCATATGGATAAGTATTAATGCTATTAATGGCACAATGAATATTTTAGTGACGGAAACACCTCAAATACGTCAGCACAGGGGGACGTTTCCAATTACCCCCATGCGCACTTCAGAGGTTAAGGAATAAACTTGTGAACCTTGATTATGTATTCTGTGTCCATTGATTATTATTGTTGTGTGAATTATAATATTGAAGTTCGTTATGTCCCAGTGAGAGAGTTGTGATTCTCGTTATTTCTTAAGGTGGATAACGGAATTACCATATGGCACGTTGAATTATAACGTCGCATAACAATTACAATAATCAGTGTTCCTCAGTGTTTACCATCCCCTCTTCGTAGAGCAAGTAGCACTCGTCCTGCAGCACAATTCCACACCTACTCTGCAATTTTCCACCCCAAGAGTGAAACGATATTCTCAATCTTTCTTCTATTCAACAGCTGAGCTCTGGAACTTTCTCCCAGAATCAGTTTTTTCTTCATCCTATGGCTTAAATTACTTCAAACTCCGTGTGTCCAGGCATTTTGGCTCGAACGTCACTTAATGTCGGAGTCCCTGTCAATCTTTCAACTCTTTGGGAGGCACTTGTCACAGGCAGTTCTGCCTTTTGTCTCCCTCTGTACCAGAGACGTCTGTTACATTTTATCTCTAGCTACATTAACTCTTAAGACGATTGTATACAGTTCAGGAATGATTTGTGGTAGCTAAAAGGGTTGATAGAGATAGTTCGAAGCCTTATCATTGCTAGAGATCCTTCCTAAACTGAATAAAATCAATTATTAGTAGCCAGAATATAATACAAAAGTATGTCGACGGTACAGAAGGGGTTAAAATCGATAAACTAAAGGTGGGGGGGGAGGATAAGTAAAGAACACAGTAAACTAGTGTATACTCACGGTGGTCTGGGTGTGCTAGGGCTTGACTCTCCTCCAGGGGTAACACCAGTAGCAGCAGTAGTAGGGCCACCCATACCTTCATCACCACTACCATCATCTTCTATTACTGCACGGAAACCATATATTATAGTGAGTTCATTATAGGTAGCCCAGTAATGTTATCTACCACACCATCCTCCATACTACCACCATCATCTTCTATTACTGCACGGAAGATAAATATCATAGCTCATTCCTAAACTTTTCTGTACCGGTAACGTCCTAGGATTTCATTATATTCTGGCAACTATTACACGATTTTATGCAGCTTAGGAAAGATGTCTACTAATTAAAAGGTTACAGACTATCTCAATTCATCCTTTTAGCTACCGTATATCCTTCCTAAGCTTCATAAAATTGTTTAAATGTAGCTGAAATAAAATAAAAAAGACATCGCCGGTACAGAAGGGGTTAAGCACAAGTGAACTCTAACACACTAATAACAGCCTTACTGACTCCTCGAAGGGTTTTACACTCAAGCCGCGGGGCCCGACATATGTCGTATGAGAGAATCATGGCCACCCCTGCGGTGCTCGACATAATTATGTCGGCTCTGAGAGAGAGTCCACGCGTTGGGAGGACGATAGGCGGGCTCTGACCTTTCGGCACGGACCCAGTGCCGCAACTGACACTACCTCCGCAACATTCTACACCCACGGCCTCGCGAGACCAGGAAAAAACTCTGGAAATTAAAGTATTTTAGGGGTTTTCCCCTCGTGTTGTGCGATCGCTACAGGATAACCCGTGGTCGTACAAGGATAATTCATTTTTTTTTTTTTTTTTTTTTTTATATATTCCAACTACTCCCTCTCGGGCATAGGCTGATAGCCTTTACACTCTACCGCTGAACACGGAGAGGCCCGTGAGGTCTTGCTCCAGTCTAGGGAGTGAGACATGCGAAGCCTCACGGCTCGAAGCAATTGCATCTCTGAAGCTGCTCCGCCTCTGGGATTCACAGTCTCATCCCCAAGGCTCGGACCCTCACTCTCAGAACGCCACCTATTGAGCAATTAACTCACTAGGCATTGCCCCCCTGTAGCATATTTTTGAATATGGGAATATTCATACAATGCTATTTAATCAGGGAACAATGAGGGTATTTTTTTTGGCATTTCGGTGTGCTGTGGTAATGCACTGATACTAGGTACAGCACAAATTCCATCCCAATAATATCTTCCCATTGACATATTGGGATTCGAACCCGGGTCCATTGGATTACCAGTCCAGTGGCAAGACCACTCTGCCACACCTCCCCTAAGTGGTGTCATTAGAAAGCTCTATTATCGCCCTTTCACGGATATATAATTGTATTATGCTCTGGCTCTTGTTTATGCATGAAAAAGAACATGGAATGAAGCTCGTTTAGGGTAAATATGCCCGCCAGGCAGGTAGTAGAAGTTAGAAACATCCCCGTTCGTAAGGGGTTAATGACTTTTTGTAAAGTACTCCGCATGTTACTAGACAAATAATATATTAGATCTGTTAGTTAAGTTTAACTCGTCAAATTCCAGCGTGGGCACCATACCAACATTAAGGGGAGATATTTAATTGAGGGATATTTTTCTGGACTCCTTTCTCCCTCGTGTTTAGCCATATTGCTTTTTATTTGAGATTTTAAGATGTTCGCCTCATTTGTTTGGCGATTATAAGAACGTTTACCCCATTTCTGTCAATTTTAAGACCTTTCGTGCCATTTGGGTGTTGATTTTTACCTGTAAATTAAGAGGAATGGCCTTCGGCCAGAACATTTTTCTAATAATAATAATAATAATAATAATCGTCTGGCTGCTTATATAGTGCCCGTATCTCCTCCTTCGAGGATTCTCAAGTGCTTTTCTACCAAAAAATGTACACATTTTTCTTGAAAAGGGATCTAGGGGGTGTAATTTTAAGTTTGATGGAGGTCTAGGGAACAAACTAAAAGTCTACCCTTAACCCCAAAATGGCAACCATCCTCAATAGAGGTTTTTCTGGTGCACTGCGACCGGCCTCAATAGATCCAGAACATAAAAACACTCTTAGAAAACACCCCAGTGGCACTCAAAACAAAGCAATTTGTGATTAGGTGAGATAATTCCCCTCCATTACTTGCTACCACTCCTACATATGTGTCCCAATTACCCTCCCCCTTCCCCTCCTTTTCCCCCTTCCTCAATTATCAGCTATTTTTCCTCTTATTCCCCCTTTTATCGGGTAATTATTTTTGGCGCAAATTTCCCCCTTCCGGTCTTTATAACACGGATGAGGCAGCTAGAGATCCTTGCAACACAGGGTCTTCTAATCAGACTTGCCAGTGTCGCTCTTCAGCTCAGAGAGGGAGGATATACGTTCCCCCAGCTCTCGCCTCATGATACCACCTTGCGGCAATTATACGTCTTTTTCACCCCCAAATGCTATTCCCACTTCTTTTATTGCTCTTAAATATTCATATGTTCATATTAAAAGCAAAATAGGCACATATGGATAAGTAATAATTATATACAGTATATGTTTCTAGTCTCTCAGTGGGGATCGAACCATCGACCATCAGGACGATAGCCGACGCTTTAATCAATTACACCACGGCAGTCTAAAAGACAATTGTAATTGATTAAAGCGTCGGCTATCGTCCTGATGGTCGATGGTTCGATCCCCACTGAGAGACTAGAAACATTTAGTGGCTCACGTGTATTTGTGATATATTCTCAATATACAGTATATGTTACATATGACGATTTTCGTCTGAATAGAACCAAATACCTTTGCCTGGCGGGAGGGTTTTGAACTACAATAGTTTCGCAGTTTATGAGTTATATAATGTAAACCGAGGCCAGCATTGGCGCGGCACTTTTAGCGGTATTTTCAAGCAGCCCAATTTTTTTTTTTCTATGTGATTGAGGGAGGCAAAAGGCATAACTGCCTATAGCGAGTGCCTCCCCCATAGTTGAAAGAATGACAGGGCCAAAATCAAGGGACGTTCGAGCCAAAATGCCTGGACACACGGAGTTTGAAGCAATTTAAGTCATAGGAAGCGGGAAAGACTGATTCTGGGAGAGAGTTCCAGAGCTCAGCTGTTGAGTAGAAGAAAGTTTGAGAGTAACGTTTCACTCTTGGGTTGGAGAGTTGCACAGAGTAGTGGTCTGATATTGTAAAGTATTAGCTTATTTCACCTAGGACGGGTATTTCTTAATGGTCCTAATTGTCTGTTATGTTATCTTAAGCAAATCTATCGAGATTTGTATTTTATTTTTATTTTTTTTGCAGAACATGTTTGTCGAAATCACATGTTAGGGACGGTATATCTCGCTTGTTTTGATTATGTCATGTCCTTTTTTATTTCTTTATTTTTGTTTTTGTTTTGAGAAGTGTTGCTAAGGTTTCAGAGCAGTGTTCAAACGTCGTGGTACCAGGTACTGCCTGATACTGGCAGTTACAAGGATCGTATATTACTGACGGCTGGCAGCCGTCGCTGGGACTGGGGAGTTATTTATCTACTGATGGCTCACTGTCGTCGCTGGTACTAGACAGGTTAATGAAAAATCAAAATTCCAAAAATTGACTGGGATTGCAGACACACAAAAGTGTGAAATAGCCCAGGAGTGTACGGGTTAACTCTCTCAAGATCCGATGACGCATTTATCTTCGGGTTTCTGGCTATTATTAACCAATTGTATTTAGATTATGAATGGTTTATGGAGGTCAGAGGGTTAATTGAGGTACTATTTACCCTTATAATTCCCACAGATCCTTCCTAAGCTGTATAAAAGTTATCCAGTGTTTAGAATAAAGTATCAAAGCTCTTCATAATCCTCAAAGAGTTAAATATACACTTGATATATATGGACAGCATAACAGGATGTTCACCCGAGCAATATTTCTCTATACCATGTTCCAAGGGGGTAGGCCAAAATTCGTGAACCCTAACCTCTGTAACTCAGAAAGGGCTTGAGCAAATAGGATGTACATTTTCACACCTATTCCCTGGCTGACTCTTCCCAATTGGTAGAAATATTTGCTGGATTACTATGATCGTTTGTGAGTTATAGAGGTTAATGTTGAAGTGTTTTGTCCTAATTGTTTGGAACAGGGTAAAGTCCGTCTCCGATTTTGGCTGCCACTTATCATGACAGATTCGCTGATTTTGCCTTTAACCCCTTCTGTACCGGCGACGTCTCTTTAATAATATTCTGGCAACTATTAGACAATATTATTCAGTATAAAAAGGACCTCCAGCAATTTACAGGCTTCGAAATATCTCACTTAACCCATTTTACCTCCATAGATCCTTCTTAAACTGCACAAAATCTTCTAAATATAGGTAGAACAATATCAGAAAGACGTCACCCATACAGACCCACTTGCGAGTTTCAGGCTATAAGGAAGTTGGAGCTGTAGACATCGATTTTTAACAAAATTACCTGCTAAAACACGGTTGTAGTACAATTAAACATACAGTACACAAAGCGAAAGTCAACATACTCTCTATCAAACAGAGGCCTACAGTATTATTGCATTTTTGTTTGATATCGATGTTTACGGATCTAACTTCCTTATAGCCTAAAGGTCGCAAGGAGTAAATTGAAGGCAAAATTAGGGAATCTGTCAAGAAAAGCACTAGCCAAGATCGGAGACACAGTATACAATAATTGGTTGTGTGGTGATCCTTAAGGGGGGGTAGTGGTTAGTTTTTAGTCAAGTTATTAATTTAATTATATATTTTACAGTAACCTCGCTAGACCTCCATCATGTGGTGATGGGCTGGTCTATCAGAGTGAGAACTGAGCGATCTCTGCCATACCCATAGCTTACTCTGACTGTTCCTTTTACTTATATATTTTCTAGATCTCAAGTGACGGCGTCTCTTCCGTGGATTGACCTCCCAATCTACCAAGATTGGAAGCTAAAGCGTCACTTTTTCCTTTGCCCCTCAACTTTCTCTTCATAATTGCTGAGGGGCACAGGGCCCTGGGTTGGGCTTTGGTTTCCTGGGCATTTCCGCACCCTCCTCAGCTCCCGGCCATGGAGTGGCTCGGTCACCCAGGCTTTATTGTGGTCGGCAGGAAGGGTTCTGTTGGGGCGCTTGGTTATGGCCTTGGCCTTGGGGCTGTTCGGCCAGGCAGCTTGGGGAACAACAACAACAACAACAACCTCCATCAAGGTTAAAGAAACACCCACTAGATCCTCCTTCAAGATATGTTTGTACATTTTTCGGTAGAAAAATGTTCTGGCCGAAATTACTGGCTCGCTTTCGCTCGCCAGGAAAATAATCGACACCTAAATAGCAAGAAATGTCTATATATTGACAACGTAATGGGGGGGAAAAGTCTTAAAATCGCCAAACTAATGGAACGAACATATACAAATCTCAAAGCTAATGGAACTAAGCATTATAGAGACAAATCAGCCGCCTGCCCCTTAACATATCAATTGTTAATGGAACTAAGCATTATAGAGACAAATCAGCCGCCTGCCCCTTAACATATCAATTGTTAATGGAACTAAGCATTATAGAGACAAATCAGCCGCCTGCCCCTTAACATATCAATTGTTTATTAACCCTTTTGTTATGCGACGCTGTAATTCAGCACGCTTTATATGTGTTCTATAATTCCTATTTTAGGAAAACTCAGAACTTAGTATTGCTCAACAGGAACACAGCTAACTTTGACATGTATACTTTGACATGTATACTTTGACATGTATACTTTGACATGTATACTTTGACATGTATACTTTGACATGTATACTTTGACATGTATACTTCTTAGTTCAATCAATCTCCACCAATGACACAGAATACACAAGTTCGGTACACAAGTTTGATTTCTGCGTGAATTAAACCAATTATAATATTCTAGTCAATACATACCTCCACCACCTCTTGGTATTAACTCCATGGCATAGACTATGCTCCATGGGGTTTATGGCGGGTTTCAAAGGGCTATTGGCTGTTTTTTTTTTTTTTTTTTTTTTTATTGTATACATTTATTCATTTATTTTTTAGTTTCCTCGCTAGACCTCCCTCAAACTTAAAAAACAAACGTCCCCTAGACCCCTCCTCAAGATAAATGTGTACATTTTTCGGTAGAAAAATGTGCCGGCCGAGGGCCGGTTTCTCTTATATTTACAGGCTCGCTATCGCCCGCCAGGAAACAAATCGACACCTAAATGGCATGATAGGTCTAAAAGTTGACAACGAAATGGAGCTAAAGGTGTTAAAATCGCCAAACTAATGGGCCGAACGTCTTAAAATGTCAAACCTAATGGGGCTAAACACGAGGGAGAAAGGGGTCCAGAAAAACAACCCATCTCCCCTTAACAGTTTATTCTGGCCATCATGTGACGCTTGTATTCAGCTTCGGAAGGCCCTCTGGGAATCAAAGAGGCAAGAACGGTCTCAATCCCCCCCCCCCCCCTCGCGCTGACTCCCACAGTTTCTTCCTAAGGGGGAACGTGCTCTTCCTAAGGGGGAACGTGCTCTTCCTAAGGGGGAACGTGCTCTTCCTAAGGGGGAACGTGCTCTTCCTAAGGGGGAACGTGCTCTTTTTTTTTAGTCTATTAATTAATTTATTCTTTTGTCATTTAGTTTTCTCGCTAGACCTCCCTCAAACTTAGAAAAACACCCCCTAGACACCTCATGATAAATTTGTACATTTTTTGATAGAAAAAAACGACACCTAAATAGCACGATAGGTCTTAAATTTACAACGAAATGGAGCTAAAAATATTTAAAGCGACAAAGTAATGGGCCGAACGTCTTAAAATCCCAAAAACTAGCGGGGCTAAACATGAGGGAAAAGAAGATCCAGAACAACGGCCTGCCTGCCCTTAACCCCTTCTTTACCGGCGACGTCTTTTTAACTATATTCTGGCTACTATTAGACTATGTTGTGCAGGCTAAAAAGGGTCTTCGGCAATTAACAGGCTTTGAACTGTCTAACTTAGCCATTTTTACTACCTCAGATCTTTATAAAACAGCACAACATTGTCTAAACACAGATAGAATACGATTATAAGGACGTCGCCGGTACAGAAGGGGTTAATCTGTATAAAATCGTCTGAGGGTAGCCATAATAAACTCCTCAAGGGCTGGAGCGTATTGTCTAGCACTCGGACACTTCTTATAAGGGACCCCACTTTGTTTACTGCGCACCTTTAAGGGGGGAGGGTTCACTTTTTGGTCGATTTTTTCATTGATTTATGTTCTGTCTAGTTTCCTCGCTAAACCTCAATCAAGCTTAAAAAACACCCCCTAGAATCCCTTTGAAGATAAATGTTTACATTTTTCGGTAGAAAAATATCTCGGCCGAAGGCCGACTCCTCCTAAAATTGCAGGCTCGCTGTTGCTCGCCAGGAAATAATCGAAACCAAAATGGCACGAAAGGTCTTAATTATTGACAAAGAAATGGGGCGAAAGGTCTCAAAATCGTCAAACTAATGGAACGAACGTCTTCAAATCTCAAACCTAATATGCTAAACATGAGGGAGAAGGGGGACCAGAAACCCCGGCCCATCTCCCCTTAACTCTTTATGAGGGAGAAGGGGGACCAGAAACCCAGCCCATCTCCCCTTAACTCTTTATGAGGGAGAAGGGGGACCAGAAAACCCAGCCCATCTCCCCTTAACTCTTTATGAGGGAGAAGGGGGACCAGAAACCCAGCCCATCTCCCCTTAACTCTTTATGAGGGAGAAGGGGGACCAGAAAACCCGGCCCATCTCCCCTTAACTCTTTATGAGGGAGAAGGGGACCAGAAAACCCGGCCCATCTCCCCTTAACTCTTTATGAGGGAGAAGGGGGACCAGAAAACCCGGCCCATCTCCCCTTAACTCTTTATGAGGGAGAAGGGGGACCAGAAAACCCGGCCCATCTCCCCTTAACTCTTTTTAGGTGCAGGGCGGGCCAATTTCGATCCTCCCTGTTTTACTCCATTAGTTTGTTGATTTTAAGACGTTTCACCTCATTAGTTTGGCGATTATAAGATGCTTCAACCCAATAAGGTGCCAATTTTTCCTGGGCGAGCGAAAGCGAGTCTGCAATTTGGGAGAAACCAGCCTTCGGCCTGGACATTTTTCTACCGACAAATGTACATATTTAGCTTGAATGGGGTCTGGGGGACGTTTTTTAGTTTGAACTGGATCTGGAGAGGCGTGTTTCTAAGTCACGGGGGTAAACTAAAAACACATTGTTCAAAAATGGCTAAAACAATGAAAACCCTCAATAATAATTAAACAAAATATCATAATAACCCCCAAGACGCTGCACCTAATAGTGTTAACCCCTTCTGTACCGGCGACGTCTTTTTAATAGTATTCTACCTATATTTATACAAATGTATGCAGTCTAAGAAGGATCTGTGGTGGTGAAAAGGGTTAAGAGAGATAGTTCGAAGCCTGTTCATTGCTGGAGGCCCTTTGTATGCGGAATAAAATCGTGAAATAGTAGCCAGAAAAACGCTAAACGGACGTCACCGGTACAGAAGGATTAACCCTTTACGAGCGGCCTATGCGGTTTATTTATATGTACCGCCCAGCGGGGTGTTTTTAGCCAAAATAGGGCTGTTTACGTGATCATTTTCATGCCTAAATAAGACCCAGAACGTAAAACAAGTATCTATCCCTGAAAGGGCATAAACAGAGCTTTCGAATGACACCATAACGATCCTTGTATGACCGCTAGTTTTCTTGCAATAACCGTGCAACGCGAGTGCAAAAAGCATGTAATTCGGTACTTTCCCCATACAATTCAGTATGTAGCGAGTGAGAGAGGGAGGAGGGAGCTGAGATTCGTGTCAGTAGGTTCGCCGCGGTGGTCTGGAGCAGTCATACGCTCGCTAGTCTCCTGCCACCACTTGTCTCTCTCTCTCAGCAACATTACGTGCTGAAATTGTCACTCGACCTATGTTGAGCGCCGCCACATAGTCCAGCTTTATTTAACTCGACTTAAGTTGCGCGCCGCTAATTAAGGGTTAAGGGGAGAAGAGCCGTTTTTCTGGTTCCCCTTCTTCCTCATGTTTAGCCCCATTAGTTTTCAGATGTTATGACTTTCGGCCCATTAGTTAGGTGATTTTAAGACTTTTCGCCCCATTTCTTTGTCAATATTAAACCTTTTTGTATAATTTAAGTGTCAATTTTTTCCTGGCGAGCGATAGCGAGCCTGTAATTTAAAAGAAACTATCGACAAATTTACAAATCTATCTTGAAGGAGGGTCTGGGGGGCAGTGATTTGTTTAAGCTTGATGGAAGTATAGGGAGGACACAACAAATGAATATAATAAGATACACAAATGAGGAAATACATACTCCCATCCCCCCTCCAGTCACATACGGCAACTAGACAATATCATAACCTTTGCAATATCACATGACGCATCTATTTTAGAGTTTATGGCTATTATTAGACGATTTTAAAAATACCCCAAATATTCATAACCACCATACCCGTTCGACAAGGAAAAAGGAAAGGACCAGACGGAGGGGAGATCATAATTATAACCGAGACAAGAAGGCACACACACCAAGGAAAACGAAGCAAATTCAAATTCAGGAGAAACTAAACCATAACAAACAAAGACAAAGGAAGGAGATACGAAGACCAGAAGAACGAAGAGCCCAAGAATACCCGCACTCAAGAGTTATGCAACAGGGAAAAGCGACAACAAAAACAAGGCACAGAAGACCAACACAGAGAAAGAAAGTTCACCTCCACCACGGAAAACACATGCGGCATCAAAACCACGGAAGGACATCAATCCCACAGCAAAACCATCAACACATGGCCGCCCAGAATCTACCTGTACAACACCACACCATACCAGACGAGATGCCAGGATTGCCACCATAAACCTGCTATACCAACCATGCCAGGCAAGACAATTCCAGTCCCCAACAATAACCACGAGGCTAATAAGAAGAAAATAGTGTACAGTCAGAGGCACAAGGACCAACACAGGTACACCACCAAAGAGCAGTTGCGCCGTTCTTCCAGAGGCCTACTCACCTGCCCGCAAACTTCTAGGGGGTCTACCCCCCCCCCCCCCCAGAATATGCCACCCTGTCGGGAATTTAGATAAAGAGGTTAAATTGCATATCACTGGTACATGAAAATATCCCAACAAATAGTTAAATGTTAATTACCAATATGGCAAAGTTAATAGAAGGAGTCCGGTCCTATTTCACACTGCTAATTCATCTGCATGACATGTAGGAATGTTTACAAAGTACAATATCGATACATAATGAACTTAGCTGATAGGACTGGTGATGTAGGAATGTTGTTATATATTATCAATGGTAGTTCATGGTGGACTAAAGGTGAGTCAAGAGCCGGGGGGAAGTTGTTGGCTGTATGGTGGTTATTGAGAGACTAAAGGGCCGGCGTCCGATCGCTTCGCGAAATTACATTTGGCTGCCGGCTCATAATAATTATAACCCATAACTTGGTTTCATGATACATCTAGAGCTGATGTAGATATTTATACATTACAGTTAATATTTAACCTACACTTAATAATAAACTACAATACACAAAGAACTAGCCGAAATCGTACATGCGATACGATACCTCCAAATTCAAATGCCCTATTGGACCTAAAACTGTCGGGATCATTACCCTATTCCCGACATACTGCCCGCCACCAAAAACAATATACAGTAGCTATATACAGAAAACAAAAGGACATCGAAGATTCAAAGATCACCTTGTATGATCTTAGATCTCCAAAGATCCACGGAACTCATAGCCGCCCGCCTTTTGGGGCGAGCGCCACCTGAAGCTAGAGGAGGATCATCCTTCTCATCATCAACTGACCCACCCTGAGGAGCACTGTAACCAGCACTCTCCCACGGAGGGGTATCAGTAGAGACGCCAGTATCATCCGGCAGCTCTACATCCTGCTCCAAGGGATATAACCTTACGATTGGGCGAGTAGTAACCCCAGTCGAAGTTCGTAATCTAGCAACCCTTATAAGACCATCAATACCCTGGAACAAATCGACAATCCTCCCAAGCTTTCAAAATAACCTAGGACGCTCATCATGAATCAGTACGATATCACCGATACGAGGCCATCGTTGATTCGTCCCTTTGATCATATTGGAGTGACGCTCGCGAAGAGACAGCAAATATTCTTGGGTCCACCTTTTCCATAGATTGTCCGACACCTTGTTCACATACTGGAAGCGACGACGGGTGGCGTCAGCATCGCCGAATGTAGGGTCTTGTAGATCTTCGTCGGTTACTGACGATCTAGGAAAGGTATTAAGGGTTCGTCCACGTGTTAGCATAGAAGGCGAAATGGGTAAGAGGTCATCAACATCTGCCGAGGTATAGGTCAAGGGCCTGTCATTTACTGACATCTCAATCTCTATTAAGATGGTTTGCAACTCCCTTCTGGTCACCAGTGCCCTTCCTAATACCTTCTTCATGGCAGATTTGACAATACCGATTGTTCTCTCCCAAATCGCCCCGAACCATGGTGCACGTGCTGGTATAAATCTCCACTGACAACCCTTTCCAGTGAAGGTAGCCACAACTTGCGGGTCATCCATTAAACTCTGGAGATATTTAGAGGCCCCGACAAAACAAGTCGCATTATTGTTCATAATAATTTGAGGGAAACCATTGCGGCCTGCAAAGCGTCTTAGATTATGCAAAAAACCCTCACTGGATAGGTCGTCAATCAATTCAATATGAATCGCTCTGGTTACCGCACATGTGAATAGAACGGCATATACCTTTATGATATTACCGGGCAATTCTCTAACTTGAATCGCTCCGGTGTAGTCTACCCCGGTTACCTGAAATGGTTCAGTCCTTTGTACCCTGAACTCAGGTAAGGGAGGTAGATCTACTGGGGAGTAAGGCTTACCCTGTAATCTTTTACAGATAGTACAGCTATTGTGGATCCCTTTAATTGCTTGTCACATCTTAGGGATCCACCAACGTTGTCGCATATACGCCAGAACATAATTTACGCCAAAATGTAGGCAGGTCCTATGGCATTGGCGAATCAACAGTTTGGTAATCAAATGAGAGGAGCTAAGGAGGACAGGATATTTCGCAGAATCAATAATGTCCGCCTTTTGTATCCTGCCTCTATACTTAATTATGCTTCCTTCCATATATAATCCTAGCTGCCTCATTAAGTTAGAGGGTTTGGCCTTTGACTCCTTGCTCAGGATTTGATGTTCAGTAGGATAAGATTCCCTTTGTACTAAACATATTAGTTTCGCTTCCGCTGATCTCAATTCATGGAGTCTGATATGCTTCGAATCTTCACTAAGGAAAGACCCGTTAGCCCGACTTCTCATGTTGTTAATGAAACGGTATATCCATGCAAATACCCGTATTACTTGATTATAGCTGCCATAACGTTCCCACTCTACCAACTTGTTATCCTGATGTGTAGTACTCACTGTCGAACTACTTAACACATCATATTGGGGTCGACTTGAAGGAGTAGATATGCATTCCCTGAAATCCTGAGGCCATTCAGTTGGAGACGTAAGCCATGTAGGTCCTTGCCACCAAATAGAGGATGACAGAAACTGTTGCGCCGAGATCCCTCGAGAAATTATGTCACCGGGGTTATCCTTGGTGCTCACATAGCGAAATTGAGCTGTAGCAACTAGGTTTTGTATCTCATCAGTGCGATTGGACACATAAACAGGTAACACCTTCTGGCTGTGTACCCAAGAAAGTGCTATCTGACTGTCGCTCCAGACATAGACGTTATTAATCCGCAGTATGTCTGTATAAGCATCCAACGTAAACTTTATTAGATGAGCAGACAGAAGCAATGCAAGAAGTTCTAATTTAGGAACCGTAATTTTCTTAATAGGTGCTACCTTGGCCTTTGCTATAGCTAGTTTTCCTCCACTACTATTGAATAAATAGATGGCAGTACCGTACGCACTATTACTAGCATCAGAAAAGGCATGTAGATCCACCTGTTGACCACTAATAACCTGACGATTAAGTTGGACCTTGCAACATGTGGAAAGGTCCGACCGAATTAACCGCCAAGTATCTTGTAACTCAGTCGGGAGTGGCGTGTCCCAATCTAGCTTTAGCCGCCACAGTTGCTGTAAAAACATACGAGCACGGATAGTTACAGGCAGCAAATAACCTAGGGGATCAAACAACCTCGCTGACAAGCTTAAGCAGTTACGCTTGGTCATAATCTCACTGCCGCATGGGGTGTGACAGAAGGATATACAATCTGTGGTAGTGTCCCATTTGTGGCCTAAAAACTTCACCTCACTATTCTCAGTAGCTACACCATCAGAAGCAAATTGACCTTTCAAAAGATCACTATTAGTGGCCCATTCTCTTAAGTATAGCTGGGCCTTGGCAAATATATCGCGGATCTCCCAGCATCTTTCGAGCAATAAATCTTCATCATCTCCAGTGCCTTGAAGATTGTCCACATAGATCCCCTGCTTGATCTCATTCTTGAAGTCAGGATCTAGCCCAGCCTCCTCAAGATGTCGCAAGATAGTAGCGTTGAGAAGGAACTGGGAACAGGTCGCCCCGAATAAGACGACTCGGAATCTGTATACCAGATACTCTGAATCTAGATCCATTGGGTCCCGTGGCCATAAAAATCTTGTCGAGTCCCTGACTTCACGATGGAGTTGAAGCATCAGGAAGGCCTTCTCAATATCGGCGACCCACGCAAAGTTATGACATCTGAAGCGTAACATACTTTGCGCGAGATCAGAGACCAGGGATGGACCCGTGTAAAGACAATCATTCAGGCTATAGGAGCGGTCATTGGATTTAGCAGAGCAGTCATACACAATACGAACAGGAGTGGTGGAACTGTCCTTTTTAATCCCATGGTGAGCAAGGTAATGGATGTTATCCCCATACTCACTAAGATCTACTCTTTCCACAATCCACGTTGTACCTGCTCGTTTAGTACTGCCGCATAAGTCTCGCAATAATTTGGATCCTTGACAAACTGCTTCTGAAGGTCACGTAATCTACTAAGTGCTAGATGGAAATTAGTAGGTAATTTACTCTTATTATCATTCCAAGGGTGCCGTACCACAAACTGACACCTGCCAGAGTCATACGTTACAGTCTCTTCATACGAGCTCAACGCTAGCTTGGACTCCCGATCAAGTTCATGTGGGTCAATTCCAATATTATCCAAGTCCCATAGCTTATCTATATCAGTACATGTATTATCAGGCACATTTGGCCTAATATATTTTATCTATGGGGCTTACTGCTACCTTGAGGACCGAAACCACCTCCACCTGTGTGTCTTGAGAGGAAGTGGCATAGGATCCAGAAATGGCATTCCCTTGGATCGTGGGGAGCATTATTAGCTTATCTACCCGCCGATATCCAGGATGAACCAGGTTGTAGTAATAATCAGATCCGACCAGTAGCATAATTCCATTGTTAGCAGAGAGTTGATTATCAGCCAGTTTATAACCCTTGCTTCTGAGATATTTCAAATGTGGTTGAATCTCTGATGCTATATAGAAACTGGGTAGTTTGTCGACCACAACAGCCTTGATGGGACATACCTTTCTTCTATAAACATAGGATATCTCCACTATATCATAGTCACTGGAATCTACTTCACCAGTGAAACCATGGAGACGCAAATTCTCTTGACCCTTGCTGGTACACTTGAGCTGGGGTAATGATGACCGCAGAACGAATGACCTCTGTGAGCACTGGTCAAGTAAGGTGCGCGTCATTATATGCTTATTATTACTCCCCACTAATGGCAGCATCATAGTAGGAAGCAATTGACATTCCCGAGAAGCAATGGACATAGCAGATACTTTATTACCCTCGCTTTTACCTTTCTCATGTGACTCTTTGGTGGTTCTCCCCTTTTCTTTGCCGTCGTGCCGATCAGACTGGGTGCAAAGGGAAAACCAATGTTTCCCCTTGCAATACTTACAAGGTTTGCTGTAGGAATTGGTGCAAGTACTGTTGAAGTGGTCTCTTGCCAGACAGCTGGTACATAAATTAAGCGATTTAGCCTTGCCAATTTTCTGTGTAGCCTTAGGATACTTAGGACACTGGTACCACAGATGACCGTGTACACTGCACTACTTGCAACCTAATGATATTGGCCTTTTCTGTATAGGAGAAGCCTGTACCGGGAAAGCTCCAGTGGATGGCGACATCTCCACGGGTCGGTAGTGTCCAGTACTCTCCATGTTAAACACTTCAGTCTGGTACACCTGCACCAACGCTTCCAAGTTTAGTGGAGAGTCGCTTAGTTGTCGTCTTACGATTTCCTTTAGGGGTGAGGGTATCTTGTTCAAGATATTTACACTAAATATTTCCTCCTTGGTGATGGCCATTGTCTCCATAGATCAGAGGAGGCTCTCAAAGGAGGCATAGTACTCCTTTAGATCTGTCACATCATAGGATGGAGGATCTAGAGTGAAGAATTTAGTAATTAATGTGGTCTTGATGACTTCCTCTCTCCCGTAAGTTCTTTACAGCAACTCCACTGCAGACTCGTATCTTGTAGCTTCTAGCTTGTACCCATCGATCAACTTCAATGCCTCCCCTTTCAATTGGCCACGGAGAAAGGTGAACCTTTGGATGGATGTGGGTGTTTTATTCCGATGGACGGAACACTCAAAGATATCCCAAAATCCACTCCAGGTAGTCGAATCCCCGGAAAAGGTAGGCAAAGTAAGCTTCGGCAGGTTAAAGCCAGTCGCCTTTGGTGTACCGGTATCCTTAACAGGGTGTGTTTCTTGTGTGGAAGATAGTCTGGCTAAGGCTGTATTAACATCCTCAACGTACTCAAGATCTGCTGACATTTCTTCTTCCACATCGTCAGTACTTGTCAATAAACCATATACCTGCTGAGCATAATTATCATAAGTGGCTAGCGATTTAGTTACAGTAGCAAATTTACCATTAATTTGATCAGCCGAGGCACTTAATAAAAGTTCATCAAGATCTCTTAAACACCTATTTAAACTTCCCTTCATCCCTCCCTTCAGAATCTTAAGCTTCTTTAATTTTGTCATCGTTAAATTATTATTCTAATAATAGTAGGGTCATTTGCTTGGAATCCGTGACCATTTTGTTCCTACCATTTTCTCTCGATGGATTTGACAACCTGAACCATTTTAAAGGAAAATTAGCTCCTATGCCCCTCTGAAAAATGACGGCTAACTCTGCTAAAGCCCAACATTCAAAATGGCCACCAACGCCATCTTGAAAAACATGAAATGTAATATCTCTGGCATCAGATGAGCTACAAGGACGAATGAGGTGTCCTTTTTCACTAATTCTGGCATTACAAATCCACTGGAATGGTTATTGTATTGTATTGTATTGTATTGTATTGTATATTGTATTGTTATTGTATTGTATTATACTAATTGTACATACTAATCTGCCACTTCAGTGTCACTACATGATTCACTGTATGAGCCACTATCAGAATCACTGTCCTCACTTTCGCTGCTATCATCACTGTTGTTCTCTGCCTGCGGTGTATATCTAATATTACTTTTTTACTGTTTCAGATGGATCGCATGCCCATCTGATGAAAATCGCCGGCTTGTGAAGTGACCGAAATAATGGATAATAGAAGAGAGAGTGAAGAGTTACCAGACAAGACATTAAATGAATACGAGTGCATTTTACTCTGTGGTAAGTGATGTACCGCAGATGATCGTTTGGAAAACATTACACCTGAGAAGTGGGAATCCATCCGGGAAAGTCTTTACAATGGAAAGAACTTGATAAGTTTCAACATATACATGAAAATGTGGATTGGGAGAAGGGACCAAAGGGTCACCACATGCATAGCACTTGTTACACATCATTATCCAGCAAGCGCAAGCTCTCTCAAGCCGAAAAACGCAAACACAAATCCGAGGAACGTCTTGAAAGAAATGAAGCATCAGATCAACAAGACCCTTCCCCAGAGGCCAGTGCACCTAAAAGGCTCCGCTCCAGTATGGGTGTCCTTCACGATAAGACTCTATGTGTGTGGTGCATGAAAGGGGCATACAAGAGTAGTGATCGTGACAAGCAGATTTTACTCCTATCAACAGTAGATGCCTGGACTAAATTCAAGTTACATACTGTCCGTCTGGAAGATGAGGTCATGAGATTGAGACTTGACACTCTGATTGTATCCATCCCAGATAGTCAAACAGCATTTGGGTTGGAAATCCGCTACCATCGTGCGTGCTGGAGCAAATATGTAAGCGACCACAAGCCCCTTTCAGATGAAAGCACTCAACATCTGCAGCGTGTAAACCTCCGAGAGGCCCAAGCTCTCTTCTTTCATCATATTCGTCAAGTCATCTTCAAAGACCATGAAATTCGCACACTGCAAGGCCTGCTGCAGGACTATAAGCACATTATCTCAAATCACGGACATAACTCAGTAGTAAAATCCAGCTACTTAAAGGAAATTCTCGTCAATGAATTTGGGGAAGACATCGGATTTCATGAACACATTCAAAAGAATGTGAGTGAACTGGTATATGATACAACAGCAGCAGGTACATACATCGAGGTGGCAATATCTTCATTGGGTGTCAGCAATGATCAGTTAGTGATGAATGTTGCGGCACGACTCAAAGAGCAAGCCATCAGGACAAATACTATTCCCTGGCTCCCATATATACACGAGTTGGAGAGAGAAGACCTCAGTGAGCTCCTGCTGAAGCTGCTCACATGGCTGAAACACCCAAATAAGTCTGCAATTGATGACAGTCCATCCCTCCGATCGATTGCATCTATCCTCACAAGCTACATCACTGGAAAACGCACTGCATTTGAGATAAATCTCTCTGTTTTGCTACATGGACTGACCAAGAGTAGGGAGATAGTCGACATAATGCACAAAGATGGACTGGGCATCAGTTACAATGACGTACTTATGCTGCGAGATTTTTGGGTGGTCAATGACCTCAAGTGCTCATCTGATTGCCCCTTCAAACTAGCTGAGGGTAAGCCTGCTATCGCTATAGTTGACAACGATGACTTCAAGAGCGACACACTGACCGGTGCTGGCCAGTCACACCGCACTAATGTCATGTTTGTGCAGCCAGAATCATTTGATACAGAACTTCCTTCCGAGAATCACGAGGATAGTTCCCGGTGCCAACTTTGCATCAAACCTCTCGACAACTCTCAAAGAGCTCGGAAGTGAAATGCAAAAAGTCAACCCATAAAAGACAGTGAAGCGTGGGGAACCACCTCTCAGGAAGCCACCAGCTGACCAAAGTACTCCTCCTGACCCATCGGTGCAAAGAATTTGTGGTGTGATCCATGCATTGCAGATGACCGAACGAGACCTAAGCCAGAAGAACAGACTGTGCCTGGGTTTTCAGGGTTTCACGCCAGCATGTCAAATGCAGATGAGAAGAGTCGAGAAATATACCACATGACCTAGCCCAAGTAAGAAGGAGGTGTGGTGTGGAGGTAGATGTGCTGGAAAGTGTGAAAAGGAACAACTTGAGATGGTTCGGCCATATGGAACGTATGGAAAGCGAGAGAATGACTAAGAGGGTGTACGAGAGCGAGGTGGAGGGACAGAGGGGGAGAGGTAGACCGAATATGAGGTGGAAGGATGGAGTGAGGAACTACATGAACGAAGGCGGTGCTGGTTGGGGGGAGGGGCGTCGACTGACTGGGGACAGAGGTGCATGGGGCGGTTCGTTCGTGGCCACCCCTTCGGGGATCACGGCGTCAGGCAATAGATAGATAGATAGACCTAGCCCAACCCACCCAGTAAGACAATTCTCAATGATGTGATGTGTAAGCTTGCAAAATCAATCAAAGAAAAAAAGATGCCTTTTGCAATAATTGTTGGTGATCATCCTGTCTACGTGCTCATGCTAGAGTTTAAAAGTGAGAATGCTGAGCTGTTCAGCAAAATCTTACCATGCATGGCACCCTTCCATATCCAAATGTCGTTCATCTACACTATATACAAGAGGTTTAAGGGATCTGGCATCCCAGATGTGTTGGTGGCAGCTGGTGTTATAGCAGACGGGTCTGTTGATCAGGCCCTGCGTGGAAAACATGTTAAGCGTGGGGTTCGCTGCTTGCGACTATTCTACGAGACTCTGGTCCACCATGTCATAGACAAACGTTTGGAAGATTTCCCTCTATCTGAAGAAGAAAAGGCATCCCTTGCCAAGCTTCGACATCCGATTGATGCACAGGAACTTGCAGATGAACATGCAGAGCTAGAGAGAAATGCTGAGCTGAAGGACCTCGTTGATGCTCTCTTCAAGGACTTTGAGGGTGCCCCACAAGCAGCATACTGGATGTAATTCATGGAAATGGTTGAGGTTCTAACTCAAAATATCCATGCAATCAGAACAACCAACTGGACTGAGTTCAAGTCCTCACTCAAGCTCATGCTTCCTTTGATGCAAATCTATGATAATGACAAGTATGGTCGGCATCTCCCCGATTTCACCGCAGTGCTTGATACCCTTCCTGTCGATCAGGCTGCATTCATGGAGAGTGGTATGTTTGCACAGTCAATGACAGGAAAACCATATTCGTGTGTCGCCCTCGACATATGGATAGAGTCAACAATGAATAAGGGCTCTAAGCTGAAGTCTGGTTGGTTGGCCATTCTGAACAATGAAAAGCAGCTCCTTTCAAACACTCGGAATGTGAATAACATCAATCGGGTGAGAACAAAGGTCCATCGCCATGCTAATTGCAAGAAACAAGGAAAAGGGAAGCATGCTGATTGCTCGTCGAGTAAAATGAAGAAGGATTAACAAGCTGTACAGGATATAAGCGCATGTCTCACTGAATTCAAGTGTGATCCATTTGACCATACAAACAAAACACTTCGATCCCTACAGTCAGGAATCCCAGCCTCAGACGCTCTCGCTGCCGACTTGAAATCGGCAAAGGAGGATGGCACAAGCAAACTGAAGCAGTTCTTGAATGAGAGAGTGTATTCCAAGACCAAGTCTCTCAACGACAGAGTTCCCCGTAGCAAGCGTTTGAACTTTTCAACTCAGGAATTGAAGAAAGCAGATGGTGAGAACCTGAAGGGAAAGACTGAGGAAATGGAGCGTAATGCCTTGGCCTCTGTTTTCGGACTGGTTGAAACGAGTGGTGCCCTCAAACTTCAAGAAGTCCTGCAGCATCGTGTTACAGCCGAGTGCCTTTCCATCTTCAACGTCAATGGAACCATCCGTAAGGCACAGAAAAGCAAGCTTCAACAAAAACTAACTATGACTGTCATTCCAGAGCCTGATGTATACACGTCTATTATTGATATGGGCCTCATCTGGCGCCTAACAACTTCTACCATTGAAGACAGAGAGAAGGGAGACGGTACCAAGTATACCTGGGGAGATTATGCAGAGAAGTTGGTGCACTTCGTTCTAACGAGACACAAGCATGCTGAGCGCATCATTTGCGTCAATGATTCATATGATCAGAATTACACGATCAAGGACAGTGAGAGAATACTGCGCCAAAAAAACCTGCCAATCAGCAATATCTTCATGAAGACAGAAGATAAATTTCCTTCTAGTAAAGTTTTCCATGCTCTCCTGGGTAAACCTGAGAACAAAATCCGCCTTCAGGCATTTCTTCAAACGGAATTCCAGAGAACAGCAGCAACAACTAGCACCGAGTTCATCTACTATGTAGTTGGCAGCACTGCAAAGAATCTCACCACAGGCAAGCTTGTGCCAGAGCTCACATGCTCCCATGCAGAGGCAGATACGGCAATGCTCACCATATATAGTGTGCTCCAGTCAGACAGCAACACAGCAGCTGTCGTTCTTGACACAGAGGACACAGACAACTACGTGCAAGCGGCATATGTTGCTCAGAAGACAACAGGAATCCTGTGTGTGAAACGCAAACGTCAGCTTATCGATGCCCGATGTTTGTGCAGTGAGGCAATGGCTGCATCCATCATACCACTTCATGTCCTCACTGGGTGTGACCACAACTCTGGCTTCTATGGAGCAAGCAAGAAGCTCATTGAAGATCGTCTGGAGAAGTCTAAAGAGGCACACGACCTGCTAGCAGCATGTGGTACACAGCTCCTATTCACAGAACAGGTCATCAGTGATTTGGAGCGGTTTGTGATTCGATACCGTCAGACAGCTACACAGCAGCTGTCGTTCTTGACACAGAGGACACAGACAACTACGTCAAGCGGCATATGTTGCTCAGAAGACAACAGGAATCCTGTGTGTGAAACGCAAACGTCAGCTTATCGATGCCCGATGTTTGTGCAGTGAGGCAATGGCTGCATCCATCATACCACTTCATGTCCTCACTGGGTGTGACCACAACTCTGGCTTCTATGGAGCAAGCAAGAAGCTCATCGCATATCGTCTGGAGAAGTCTAAAGAGGCACACGACCTGCTGGCAGCATGTGGTACACAGCTCCTAGTCACAGAACAGGTCATCAGTGATTTGGAGCAGTTTGTCATTCGATATGTCTATGGTGATACCAAAAGCAAGACCCTGGGAGATGCGAGGGCAGCGAAGTGGAGAGCTCAGAAGAAAAAAAGCACTATCCGACTTGTGCCTGACTTGGACAGTCTCCGTCCACACTTGGAGCGTGCAAACTATCTTACATATTTGCAAAAGCATTACCAGCTCCAAAGTCACCCCTCACCGATCGGCCATGGATGGCATCTTGTAAATGGCCTATGTCTGCCTGTCCGTTCAACCCAGCCCCCACATTCCCCATCCATACCACTACCTACAAATCCGCAGGCAGAGAACAACAGTCATGATAGCAGCGAGAGTGAGGACAGTGATTCTGATAGTGGCTCATACAGTGAATCATATAGTGACAGTGAAGTGGCAGATTAGTATGTACAATTAGTATAGTACAATACAATAACAATACAATATACAATACAATACAATACAATAACCATTCCAGTGGATTTGTAATGCCAGAATTAGTGAAAAAGGACACCTCATTCGTCCTTGTAGCTCATCTGATGCCAGAGATATTACATTTCATGTTTTTCAAGATGGCATTGGCGGCCATTTTGAATATTGGGCTTTAGCAGAGTTAGCCGTCATTTTTCAGAGGGGCATAGGAGCTAATTTTCCTTTAAAATGGTTCAGGTTGTCAAATCCATCGAGAGAAAAAGGTAGGAACAAAATGGTCACGGATTCCAAGCAAATGACCCTACTATAATGGTATAAACTACTATGAGGTCCGACTACAGACTGTTAATCGCTTAGGAATCAACAGCGGCAAACGCTCATAATGAAAAGTTATAACTCAATAAAATTATTTAATAGTTGCATCCCCCTTAATCTAAATTACTTGGCAAAGGAAGTTATCTACTCGGAAACAACATAAGGTACACTGGGGCTATCCACAAGGAGACTGTCTACTGCGACGCAAGATAGTCCCTTACCATCTTGATGATCTGGGCTAACAAACGATCGCTGCCTTCATGAGTGAGGTGGACGCCGTCCTCGGACATGTATTGGCTCCCGAAACTATGTGGGGAAAATCTACCACCAAGGTGCTTGTGCTTCCTCTTGAGGAGAGCATTCACTGAATTTTTGACCTTGTGATACTCATCGGCCGGAATACCCCGAGGAGACGCCCTTTGCTCTATCCCCAGTACGAGGCAGCGACCGTTCGTATTTGCCTCTATTTCAAAGGTCAAATCCTTGATTTTGGTCGCCAGCTCCTGTGGGACTACCCCAGAAACTATGTCATTTCCGCCCAACACCAAGACTGTGATCTCGGGCCTTATGCTCAAAAGATCATCCCACGCTGGTTTTGATGTTATGTTATCGAGAGTGACTCCTGGGGCACTAAACGCTCTCAAAACAAAACACGGGTCGTAAAGTTCGCTGCGGGAGACCCCTAGGCAACTCACAAAACTGTGGCCTAATATACCCACGACCTTTCCCGGGCTCTGATTATACGAGGTGGATGGTATAAAATTTACCCCAATGCCACTCCCTGATGCAGCTGTGGGATGATTCCTTCGAGCCATTTCGTACGAAACACAGAAAGAAAGTCTATATCCATTCAAAATATATAGGGTAAGGTGAAGAAAGAACTAAGGGAAACCCTTTATAGGTAAGCCCAGCTGCTCAAGCCACAATCATGAGGTCTGACTATTGACTGTCAATCGCTTAGGAATTAACAAAAACCGACACTCATGACCGTAACTATAATCAACTAGGCCTAGGCTATGTTATGAAAATAAATCAAACAAGTTCACATGAGAACCCTCCCCACCAGCAAAATTTAAATCGAGTCTCTCAACGATAACACATCCAGAACACCAGACTACCAAAGAAAAATGAAATGTAACCACAGACACCCGGGGGCCACGCCTAGCCTAAGAGCGCGAAATGGTACCCGACGAAATTACCCCCACCCCTATCACCAACCCAGCTATCCCGCCAAAAAACGCCAAGGAACACACAAAAAACCCTGGAAACCAGCCCCAAAAAAGTATAGGGACGGTGCCTATCTGGAAAAAAACACGAGGGAAAAAGCTGGGGCTACACTAGGGAAAGGGCAGTCGGCCCAACATCGCGTGAGGCGGCAGCCATTTGTAAGCCCACAAGCGTCATGGAAGTAAACATAAAGTTACTACGGCAATATATTAAGCCCTAGGGCATGAAGGACCCTTATTTGTCGGGAATTTAGATAAAGAGGTTAAATTGCATATCACTGGTACATGAAAATATCCCAACAAATAGTTAAATGTTAATTACCAATATGGCAAAGTTAATAGAAGGAGTCCGGTCCTATTTCACACTGCTAATTCATCTGCATGGCATGTAGGAATGTTTACATAGTACAATTGTCGGGAATAGGGTAATGATCCCGACAGTTTTAGGTCCAATAGGACATTTGAATTTGGCGGTATCGTATCGCATGTACGATTTCGGCTGTTCTTTGTGTATTGTAGTTTATTCTTAAGTATAGGTTAAATATTAACTGTAATGTATAAATATCTACATCAGCTCTAGATGTATCATGAAACCAAGTTATGGGTTATAATTATTATGAGCCGGCAGCCATATGTAATTTCGCGAAGCGATCGGACGCCGGCCCTTTAGTCTCTCAATCAACAACATACAACCAACATCTCCCCCCCCCCCCCCCGGCTCTGACTCAACCCACAGTTCACCATGTGCTACAAATATTAATCTATAACAACAGTCCTACATCACCAGTCCTCTAAGCTAAGTTCATTGTATCGATATTGTATTATGTGAACATTCCTACATGTCATGCAATTGAATTAGCCGTGTGTGGGGGACTGGATTACACCCATCGACTACGTCGTTGGTAATTATATTGTAACTATTTGTTGGGTTATTTTATGTACCAGTGATATGCAATTTAACCTCTTTATCTAAATTCCCGACAAATAATGGTCCTTCGTGCCCTAAGGCTTCCTTACCGTAGTACCGTTTTGTTTGCTTCCTTGACGCTTGTGGGCTTACAAATGGCTGCCGCCTCGCGCGTTGTTAGGCCGACTGCCGTTCCCTAGTTTAGACCCAGCTTCTTCCCTCGTGTTTTTTACCATTTAGGCACCGTCCCTATCTTTTTTGGGGCTAGTTTCCAGATTTTTTGGGCGTGTGTTCCTTGGCCTTTTTATGGTGGGTTAGCTGGGCTGGTGATTGGGGTAGGGGTAATTTCGTCGGGCACCATTTCGCGCTAGTAGGCTAAGCTAGGCTAGGCTAGGCAGGCTAGGCCTGCAGGTGTCTGTGGTAGCTGTTCATTTCGCTTTGGTGGTGTGCCTGTGGTGTTCGTTGTGTTTTATCATGAGACTCATTTAATTACATTTTGCCGGTGGGGAGGGTTCTCATGTGACTCATTTAATTAAATTTTATAGCCTAGTTGCCTAATTACGGTCATGGGGTTCGGTCTCTGTTGATTCCTAAGCGATTGACAGCCAACAGACCTCATGATTGTGGGATGGGCAGCTGGGCTAGGCCTAATACCTAATACTAGCCTAGTCAGTTCTTTTCATTTCTAGCCCTAGTTTGTTTCTGCTATTTGTCGATTTGCTCCATTAATTCATCCTACTGCAGCTAGTAGCCTAATGACCGTTTCCAAATTGGGAGTGGCAATGCTATTGCCACATTTTTTAATTTAAATTAATTTGTGTAATAGTTGCTTTATAGTTTAGAGAGTTAATGGCCTAATAGACTTAACGATGACAGATTTAATGAAACTTAAGATTCTTAAGGGAGGGATGAAGGGAAGTTTAAATAGATGTTTAAGAGATCTTGATGAATTTTTATTAAGTGCCACGGCTGATCAAATAAAGGGTAAATTCGCTACTGTTACTAAATCGCTAGCTACTTATGATAGTTATGCTCAGCAGGTATATGGTTTATTGACAGTTACTGACGATGTGGAAGAAGAAATGTCGGCAGATCTTGAGTACTTTGAGGATGTTAATACAGCCTTAGCCAGACTATCTTCCACTCAAGAATCAACCTCTGTTAAGGATACCGGTACACCAAAGGCGACTGGTTTTAACCTGCCGAAGCTTACTTTGCCTACCTTTTCCGGGGATTCGGCTACCTGGACTGGATTTTGGGATATATTTGAGTGTTCCGTCCATCATAATAAAACACTCACATCCATCCAAAGGTTCACATATCTCCGTGATCAATTGAAAGGGGAGGCATTGAAGTTAGTCGATGGGTACAAGCTAGAAGCTACCAGCTACGAGTCTGCAGTGGAGTTGCTGAAGAGAACTTACAGGAGAGTGGAAGTCATCAAGACCGTGTTAATTACTAAGTTCTTCACGCTAGATCCTCCATCCTATGATGTGACGGCCCTAAAGGAGTACTATGCCTCCTTTGAGAGCCTCCTCCGATCTATGGAGACAATGGCCGTCACCAAGGAGGAGATATTTAGTGTGAATATCTTGAATAAGATACCCTCTCCCCTAAGGGAAATCTTAAGACGACAACTAAGCGACTCTCCGCTAAACTTGGAAGCGTTGGTGCAGGTGTACCAGACTGAAGTCTTCAATATGGAGAGTACTGGACACTACCGACAAGTGGAGATGTCGCCATCTACTTCAGCTTTCCCGGTACAGACTTCTCCTAAACAGAAAAGGCCAATATCATTAGGTTGTAAGTTGTGCAGTGTCCACGGTCATCTGTGGTATCAGTGTCCTAAGTATCCTAAGGCTACACAGAAGATTGGCAAGGCTAAATCGCTTAAGTTATGTACCAGCTGTCTGGCAAGAGGCCACTTCAACAGTACTTGCACCAATTCCTACATCAAACCTTGTAAGTATTGCAAGGGGAAACATTGGTTTTCCCTTTGCACCCAGTCTGATCGGCATGACGGCAAAGAAAAGGGGAGAACCCCCAAAGAGTCACATGAGAAAAGTAAGAGCGAGGGTGATAAAGTATCTGCCATGTCCATTGCTTCTCGAGAATGTCAATTGCTTCCTACTATGATGCTGCCAGTAGTGGGGAGTAATAATAATACTATAATGACGCGCACCTTACTTGACCAGTGCTCACAGAGGTCATTCGTTCTGCGGTCATCATTACCCCAGCTCAAATGTACCAGCAAGGGTCAAGAGAATTTGCGTCTCCATGGTTTCACTGGTGAAATAGATTCCAGTGACTATGATATAGTGGAGATTTCCTATGTTTATAGAAAAAAGGTATGTCCCATCAAGGCTGTTGTGGTCGACACACTACCCAGTTTCTATATAGCATCAGAGATTCAACCACATTTGAAATATCTCAGAAGCAAGGGTTATAAACTGGCTGACGATCAACTCTCTGCTAACAATGGTATTATGCTACTGGTCGGAGCTGATTATTACTACGACCTGGTTCACCCTGGATATCGGCGGGTAGATAAGCTAATAATGCTCCCCACGATCCAAGGGTATGCCATTTCTGGATCCTATGCCACTTCCTCTCAAGACACACAGGTGGAGGTGGTTACGGTCCTCAAGGTAGCAGAAAGCCCCATAGATAAATATATTAGGCCAAATGTGCCTGATAATACATGTACTGATATAGATAAGCTATGGGATTTGGACAATATTGGAATTGACCCACATGAACTTGATCGTGAGTCCAAGCTAGAGTTAAGCTCGTATGAAGAGACTGTAACGTATGACTCTGGCAGAGGTCAGTATGTGGTAAGGCTCCCTTGGAATGATAACAAGAGTAAATTACCTACTAATTTCCATCTAGCACTTGGTAGGTTACGTGGCCTTCAGAAGCAGTTTGTCAAGGATCCAAATTATTGCAAGACTTATGCGGCAGTTTTCACCGAGCAGGTACAACGTGGATTTGTGGAGAGAGTAGATCTCAGTGAGTATGGGGATAACATCCATTACCTTGCTCAACCTGGGATTACAGAGGACAGTTCCACCACTCCTGTTCGTATTGTGTATGACTGCTCTGCTAAATCCAGTGATCGCTCCTATAGCCTGAATGATTGTCTGTACACGGGTCCGTCCCTGGTCTCTGATCTCGCGCAAATTATGTTGCGCTTCAGATGTCATAAGTTTGCATGGGTCGCCGATATTGAGAAGGCCTTCCTGATGCTTCAACTCCATCGTGAAGACAGGGACTCGACAAGATTTGTATGGCCACGGGACCCAATGGATCTAGATTCAGAGTATCTGGTCTACAGGTTCAGAGTCGTCTTATTCGGGGCGACCTGTTCCCAGTTCCTTCTCAACGCTACTATCTTGCGTCATCTTGAGGAGGCTGGACTAGATCCTGACTTCAAGAATGAGATCAAGCAGGGGATCTATGTGGACAATCTTCAAGGCACTGGAGACGATGAAGATTTATTGCTCGACAGATGCTGGGAGATCCGCGATATATTTGCCAAGGCTCATCTATACTTGAGAGAATGGGCCACTAATAGTGATCTTTTGAAAGGTCAATTTGCTTCTGACGGTGTAGCTACTGAGAATAGTGAGGAAATGTTTTTAGGCCACAAATGGGACACTACCACAGATTGTATATCCTTCTGTCACACCCCATGCGGCAGTGAGCTTATGACCAAGCGAAACTGCTTAAGCTTGTCAGCGAGGTTGTTTGATCCCCTAGGTTTTTTGCTGCCTGTAACTATCCGTGCTCGTATGTTTTTACAGCAACTATGGCGGCTAAAACTAAATTGGGACACGCCCCTCCCGACTGAGTTACGAGATACTTGGCGGTTGATTCGGTCGGACCTTTCCACATGTTGCAAGGTCCAACTTAATCGTCAGGATATTAGTGGTCACCAGGTGGATCTACATGCCTTTTCTGATGCTAGTAATAGTGCGTACGGTACTGCCATATACATAATTATGCAATGGTAGTGAAGTGACACTGGCTATAGCGAAGGCCAAGGTAGCCCCTATAAAGAAGATTACAGTTCCTAAATTAGAACTTACTACATTGCTTCTGTCTGCTCGTCTAATAAAGTTTACACTGGATGCTTATGCAGACATACTACAGATTAATAACGTCTATGTCTGGAGCAACAGTCAAATAGCGCTTTCATGGGTACACAGCCAGAAAGTGTTACCTGTTTATGTTTCTAATCGCACTGATGAGATACATAACTTAGTTCCTACAGCTAAATTTCGCTATGTGAACACCAGGGATAACCCCAGTGACATAATTTCCCGGGGGATCTCGGCGCAACAGTTTATGTCGTCCGCTATTTGGTGGCATGGACCTCCATGGCTTATATCTCCAACTGAATGGCCTCAGGATTTCAGGGAATGCATATCTGATCCTTCAAGTCGGCCCCAAGATGATGTGTTAAGTAGTTCGAATGTGAGTACTACACATCACGATAACAAGTTGGTAGAGTGGGAACGTTACGGCAGCTATAATCAAGTAATACGGGTATTTGCATGGATATACCGTTTCATTACCAACACGAGAAGTCGGGCTCACGGGTCTTTCCTTAGTGAAGATTCGAAGCATATCAGACTCCATGAATTGAGATCAGCAGAAGCAAAACTAATATGTTTAGTACAAAGGGAATCTTATCCTACTGAACATCAAATCCTGAGCAAGGAGTCAAAGGCCAAACCCTCAAACTTAATGAGGCAGCTAGGAGTATATAGGGAAGGAGGCATAATTAAGTGTAGAGGCAGGATACAAAAGGCGGACATTATTGATTCTGCGAAATATCCTGTCCTCCTTAGCTCCTCTCATTTGATTACCAAACTGTTGATTCGCCAATGCCATAGGACCTGCCTACATTTTGGCGTAAATTATGTTCTGGCGTATATGCGACAACGTGGGTGGATCCCTAAGATGCGACAAGCAATTAAAGGGATCCACAATAGCTGTACTATCTGTAAAAGATTACAGGATAAGCCTTACTCCCCAGTTGATCTACCTCCCTTACCTGAGTTCAGGGTACAAAGGACTGAACCATTTCAGGTCACCGGGGTGGATTACACCGGAGCGATTCATGTTAGGGAATCGCCCGGTACTATCATAAAGGTATATGCCGTTCTATTCACATGTGCGGTAACCAGAGCGATTCATATTGAATTGATTGACGACCTATCCAGTGAGGGGTTTTTGCATACTCTAAGACGCTTTGCGGGCCGCAATGGTTTCCCTCAAATTATTATGAGCGATAATGCGACTTGTTTTGTCGGGGCCTCTAAATATCTCCAGAGTTTAATGGATGACCCGCAGGTAGTAGCTACCCTCACTGGAAAGGATTGTCAGTGGAGATTTATACCAGCACGTGCACCATGGTTCGGGGCGATTTGGGAGAGAACTATCGGTATCGTCAAATCTGCCATGAAGAAGGTATTAGGAAGGGCACTGGTGACCAGACGGGAGTTGCAAACCATCTTAATAGAAATTGAGATGTCAGTCAATGACAGGCCCTTGACCTATACCTCAGCAGATGTTGATGACCTCTTACCCATTTCGCCTTCTATGCTAACACGTGGACGAACCCTTAATACCTTTCCTAGATCGTCCGTAAATGACGAAGATCTGCATGACCCTACGTTCGGCAATGCTGACGCCACACGTCGCTTCCAGTATGTAAACAAGGTGTCCGACGATCTATGGAAACGGTGGACCCAAGAATATTTGCTGTCTCTTCGCGAGCGTCACTCTAATAAGATCAAAGGGACGAATCAACGATGGCCTCGTATCGGGGATATCGTCCTGATTCATGATGAGCATCCTAGGTTATTTTGGAAGCTTGGGAGGATTATCGATTTGTTCCAGGGCATTGATGGTCTTATAAGGGTTGCTAGAATACGAACTTCGACTGGGGTTACTACTCGCCCAGTCGTAAGGTTATATCCCTTGGAGCAGGATGTAGAACTGCCGGATGATCCTGGCGTCTCTACTGATACCCCTCCGCGTGAGAGTGCTGGTGACAGTGCTCCTCATGGTGGGGCAGCTGATGATGAGAAGGATGATCCTCCTCAGGCTTCAGGTGGCACTCGTCCCAAAAGGAGGGCGGCTATGAGTTCCGTGGATCTTTGGAGATCAAAGATCAAACAAGGTGATCTTTGACTTCGATGTCCTTTTTTTGTTCTCTGTATATAGCTCCTGCATATCATTTTTGGTGGCGGGCAATATGTCGGGAATAGGGTAATGATCCCGACAGTTTTAGGTCCAATAGGACATTTGAATTTGGCGGTATCGTATCGCTTGTACGATTTCGGCTGGTTCTTTGTGTATTGTAGTTTATTCTTAAGTATAGGTTAAATATTAACTGTAATGTATAAATATCTACATCAGCTCTAGATGTATCATGAAACCAAGTTATGGGTTATAATTATTATGAGCCGGCAGCCAAATGTAATTTCGCGAAGCGATCGGACGCCGGCCCTTTAGTCACTCAATCAACACCATACAACCAACATCTCCCCCCCCTCCCCCCCCCCCCCCAGCTCTGACTCAACCCACAGTTCACCATGTGCTACAAATATTAATCTATAACAACAGTCCTACATCACCAGTCCTCTAAGCTAAGTTCATTGTATCGATATTGTATTATGTGAACATTCCTACATGTCATGCAATTGAATTAGCCGTGTGTGGGGGACTGGATTACACCCATCGACTACGTCGTTGGTAATTATATTGTAACTATTTGTTGGGTTATTTCATGTACCAGTGATAATTATGCAATTTAACCTCTTTATCTAAATTCCCGACAACAATATCGATACATAATGAACTTAGCTGATAGGACTGGTGATGTAGGACTGTTGTTATATATTATCAATGGTAGTTCATGGTGGACTAAAGGTGAGTCAAGAGCCGGGGTGGAAGTTGTTGGCTGTATGGTGGTGATTGAGAGACTAAAGGACCGGCGTCCGATCGCTTCGCGAAATTACATATGGCTGCCGGCTCATAATAATTATAACCCATAACTTGGTTTCATGATACATCTAGAGCTGATGTAGATATTTATACATTACAGTTAATATTTAACCTACACTTAATAATAAACTACAATACACAAAGAACTAGCCGAAATCGTACATGCGATACGATACCACCAAATTAAAATGCCCTATTGGACCTAAAACTGTCGGGATAATGATCCCGACACCCCCTGTACTTATGACCTTCTGACTTCCGCACACTTGACCTGGGACATCTCAGCCGAAGTCGTCTCTACCCCGACGAAAACCATGGAAAGGTAAGCAATTCTGGGGCTTGATAATCTGACATGTTAGCAATCAAGTCCTAAAATTACCCTCTCATTCAAGGAAAGAATTGAAGCCATATCTTTCGAGGTCTGAGGAGTTATTTTACCTATTGAGGAATTACTATTATCACATGCCATGGTATAGTGCTTAACCCGGCAGCCACGGGAAGACTCTTAAGAGGTCTTACTGGGCGGCTGCAGTAAGACTCTTAAGATCCTAGGCCTAAAGAAACCCATTTAAAACACCCCAGTGGCATTCAAAATGTTTTTATTTGTGTTTAGGTGAGATAATTTCCCTCCAATACTTTCTACCACTCCTACACATGTGTCCCAACCCCCCCTTTCCCCTCCTCTCCCCCTCCCTTTTTTCCCCCTCCTCAATTATCAGGTATTTTCTCTATTATTCCCCGATAATTATCGAGTATTTTCATGGGAGAACGGGTGGGAGAGAAGGAGGAGGTTGGAGGAGAGTAACTCCGACCCTCCAAGCCAGTCTGAAAGCTCCCCTGGCCTCTCAGTCCCAGCGAGACAAGAGAGAGTGAGGGAGTAAGTCTCTCACTGCTCAAGGCCAGATTACGACCGCGGGGCTAAAATATACAATTTTCACCAGCCAATTGCTGTTACCAATTGTTTTATTGTTTTCCCTTGTTCATATGTTCATATTAAAAGTAAAATAGGTGCATATGGATAAGTATTAATTATATATATGGTAAATTAACGATTTTAGTGAGGAATGGATCAGAATACCTTCGCACCGCGGGCACATTTAACCCTGTCCGACATAAGTTGCTAACCTACTGATGGGGTGGCGGAGCGCCCGGTATTTCGCTCACAAAACTTTCTCTGACACTGAGGTACCTGTAGAAGTCGGAGGTATTTGGGGTTGCCAACAACCGACAGATTCTGATCTAACTTACCTAACTTACTGAGCTCAATATGACGCAAATGCGTCATATAACTTACTTATTGAGCTACTTCACTACGTTCATATGACGCGATCGCGTCATATGATAGTCTTGGGCGTACTGCCAAATGACGCGATCGCGTCATATATTACGGAGAGGGTTAAATACCATAGCTGCGCAATTAACCCTCTCCGACATACGACGCAATTTTGAGCCTATTGGGGATACTTTAAAGCCTTTGTTACCATCAGGGGTATTTAGAAACCTTTAGTTTAGTTACTTCAACCTCTGCAGTTGTCTTTGAGTTAGCTGTGGGCAGAAAACTAATTTTGGAGAGGTAATTATAAGAGTGAAAGAACTCTTTCTTATTGCTAATCTGGCAACCTCTGCGTCTTAAATGCGTGAAAGGGTTAAGAGGGTAATAATAAGATCCCTAATAGGCTTCACCTTTGGTATTAGAAGCATAACTGCAAGGGCATGTCCCCAACTTACTTCTTTTGCCAAAACTGCACTCCACAACTATAGAAAGATACTTGCCATGGTAAAGGTCCTTCGAATAATTCGGGCTTTGTGAGACACTGTCTAAAATCTATATAACGGCACTCTACAAATAGAAGTCCATACTGTATCTGTCCAACACCATAGTCAAGGAAACTTACAGTAAAAATGTCTAAACACCGAACCTGAGCTCTTTAAACCTCTTTTAACGGTCAGTGGCAGATCGAGTGAAACTAGTAAGTTCATGATCTTACTATCTCCTCGCGTTAGCCCGATACCTAGTCACTGTGTCATTACACTAGAGACGTTGTATTAACCCTTGTCTAGCGGGGGTGGACTTAAGTCGGGCTAGAGAACCAAGGACTATGTGGCGGGGCCCGACTTAAGTCTGTGTGCAATTTTGGAGCAATAATGGCTCTAAGAGAGAGACGAGCGGGTGGAGGAGCGTAGGTCGGCTCATGACCGCTCAGCACGGGTCCTGCGCGCCTACTGACGTTTACTCCACACACACACACACACTCACTGCCTCGCTACACAGGGAATTATGTAAGGAAATTACCGTATTTTAGGGATTTTGCACTCGTGTTGCACGATCGTTGCAAGAGAACGCGTGGTCGTAGAAGGATGGTTCTGGTGTCATTGGAAAACTCAATTTACGCCCTTTCAGGGATACATAATATTATTGTATTACGCTCTGGATCTTGTTTATGCATGAAAAAGAGCGCGGAAACAAGGTCGTTTAGGGTAAAACCACCCGCTTGGCGGGTAGTAGAAGTTACTGACGGGCCCGCTCGTAAGGCATTAAAGGCCTCACGCCAAGAATACCGAAACGGAACTTCATCAATGATTAGTATAACTGTCAGGATAGGTAAGCACTAGTAGCCTAGGACATGTCCTCGCTCACGCTCGCATTAGTCCGATGAAAGTGCCCTATGTCATGACATCAAGGAGCTATCATTTAAGACCCAAAACCAACTAATCCATCTGTATCCCAAACTACACCATCCACACGGCAGGACCACCTAAGCGGCTCGACGGAAACTAGACGACCAAACTTCACCACTCTCATCTCCACCCAGACTGTGTTCATCACTCCAGCCTTCAAGTGCTAGATTAGGAGTGTTACTGAAAATACCTTTTACTCATACACCAGTGCGCCCAGGTGAAATACTTAGGAAAATAGAGCCACTCATTGGACTCTGTTGTATTCTCGCACCAGTGCGACCAGATGAAATACTTAGATAAAATAGAGTCACTCCTAGGACTCTGTTGTATTCATGTACCAGTGTAATTAAGTATATTGTATTTCTCATTTGTTCTATGATACTTGTGATAAACCTGAGATACCTAGTTGAACCTAAGTATATGTTTTCTCATCAATACGAGATACGAGATAAAGCACTAAAGCGAATAAAGGAAAGTATATCGTACACCAGTGAATTAAGGTGTATAGCGCATAGTAAGAGAGAGAGAGAGAGAGAGAGAGAAGTATATTCCTAGTTCCCTCGTGGATCCTCGTCTGTGCTTGGCTAATATATGTATATAAACATTGTTCACGTATAAATAAGTCTTATTGTTCTGTCTAGTGAGTTACTAATTAAAATTATTTATATGATGTACGCAGTGTTATATTTTACCCTTTACTCCTGTGCATGTGTTGTATGATTTTGACTTCTCCAGTTAAGTAGAACCTACCAAATCCCAATACAAACCCGGTAATAACCCTGGTATAACTTTGGCGGCAGACGGTGGTTCTTGATTCGGGAAGAAAAAATAATTTCGGCACAAAAATCAGAAAAAGTAGAGCGTTGTATCACATTAGTCATCATGGCAACTAATCGCTCATATAGCCCCATTCCCATGTATGATGGGGACACGTACGACATCCAAACTTATCTGGACATGGTTAAGCCAGTGCTCGACCTGGCCTACAACAACGATCGCGAAAAGATCGCTGTACTTTTAACTCACCTCGGAAAGGTCGTTTCCCTGGTAGCAACATAGGTAACACCCACACTTACCTGGGATCAATTTAGATCCATTGTCATTGATGCCATTCAGTCATCATTGGGCTCAGTTGTTGCCAAAACAAAAATTGACGAAGTTAGGTACGACGGAGATATCGACGTGACCCTGGCCACAATTAATTTAACCAGCACGTCAAATCCACCTACCCCCTGCAGACCACAGAGCAACAAAAACAATGAGTATTCAACCATCTGCTATGGATACTACCCACGTTCGACAAAGAACATTTCACCATACATGACCCCACCGGGTTCCAAAGAGATGTATTGACGATACATAAGCTTCTTGCCGCCCGCCCAAAAACTTCAACGGTAGGGTTCATTAAAAGATTCCTTACCCACCCACAAAACAACAAGAGGCCGGGAACCTTCCAACAACCATACAACCTCAGACCAGCACAGGGTCGCCCACAACCCTACGTCCCTGGGTGCCCTCAGCACTTTCGATCAAACCATGCTCAGACCACTCCACCCAGATTATATCCCTCACAGAAATCATCAGAACATTTCTTGCAGAGACAAACAACAGGATACACCCCTAGAGACCACCCACTCGTATCCATCAACCCTTTTGATTTCCGAGCCTGCAACTCCACCTGTCCCCTTCATTTTATCCGAGATCAGGCCAAGAACAGGAATCCTACACCCCGCGTTTCAGCCGCGGAAGAGGAATCGAGGGAATTGGAAGAAGAAATCCTCGATGAAGCATATGGATCCGAGGAAATCGCCCCCATTATCGAGGAGGAAGAAGAAATCCTGGAGGAAACAGAAGACGCACCCCAGGGATTTTAACGCCTCCCCCGCACATCATGGCTTCGGCGGGGGAGTCCGCACTAAAAAAAACACCACCAATTTACCACCTAGCAAAGATCCAGGGAATACCAGTAAGACACCTCATTGATACTGGCGCCGCCCGATCACGTTTGTTTAACTTGTTTTACAACAAACACGAGAAGAAGTTAGGATCGCTAAAAACTGCCACCACCAACCTCATCAGTGCAGGAGATACCCCTCTACTTATCTGAGGAGAAACACCAGCCCTGCACATCACCACTCCTCAACCTGACGCATCATGCAATCATCCATTCATCGTGTTTCATTTAGATTGCCAACAATACGACGGCTACATGAGCCTGGACATCCTCCAACGACTCCAAGCCCAACTAGACTGCGGCAGACGGCTCCTCACCTTCAAAAGAAAAAAAAGACACACAAGAACATAATTACCCCAACGACTATAGGAAGAAATCAAATAGCTAAAAACAAAAAGTACCACCAAAGCAAACAATCCCTACTCTGATCAACTCCTCCCGATCAACCCTACCACCGCCACGCCCCCCGTCACCCTGGCGACCTCAATGCCAGCTCACAACCCATCCAAACCGCCCCACGAACACGTACACCCAGACCAAACAAACAACTCTTGTCACGCAGTCACCGTAATAAGCCCTGCAGTAACCAACCAACATATTTCCATACCCTCTAAACACCAACAATGGTTACCCATCTGCCCCATACCACAACATAACATGATCCTCACCCCCCAGAAAGACAACACATACATGGATCGCTGCAGAATCCAACCCGCCCTATTATCCTCTAAAATCAACGCTGTTTTAATTGCAAATATTTCCGAAGAAGTCTTAACCTTACCAAAAGGTCTAATCATAGGGGACTTAGAAACATTCAACGACATAAGCCCCACCCCAGTCAAACAACCCCTACCCACCATTCTCCCGCCCCTTCCCAAAACCTTAACGCCCCTCCAGAAACAACAAATGAATCAATTACTACAAGAATTTGCCGATGTGTTCGCTCAAACCCCCACCGAAATCAGAAAAACTCACATGGAGGAACACCTCATCCACACCACAGGCCCTCTCATTCGTCAACCATCATGCAGAAAAAAAACGCTACAGAGACGAGAAGAAGACCGCCAGGTCCAAGAAATGTTGGATGCCGGCATCGCCACACCTTCAGTCAGCCCCTGGTCCTCCCCCATAGTGTTGGTTAAGAAGAAGGACGGATCAACACGATTTTGCGTCGATTACAGACGCCTAAATAACGCCACTCCGTTACCACGAATAGATGACTTGCTAGATTCCCTCCACGACTCAAAATGGTTTACCACTCTCGATCTCCAAGCCGGCTACTGGCAAGTCCCCATCAAACCCGAACACCAGCAGAAGACAGCTTTTTTCAACAAGTAGAGGACACCAATACAAATTCAACGTTCTTCCTTTCGGTCTATGTAAAGGACCTGCAACTTTCTTCCGCCTCATGGAGTCGGTATTGAGAGGATTAACTTTGGAAACTTGCTTGGCCTATCTAGACGACGTCATTGTTTATGCAAAAACTTGGCCGGAACACCTTCAGCGACTCCGTCAAGTTCTCCAACGTATCAGACAAGCAGGACTCAAACTAAAACCCTCCAAATGCGAAATTGCAAGAAAGACAGTAGATCTTTTAGGCCATGTCATCTCCACCAAAGGAATATCAGCCGACCCTCGAAAAGCTCTCTGACATTGCAGCCCAGACACCTCCAACGACCGTAAAAGGGGTACGATCGTTCCTAGGTCTAGCAACCTATTATAGACATTTTATCCAAAATATTGCAGCTATCGCAAAACCCCTCCATGAACTCATCAGGAAGGAGACAGAATTTAAATGGACACCAGAAAGAGACCAAGCCTTCAACACCCTAAAAGACCACTTAGTGAACGCCCCTACAGTAGCCTTCCCTGACTATAAACAACCGTTTCGACTGTACACAGACGTGTCTCTCTACGCAATAGGCGCATTTCTTGCCCAAGTACAGGATGGCAAGGAACACATCATAGCCTGCGCCAGTTCAACCCTCAACAATGCACAACAGAACTATGCAGCAACAAAAAGGGAATGCCTCGGCGTTATCTGGGCATTAAATCACTTCCAGTCATTTCTAATAAGCACTAAGGTGGTCATCATAACTGACCATCAATCTCTCCAATGGCTACGTCGGTCCGAAACAAATTCCGCCCTACTAGTCAGATGGCGAGAAACCCTCGAAGAGTACGATGTCGAGATCCATTACAGACCGGGAAAATTGCATACCAACGCAGACGCCCTCTCCCGCTTACCCATGCCAAATACCCCACCTCCCACCCTCGCGGATCTAGCGACCTCAATGCCATCCACCAACCCATCCAACTCACCGCACAGCGACGAAATTCCACTATTGCAAGCTTGGCGCACAAAAATTAAACCAAAATGGATCCCAAAAGATGTATTCTACCACCTACATCAAGTCGGGGATCAACTCTACACAGAATCCGGACACATCGCCGTCGACCCACATACTGCCCAAGATCTCATGATCACCATTCACGAAGGCAACGACATACACTTGGGACAGAAGAAAATGTTGCAAACTTTCCAACAAGCATACTGGACCAGCAACCCCTCCACGATCGCAAAGAAAGTCACAGTCCTGCAAACCATGCACCATGGGCAAAGATCGAGGTAAAACACCCGGACCAGCAGGCAAGATCACTGCAAATAGACCCTGGCAATCCCTCTCCCTCGACGTGATGGGCCCTTTGCCTGCAAGCAACGGTAAACGTTTCAACGTCACCTTCGTAGACATACAGTATATTCACGATCTTTAGTAGCTTGCCCAGTTAAAGATCATAACGCCCTCACCGTAGCCGAGGTCCTCGCCACAGACATCTTCCCTAATTTCGGCCTACCACTTACCTTATTATCTAACAACGCCCCGGAATTCTCAGGATAGGTATGGAAAGCATTCACAGAAAAATACGACATAAAGATTGCGCATTCCACTCCATACTGGCCACAAGGCAATACAATCTGCGAATGCAGCCACAAGACCATCAACAACCAACTGCGAACTCGTCTCATAGCCCTCCAAACAACCGACTGGCCCGCCCAAATCAAAATGATACAGTGGGGTATCAATTCGTGCCCTCGCGAAGACGGCATCACATCCCACGAACGCCTATACGGCGTCGCCCCATTAGTACTCCACTTCCATCACCTAGCCGAACCCTCCAACTCCCATATACGTTACGACACCTAAAAAACACCCTATACACAGCCCAAGTGTGCTAGCATAAACAACGCGACACCACATCACCACAAAATCCCTACGCCATAGGAGACTCAGTCATGGCAGCGAAGCTACCCATCATTAATAAACTGGGCCCCCGTTACGTAGGTCCCTAAAAGGTGTTGAAAGTTCCCAATCCTTACCAAATCATCGTAGATTATCACAGAGAGACTAGGACATACCGCAATCGCTTCGTGAGGATCTACCATCCTTTGGATATTGATGGGGAGCGACACCTGCATTCTCCTGCAACAGGTAGCCAACCGCAAACACCACCTACAAGGCCTACCACTACCACTATACCACCAACTCCACCAGACAGCATTCACCGCAAACAAACACAAACCTCACAACCACCTCCCTCCCCCCCTCCCCATCACCACACTCTACCCCTACCGTTCACAAACCAAAATCTAAACCCTCAGCGTCACACAAACCTACTACAAAGCCCTACCTTCGTACTAGCTATCAATTACGCTCCCGCCAACCTCACCCGTCCACGCAACTTCACTCAAGAAGGAAAATGTTACCCAACACCACCCCTAGTCCTCGTACCTGGACTAACACATCCAAATCACGCCCGAAACGACCACCAACCTCTCCTGCAACCTCCTCACCACCTTCACTGAAAAAGAAAAAAAACTCCCTCGCCCTCACCATCCCCCCCATATCCATCCCAACCTCACTTGCCTCACCCAAGTCATCAACCTCATCATTTTCATCTTCGACACCAAACGTTCACACTCTTCCCCAACCCCTCCTGAACCAACCTCATCACCTACCTCAACCACTAAGCCATGCTCTACCCCCAACCTCGACACTTACCCAACCTTCCACTTCCCAACCTTTTCTTTCCACCTCTCAAACAACCCCACCCACTTAATTAACCCACAACCCATCAAACCCGCCTCCCCCCCCCCCCCAACCTTCGACCGTACCCCTCCACAATCCCTTCCCATGCCAGAAACTCACCTAAAAAATCATCCTTTTCTCAACCTATTATTTTACACCCTTACCACACCATCCAACCCACCACCCCCAATCCTCGACCACAACCTCCACCCCCAACCACACCCTCTACACCCTCAGAAACCAGCCCAATTCCATCACCCAGAACCAACTTTGTCACAATATTAGGACGTTTATCCAAACCCCCGAACCGTTTCTCTTCAATCTTAATCCACAAACCTCACGGACCAACCAACTCACAATATACACCCATTAAATACCACGCATTACCTACACAAACCCTGGCAACACTCAGAATATCATCCTCAACTAACACAAATTCCACCCCCAAACATACATTTTTGACACATCACTTCACCCCAAGTACTTTTACGTCCGCAAGTAGGGATAAAACTCCTAAGGTCACTGACCAGGTCATCACTTGCCCACACACCACTGACCGAGCAACAACTACTACCTCTACCTGCAACCGCCCTCACCACTCGCTAAGCACCATGTCTCCGACCACGCCCTACATCTCGAAGGTAAAATGGAGCGCTGACCAGCACAACTTCTACAAAATCCGTTTCGTAGACGAAGCCCAAACAGCACAGCTATCATCAACGAAAAATCATCATTCCTGTCAATCTTCACCAATCGTCCACGTCTTCCAGACCGACGCTACATTCCCTTCCAACCTTAACCCTTAATTAGCGGCTCACTACATAAGTCGTATTTAATAAAGCTGGACTATGTGGCGGCGCTCGACATAGGTCGAGTGGCAATTTCAGCACGTAATGTTGCTGAGAGAGAGAGACAAGTGGTGGCAGGAGACTAGCGAGCGTATGACTGCTCCAGACCACCGCGGCGAACCTACTGACACGAATCTCAGCTCCCTCCTCCCTCTCTCACTCGCTACATACTGAATTATATGGGGAAAGTACCGAATTACATGCTTTTTGCACTCGCGTTGCACGGTTATTGCAAGAAAACTAGCCATCATAAAAGGATCGTTATGGTGTCATTCGAAAGCTCTGTTTATGCCCTTTCAGGGATAGGTACTTGTTTTACGTTCTGGGTCTTATTTAGGCATGAAAATGATCACGTAAACAGCCCTATTTTGGCTAAAAACACCCCGCTGGGCGGTACATATAAATAAACCGCATAGGCCGCTCTTAAGGTGTTAACACGGAGACACATTCTGTTTCCAGCTCGAGTCACGGGGCCGTGACTTTAACTCCCGGAAGGGAAATAAAATACCCAAAATAATCATAACCACCATACCCGTTCGACAAGGAAAAAGGAAAGGGCCAGTAGGAGGGGAGACTAATATAACTGAGACAAGAAGGCACACACACCAAGGAAAATGAAGCAAATTCAACGAAGGAGAAACTAAACCAAAACAAACAAAGACAAAGGAAGGAGATACGAAGACCAGAAGAACGAAGAGCCCAAGAATACCCGCACTCAAGAGTTATGCAACAGGGAAAAGCGACAACAAAAACAAGGCACAGAAGACCAACACAGAGAAAGAAAGTTCACCTCCACCACGGAAAACACATGTGGCATCAAAACCACGGAAGGACATCAATACCACAGCAAAACTATAATATAGAATATAAAATATAAATATAATATAAAAGAACCTATAATATAGGGGAGAAATGTGTGAAATAGATAGAAGCCTTCCTGAAAGATCGGAGACAGAGAGTACTGGTGAATGGAATAGGCTCGGGGTGGAGGGAAATTACAAGTGGGGTACCTCAGGGATCTGTGTTGGGACCACTGCTGTTCGTTATATTTATCAACGACTTGCCTGAAGTTATAACTAATGGAAGTGAGGTACCCTGTATGCGGATGACACTAAGCTGTATAGAAGAGTGAGGAGTAAGGAAGATATGGGTTTGCTTCAAGGAGATGTGGAGGGCATGAAGGGATGGTCTGAGCATTGGTTAATGCCTTTTCATCCAAAAAACTGCAAGTACATTTTTTTCTTTTTTTTTGTGGGACATCTTGATTTATGTCATCTAAGGTCATGCGGATTGGGACCAGCAAGATAGACAAGGTAGGATACAGTATGTATGAAGCGATGGAGGAAGTGAATGCAGAAAAGGATATAGGAGTAGTGATAGACAATAAGTTAAATTTCTCAGAACATTTAGCGGAAAAGATAAACAAAGCCAATAGAATTGTAGGGCTGATAAGGAGGACATTTGTGTCACTTGACGAAGAAATCTTCAGGAATCTCTATACAGCGCTGGTTAGGCCGCACCTGGAATATGCGAACCAGGTGTGGGCTCCATATATGGTAAAGGATATAGAAGCAGTGGAGAAAGTGCAGAGGAGAGCTAGCAAGCTGGTACCAACGTTGAAGAACGTGGGCTATGAGCAGAGGTTGAGGACACTGGGGCTTCCGACACTGGCATATAGGAGAAAGAGAGGGGATATGATAGAGACTTTTAAGATAGTGTCAGGAAAGTACGATGAGGATGTGTGTGAAGGTATCTTCTTGATGCGGGAGGGAACAAGAACGAGAGTACACTCTAAGAAAATTTACAAAGAAAGAAATAGGCTTGAGAAGGTAAAGAACTCATTTTGTGATAGAGTGGTAAATGAGTGGAACGCACTGCCCCAGTATGTAGTCAATTCCGAATCAATAAGGGAGTTTGAAAGTAATCTTGATAAAGCATGGGGAAGACAAGATTTGAAGTTTGATTATAAAACAAAAATACAGAATAGTAAAAAATTTGCGTCTGCTACCGCCGCCGCCAACACCGTGAACGACCGCAGCAGTGCAAGTACTGGTACTGAGCTGGATACACAGGCATAGTTTGCCTTTTTCCAGAGGATCTACTGTAAGAAATTGTAAGAAAACCATCAACACATGGCCGCCCAGAATCTACCTGTACAACACCACACCATACCAGACGAGATGCCAGGATTGCCACCATAAATCCTGCTATACCAACCATGCCAGGCAAGACAATTCCAGTCCCCAACAATAACCACGAGGCTAATAAGAAGAAAATAGTGTACAGTCAGAGGCACAAGGACCAACACAGGTACACCATCAAAGAGCAGTTGCACTGTTTTTCCACACAGAGGCCTACTCACCTGCCCGCAAACTTCTAGGAGGTCTACCTAATCCCCCGAGAATACGCCCCCCTGTACTTATGACCGTCTGACCTCCGCACACTTGACTTGGGACATCTCAGCCGAAGTCGTCTCTACCCCGACGAAAACCATGGAAAGGTAAGCAATTCTGGGGCTTGATAAACTGACATGTTAGCAATCAAGTCCTAAAATTACCCTCCCATTCAAGGAAAGAATTGAAGCTATGGTGAATATCTTTCGAGGTCTGAGGAGTTATTTTACCTATCGAGGCTATTATCACATGCCATGGTATAGTGCTTAACAATAAGATCCCTAATAGGCTGCACCTTTGGTATTAGAAGCATAACAGCAAGGTCATGTCCCCACCTTACTTCTTTTGCCAAAACCGCACTCTACAACAATAGAAAGATACTTGCCGTGGTAAAGGTCCTTCGAATAGATTGGGCTTTGTGAGACACCGTCTAAATAACGGCACTCTACAAATAGAAGTCCATACTGTATCTGTCCAACACCATGGTCAAGGACACTTACAGTATAAAGGTCTAAACACCGAACCTGAGCTCTTTGAACCTCTTATAACGGTCAGTGGCAGATCGAGTGAAACTAGTAAGTTAATCATCGTACTATCTCCTCACGTTAGCCCGATACCTTGTCACTGTTATGACACTAGAGACGTTGTATTAAAGACCTCACATCAAGAGTACCCAAACGGAACTTCATCACCGATTAGTATAACTGTCAGGATAGGCGAGCACTAGTAGCCTAGGACATGTTCTCGCTCACGCTCGCATTAGTCCGATGAAAGTGCCCTATGTCATGACATCAAGGAGCTATCATTTAAGACCCAAAACCAACTAATCCATCTGTATCCCAAACTACACCATCCACACGGCAGGACCACCTAAGCGGCTCGACGGAAACTAGACGACCAAACTTCACCACTCTCATCTCTACCCAGACTGTGTTCATCACTCCAGTCTTCAAGTGCTAGATTAGGAGTGTTACTGAAAATACCTTTCACTCATACACCAGTGCGCCCAGGTGAAGTACTTAGGAAAATAGAGTCACTCATTGGACTCTGTTTTATTTTCACACCAGTGCAACCAGGTGAAATACTTAGGAAAATTAGAGTCACTCCTAGGACTCTGTTGTATTCATGTACCAGTGTAATTAAGTATATTGTATTTCTCATTTGTTCTATGATACTAGTTGTTAATGTTATACCAGGGTTTTTATCAGGATTAGACATTGGTTATAGTGAGTTCTTTCAAGACTGGGGAACTCAGAGTCAAACAATACATGCACAGAAGTCAGATAGAGGATACATATAACACTGAAATATAGTTTTATGAACAGTTTATTTATCTTAACTCTACGTACGGTGATTATAGATAGTTAATAATAATAATAATAATAATAATAATAATAATAATAATAATAATATTTATTCAGTTAGCAATTTACAGAGTTGGTACCATATAGTATATTACAAATATGACATGTACCAGCCTTGCATAATTCCAACTAAGGATAGCCCAATAAGGCCGTTAGGCGTATTTCCATTGGGGTCCTTGTGATTATAGGTAGTTGATTATAGGTAAACATATACAATGTGGAAACACTGTTCTAGCACGAACGAGCGAGGATCTAGATGGACCTCAGGTATACAAAATGTTATTAGCTGTTCTCTTATGTAATGCACACATTAAAGAGTTATCTCCGAAGTTACAAATTGAGCAATATACATGTAAATTCACTATGCTCTTACAATGCGAGTTATCTCAAGTAGAAGAGGGTTTACACTGGGTTGAAATATTTAATAACGCTAACTTTTATAGGCACCTGGTGCACTGATGAAATTAGGCAGAGTCGATCGGGTGAACTCTAACTTTTAATTCACTTGGTACACTGGGATAATTTAGTAGAGTGACTATGTGTGGACTCTCACTTTTAATAGACACCTATGCACTGGTGTAATTTAATTAGTGTCAATAGTGGGGACTCTAATTTTTACTGGCACCGTTCGCACTGGTGTAATTTTATTAGAGTCAATAGTGGGGGCACTAACTTTCAATTATACCTCGTCACTGGCATTAACTTCACTCGGAGTATTATAACACTGTTCCGAAACATACACTTGGAGTCTGGGGTGAGGTAGCAGCTTAGGTTTGTCTGAGTCTCTGTATGGCCATCCAGGTTGGCCTGTCGTGTGAAACAGCTGGGTTAATTTCAGGTAGAGCAATGACACAAGATCTTAAATAAGTTCCCTCTCAATTGGAGTAGGCTACTGGGATCACTTATCGGACTAACGCAAGGCCTATTACGCCTTGACTATCCTGATTGTCATAATATTCTGTGCTGGAGCTCTGTTATGGTACTCTTGAGATGGGGTCTTTAATATCCTGCCTATGTCATGACACAGTGACAGGATATCGGGCTAACGCAAGTAGATAGTACAGTCATGACCATATACTATTTTCCTTGACTGCCACTGACCTTTGTAAGAGGTTCAAGGAGCTCGGTGTTGGAGTTCTGTTCAGGTACTCTTGAGTTGGGTTCTTTAATTTACTGCCTGTGTCATGACACAGTGACAGGACATCGGGCTAACGCAAGAGGATAGTACTGTCATGACCATATACTATTTCTCTTGACTGCCTCTGACCTTTGTAAGTGGTTCAAGGAACTCAAGACGGTGTTTAAACCATTTTAGTAATTTTTACCCTGGCATGCCAGTGGGTAAGAGCACTAAGGACTTCTATGTGCAAAGTGCCGGTTAAGGTATCTCGCGAAGCCCTAAACTAGTCGAAGGAACTTAGCATGCCAAGCTTCCCACAGTAGTCGGGTTATGCTGTTTTAATAAAAGGTGTTAGTTGGGGACATGTCCTATCCAGTCAACTCCTTTTACTAAAGGTGCACTCCTTTTTGGGATTTCTATATTATTAGACGGCCATGGCGATGTCAATAATAAGGATTCCTTCAATAGGTTTGAAGTCTCCTAGACCGATGAGATACTAGGCATGCCTTTCAATCCCACTGGAAGTAGAGGTTAATTTTAGGGCTGTTAAAACACTGATATGCCAATGTGTTTTGGGAGCCCCAAAATTGCTTGCCTCTTCCAGATTTCCCTAGCATACTGATGACTTTTGCTGATATGTCCTGTGGTGGTCGTGTGGAGGCAAAAAGGTCATAAGTGTGGGCTAGGGATAATGAGGGGGATTAAAGGGTCCCTTCTAAAAAAGGTTGGGTCTGTATTTTGGTCCTTGGGAGGACAAAGGGTGCAAGTGAGTACTCCGGCGGTGGTGACGAGAGTCCTTCTCATTCTGGCTGAACAAGATTCGTCCTTTTAGATGATGCAGGTGGGCAGGTGGTGTGTTGAGATGTTTCCCGGGTGTAGAAGGACAATCGGTGGCAATGCAGGTATTTCCGACTTCTGTCCTGATGCTGGAAATAGATGATGTGGTACGGTAGGTGGTTAAATGCTCCCGCGCACTACTTGACTCCCGGGCTATTCCTTCTATAGGAATTCTCTCCTCTATGGGGAGCCTCTGATTTCCTGTAGTTATTTCTTTATATCCTCGTGCCTTCTTCTTATTATTGTTCTTGTGGATTGTTTCGCATGTGATGTAAGCGACTCGGGCTCCTCTCTTGTTACTGGAAAAGGAGGATAAGGTATTATTTATGGTTAAAGGTTTGCGGGTACTACGGGACTCGGTTGGTATCACTCCGCGGGCATATCCTACGATAGGAGTCGTTCTGTTCTCTATGGGGAGCCTTGTGTTTTCCTTGGATACGTCCTTGTCTCCTTTCATCTTTCTGTCGTTCTGCTTTTGTTGTTCTTCCGTCTTCTTTTCTTGGTTGACTAGCTTGGGAATCCGTGGCAGGGCGAATATTCTCTGTTGTATGTTTGTTATCTGCTGTGTTGATTTCGCTTCTTCTTTCGTTCCCCCTTCGATGGTGATCGACTTCCGTTCTCTTCGTTCATGGCCATTTTGTTTTAGCTGTTCATCTTTTTCCTTGGTTATGCGATTTTCTGTGGTTTTATCCTTCTCGGTTTCTTCCTTCTTCTTCGGCTTATCTTCCTGGTGTTTTCTGTTAAATTGGCGAGGGTCTGGAATGTGGTGTCTGCTACTTTCTTGGTCTTCGTTGCTTGGTTTGCTTGTCATCTTTCCTTTTGCTTTCGTATCCCCTTTCTTTCATCTTCCCATCTGTTCTTCCTCTGGGGCTTTCCGTTTTGTCGTTATTTTACTTCCCCCTTCAGTGTCGTAGGCACGACCTCATGCATGAAGAGGAAATGTAAAACACATTCCTCGGTGGGTGAAGGTGGGTAATGAGTGCAGGTACTCACACCAGTCCAGGGAACATTGATCCGGGGTCCTGTATGGATCAATGGAGACAGTCAGAAATGACGGCTTGTCATGAATTATGGCTGCGGTCATGGCTTCGTCTAGGTAACAGATTTTTATGAATTTCTTATTGTATGGAGACCACATTACTTTCTTGATGTAAGGTGAAGAGTTGGTCATCTTGGTGGTAGAAATTCGTAGGTGGCTGGTGAGGGTATGTGTGGCTCTGGTGGTGGCGGGAAGGCGAATGGTGACTTGGTTGTTGACCTGAAGGGTTTTACCAAGTCTCACGGACGCAAAGGTACCATGATGTGTACAGCTGTCAAAATTTGTGTGTGAGTGTAGGGAATTTGTGTTTGTTGCAGATGATATACGCAGTGTTTTAAACTTAATGGTGTGTGTGGTGTGGTTTGTTTTGTGTTCAGGGTGTGTTGAAGTGGTTGAAGCGACGTTTGAGTGAAGGATTGGTGCATATCGCTTGGGGGGTTGAGAGAGGCGACCATATCTAGTGGTAATATGTGGTCTGGGACTAGGTTCGGGGCTGTTCTCAGAGGAGGAGGAGTGGATGGAGGAGGATGTTGGTGGGCTGAGGTTAGGGGTGGCAGGTGGAGAGGAGGGGTTGGAGTATGGGTTGAGTTGTTGGGAAATTGAGGATTTTCTGAGGGATCTTCTGGGATTTGTGGGAATGGTGGATGGGAATGGGGAGAGACGAGGGGGTGCAAGGCGGCGGTTGGTAGTGTGGTTGGGGTTTTGGTGGGGTTGCTGAGTGGATGTTATTTGTTGATGATGTTTGTCGGATGAGGTGGGGGTGTCGATTGAGATGTGGTTGAGCTGCATTTTTTAGGTAGGGTTTGTGGTTACTGAGGTTTAGAGGTTTGAGGTGTACTAGGTTGGGTGTGTTTGTTTTTTATGAGAGTTTGTGGAAGATTTTCGTGAGTGGAGGTAGGTTTGTGGGGGAAAGGAATGGTGGATATCTTTGGGGTGAGCGACTTGGGGGAGGAGGTGGTAGATTTATGTGAGGTTGGAGATGAGGTTGGCGGTGAAGGTGTGGATGATAACTGTGATCTTGTTCGTTTTGGAGATGGAGGTGAGAATGTGGGGGGAGAGGTGGATGAGCGTTTGTGACGAAATGAGATAGGTTTACGGGTAGGTTGTTGGGGTCGGGTTTTTAGGTGAAGATGAGGATTGTTTTGTTTTAGGGGGGGGGGGGGGGGGCCCGGTTTCGGGAGCGTAGTTTAATAGTAAACTGAGGTCTGTTGGTATGTTTGTTTTGATAGGTTTTTGAAGTGATGTGTTGTTTTGCTGGGGTTGAGTCTGGAGAAATTGGTGATGGTGTATAGGGCAAAGGGGTAGAATGATAGGTTGGTTGGTTGGTGGTGTTCTTATATGCTATAGGAATTGTCCTTGGGTTGTTTGAAGCGGGTAATTTGTTGGTTATGAGTGTATTGTTTTCGTTGCCAGGTGGTGCGTGGTCTTGGTGGTGGCCTTCATCATCAGTTTTCAATGGGCGGTAGATTCGGACGAATCTGTTGCGGTATGTTCTGGTCTCCCCGTGGTAATTGATGATTACTTGATAGGGGTTTGGTACATGTTGGATCTTGTAGGGGTCCACATAGCGGGGACCTAATTTGTTTATTACAGGTAGCTTCGCTACCATGACTGTGTCGCCGATGGCAAAAGGGTTGTTGGGGGGTGGTAGCGTCACTTTTGACATCTTGACATCTTTGTGCGGTGTGCAATGTGTTCTGTAGATGTTGCCGAGGGTCTGTTGTGATGGTGGAGGTAGATGGTTGGGCGAGGTGGTGGAATGGAAGTAACCGAGGTGCCACTCCATACACTCTTTCATATGGAGATATTCCGTCTTCCCTTGGGAAGGTGTTAATTCCCCATTGGATCATTTTATCTGCAAGGGCCAATCTGTTGTTTGCAGGGCAATCATGCGTGTTCGCAATTCATTAGTTATCGTTCTATGGCTGCGTTCACAGACAGAGTTCCCTTGGGGCCAATATGGTGAGGAATTTGCGATCTTTATCCCGCATTTCTGGGTAAATGCTTTCCATATCTGTCCCGTGAATTCTGGGGCGTTGTTCGAGAGTAAGGTGATGCGTAACCCTAACTGCGGAATTTTTTTGGTGGCTAGAGCTTCGGCAATTGCAAGTGCAGTGTGGTTTTTTATCGGACGAGCAATCAGGAACTTTGAATATACGTCGACGAACGTTACTATGAACCGTTTGCCATTGCTAGGTGGAAATGGTCCCATGATGTCTAGGGACAAGGTTTGCCAAGGTATTTTGGCTGAGAGTTTTCCTGTTGGGCCTGGGGTTTTACTTCTGTCTTCTCCTAATGTGCATGGTTTGCATGCTTCAGACACACGTTTTGCAAGTATAGAGGGGTTCACAGTCCAGTAGGTGTCTTTGAAAACCTTTAGCATCTTCGACTGACCTAGATGAATTCCATTTCCTTCATGGATGATGATCATGGCGTCTTGGGAGACTTGGGGATCGAGGACGATGTGCCCAGATTCCGTGTACAGTTGGTGTCCAACTCGGTCTAAGTGATAACACACATCTTTGAGAATCCACTTTGACTTGATTTTGTTTTGCCATGACATCAGTAGGGAAGGTTCTGATTTTTGAGTTGTTGTTGGTGCAGGTGATGTGGTTGGTTTGGAGTCGATTAGGGCTGCTATCCTTGTTTTGATGGGATCAAGTACCGGAAGTCTGGAAAGGGCATCTGTGTTTGTATGCAGCTTGCCTGGTCGGTAGTGGATTTCGAATTTATATTCCTCGAGTGTCTCCCTCCATCGAACAACTATAGCCGAGTTGATGTCAGCTCTGTGTAACCATTGTAGCGACTGATGGTCGGTGATTATGTCCACTTTCGTTCCCAATACAAAAGAACGGAAGTGGTTCAGGGCCCATATAGCGCCTAGGCACTCTCTCTTGGTGGCGGCATAGTTCTGTTGAGCATTGTTAACCCCTAAATGTCGGCGAGCATCATAAGTCGAGTTAAATAAAGCTGGACTATGTGGCGGCGCTCGACATAGGTCGAGTGGCAATTTCAGCACGTAATGTTGCTGAGAGAGAGAGACAAGTGGTGGCAGGAGAGTAGCGAGCGTATGACTGCTCCAGACCACCGCGGCGAACCTACTGACACGAATCCTACCTCCCTCCTCCCTCTCTCACTCGCTATATACGGAATTGTATCGGGAAAGTGGCTAATTACATGCTTTTTGCACTCGCGTTGCACGGTTATTGCAAGAAAACTAGCCATCATAAAAGGATCGTTATGGTGTCATTCGAAAGCTCTGTTTATGCCCTTTCAGGGATAGATACTTGTTTTACGTTCTGGGTCTTATTTAGGCATGAAAATGATCACGTAAACAGCCCTATTTTGGCTAAAAACACCCCGCTGGGCGGTACATATAAATAAACCGCATAGGCCGCTCTTAAGGTGTTAAGGGTGGAGCTAGCACAGGCGATGATGTGTTCGGTGCCATCTTACACTTGTGCAAAAATGGCTCCTATGGCATATAGGGATACGGCAGTGTACAACCTGAAGGGTTGACGGTAGTCGGGAAATGCTACCGTGGGGGCATTCACTAATTTATCTTTTAGTGTATTGAATGTGGCATCCCTTTCTAGCGTCCATACAAACTTGGTGTCCTTGTGTGTGAGTTGGTGGAGAGGCTGCGAAATTGTGTACAAATCGTCGGTAATAAGTTTCTAGTCCAAGAAATGATAGTACGCCTTTTATAAACACGTGTTGTTGTTGCTGTTCCACTGTTAGTGTGGGATAAGCAGTTCTGATGTGGTGGGTGATGGAGGCTAGAGTAGAGTCTAGGTCTCCTTTGTATTTTATGTTCTTTATCTGAGCATGGGCAACGAAAGGGCCCAATGATGGCCTGATGGCGTTGATCACAAGGGATCTGAATTCATCCCAAGTAAGCCCTGGCATTACGTGGTGTGTAACGAGGGCAATGGCTTTGCCCAAGTGCGATAATAATACGGCAATTTTCTCGCGGTCTGTGTTGTATGCCAGATCGAGTATACTGGCTTTACCACATCTAAGTAAACTTCTATTTCGTACGTTTCCCCATCATACTTAGGGATGGGAATGTGAGGGCGATTAGCTGCCATATTTAATGTTATACGACGCTTTATCGTTTCTGCTTTTTATACTGTACTGATCTCTTCCTTCTCGAATCAAGAACCACCGTCTGCCACCAATGTTATACCAGGGATTTTACTGGGATTTTACTGGCAGAGTCGATCGGATGAACTCTAACTTTTAATTCACTTGGTACACTGGGATAATTTAGTAGAGTCCCTATTTGTGGACTCTCACTTTTAATAGACACCTTACGCACTGGTGTAATTAAATTAGAGTCAATAGTGGGGACTCTCACTTTTAATAATACCTCGTCACTGGTATTAACTTCACTTGGAGTGTTATAACACTGCTCCGAAATAAACACTTGGAGTCTAGGGTGAGGTATCAGCTTAGGTTCGTCTGAGTTTCTGTATGGCCATCCAGGTTGGGATGTCGTGTGAATCAGCTGGGTTATTTTCAGGTAGAGCAATGACACAAGATCTTAAATAAGTTCTCTCTCGATTGGAGTACAGGGATCACTTATCGGAGTATCACAAAGGGTATTACGCCTTGACTATCCTGATCGTCATATTATTCTGTGTTGGAGTTCTGTTCAGGTACTCTTGAAATAGGGTCTTTAATATCCTGCCTATGTCATGACACAGTGACAGGATATCAGGCTAACGCAAGAGGATAGTACGGTCATGACTATATACTATTTCTCTCAACTGCCTCTGACCTTTGTAAGAGGTTCAAGGAACTCAAGACGGTGTTTAACCCTTAAAGATCGGGGTTGGACTTAAGTCCGGTTCCAATTTGCAGCAAGTTAGGAGCATTATTAAGGCTTTTAAAGGGTTAAAATCGAGTGCAAATGGCCGGGAGAGCAGCGGGCCAGACAGCCGACTTCCAGGGCTTACCGCCGCCCATTAACTCATGTTCCCTGTGTTCTCGAGAGGCCGGCAGTGTAGCCAGTAGTGAGCATAGCTGGGAAAAATATGCCGCTATACGCTAAACTCCCATGTTACTGGTATCACTGTATGAGAACCACGAGTGCTACATAGCTCGTTCTGGTCTCATTTTGAAGCTTTTAGCGCCTAGTTTTTTGCAAAAAAAACATTTATCGTGCAGGAGGGCCTGAATATGCCCAAATAAGCCCAAAACCCCCCGCTAGACAAGGTTTAAACCTTTTTAGTAATTTTTACCCTGGCATGCCAGTGGGTAAGAGCACTAAGGACTTCTATGTGCAGAGTGCCGGTTAAGGTATCTCGCGAAGCCCTAAACTAGTCGAAGGAACTTAGCATGCCAAGCTTCCCACAGTAGTCGGGTTATGCTGTTTTAATAAAAGGTGTTAGTTGGGGACATGTCCTATCCGGTCAACTCCTTTAACTAAAGGTGCACTCCTTTTTTGGGATTTCTATATTATTAGACGGCCATGGTGATGTCAATAATAAGGATTCCTTCAATAGGTTTGAAGACTCTTAGACCGATGAGATATTAGGCATGCCTTTCAATCCCACTGGAAGTGGAGGTTAATTTTAGGGCTGTTAAAACACTTGTTATGCCCTGTTTTTCTACAGGATTAACTTGGGTAATGTGAGTTCTAACTGACTGGGTATAGAAGGCTGCATGTACAAAACAAGGTATGAGAAACAGAGAACACAAAATAAGCACACGGTAACAAGACACACGATCACTTTTATTGATGTACACACTTCTATAGTTTCCTTGATGATGATTAATATGAAGCATAAGAAGGTATGAATACTCGTACAAGACAAATGATAGAATTGAACAACACTAGCATTAAGTGGATCTGGATGGAGCCTAGTCTCCCACTTCCAACGTTCAGGTATTAATCTTCTGATCACTGGCTTTATTCACAAGTTTATATACTGGAGACCATCAATGTTACTTATAGATTCATATTCACTGTTAGATTTATCACTGGTAGCTCTGGTACACAAGTAGTAGTTCACAGACTAGATTAGACACGCGTATTTTAGAGCACGGGAATTCTAGTAACCTCAGGGGGGTACTGATCTAAGTTTTATATTCTTGTATCAGAAACACATAGAACGCAAATCAGTGGGCGAACATCAGATATCACTAGGGTTTCACTTCTATGTAATAATATCTGGATATATGGGTAATTACGAGAGTTAATATCGCCTGTTAATTAATAAACACTGATACGCTTAGCACTTCCTAATGGAATGGTTATATATGAATTATACTGGGGCAAAGATATAGCCACTTCATAGAAATATTAATAAGTGAGTCTCTAAATAGCACTGTAACACTGTAGCACTGATAGAGTGAATCTTGGGTAGTATTTGATTGGTCTGGTCCTGGTTATCTTGCGTCCGTGATGTTGGGGGCTAACGACTGGTTCCGTGGCCGTCCAGATGGTCCATATGTAGAAAGTTCTCAAGATGGATCTCTTGGCGATCGTTGCTGGTTACACTCTTATATACCCTCTGGTTTCTAGACCTGAATCACATATATTAGGATCTTCCTGTCAATCTGGATCGGAATTAACGCCAAGCGCATCTCACGTCGATCGCTCAGCTTCCCGGCCTGTATGAAGGTTATAAGGTGCACGTAGATTTCTTGTACGTGGACAGATCCTTCTATCTAAATCTGCCACGGAGTCTGCCGGCTCTGGAACTCAATTCTCAGGAACAAACAATGATAGAGCTAGAGGTCAACTCTAGGGACCAACCACTGGTTGGTGTCTATCTTTCAACTGATTTTACTGGGGGCTGGAGCTTGGTTTATAGGTTCGGTTTTGGACCCTGTAGGCAATAGGGATCTCGAGTTTTGATGGACTTATTTGAGCTCTCAATTGATACAGGAACTAGGTAAGGTGGTGATTACTGTTGTGGCACATGGCTGTATGGAGCCTTCATAATATGATATAACTGAGCCTTAGTAAAAGGTACTATTTTGGCTATACTGGAAGTATTTACGGGAGAGAGACTTTGCGAGGAGGTTTGGAACATCTTTGATAGGAGCGTCTCTCTTAGATTGCTCAGTCTTCATTCTATGGTATAGCTGAGGTGCTAATTTGGTTATCGGAGTATGCAAGAAAGGTTAATGGGTTATTGTGGGTTAATAGAGGTTAGTAAGGGTGTTAGTCATACATGGTTAGTTCATTGATAGGAAGAATTCCTGTGCTACCTGGCAATGACCCGGAAGTCAAAACAGGGGTCAGGTATACCTCCGCAGGGGTAGGGGTCTCCCTCCTCGGGTGGGTGAAAGGGGTAGGTGCGCGTCCCCTCTCTGTGATGGTCGTCTGGGCGGCTGTGGCTGGGGGCTTGCCATATTACAAGTGTTTGTAGTAACCCTCTGTTTATGAGACAGATGTGGGTGTTCGTAATACCAAAACCGAAGATGCCTTGATCAGCTGGTTTAATTGGTTGGGTTGTTAATTGCATGGTTTGTTGGATGTGGTGGAGACTGGGTTGCTAACTCTGCCACATTTATCTGGAAGTATGGCAATAGAAGTTAGTCACTGGCGAGGCGGCTAGCCTCGCACTGACGATCATTTGGTACAGGGTTGTGAATGGGTTGTGAGGGAATAGATGGCATGCAAAGAGTTAGTAAAGTTCTAATGGTGTTCCTTCCTACTGGGGGAAGGTAGGCTGGATAGGAGTATATATACAAAAGGTTTGAAAATGTTAGTAACGGAAAAGTTAAGGATATTCAGGGGGTATGGTGGAGAGGCTAGGTTAGGAGGGAGTTGAGGAGCGTGGGGGGTTAACGAGAGGGAGAGGGTTAAGGGGGGCTACGTGAAAGTTTGACCCTAAGGTCTCTGGGCGTAGGGGTGGCATTAGGCTACAGTTGGTATCTTAGACTGGGGGTTACCGACAGGGAAGGTAGGGTAATCAAACGCTACCGGGGGATGAGCAATAGGTGGTGGTATATGAGTCTGGAAATTATAGAATCATGTGGACTGTGGGGAAGATGAGGTTAGCTGTAGGTGTGTGCTTGACTGTGGATAAAAGTAGAGAAAAACATAGTGTACTATTACTCGTCAATACGAGGGGTTATGGACACTATTAGTCGACAAGATTTCTTGCTGATCTAGTTGTCCCTGGGAACTGCGTTTTCTATGAAATATATACCAAAGAAAGCGGCAGTTCGTAGGGGTAGCTTCGTTATTGTTTTGTGGTAGATATGCGTCGAGACAATGGTAAAAGAGGGTTATCTATACAATCTCTGGTTGGGGTAAGAATTAGAGGTACTGCATGGTTGCTAACATCTTCAGTCATTATCTCTGTCTAGGTCTTACAGGAATAATGGTTATATATACAATGGTGTACCCGTGGGTATCATAGTTTCTTATCAATTATGACATGGGGTTTAACATAATTAATATTATTACTTCTCGGATGGAAGAACATACATAGATTTATGGGGGCGGTTGGTCTTCAGAAACTTAGTCTGGCAAGACAAGGTATTTTAGGGGGTTAACATATTACTTCTCAGATGGAAGAACATACATAGATTTATGGGGGCGGTTGGTCTTCAGAAACTTAGTCTGGCAAGACAGGGGTTAACATATTACTTCTCGGATGGAAGAACATACATAGATTTATGGGTGCGGTTGGTCTTCAGAAACTTAGTCTGGCAAGACAAGGTATTTTAGGGGGTATTCCTAGTCTCGCGCCGGCTATTGTTCTGGTTCAGGTTGTGAGTGTGGCTAGGGAGTTAGAGGATAGTTAAGGGGGGTACAAGGATAGGTCCTTCCCTTCTATTTGTTGAGGTTAGTGAACGAACTGAGTTGGCATGTTATAACGTTCTTATGGCGTCTTTACAGGGGTTGTGAATTGTAAAGGGGGTGGTTTGAGGCTAGGCGCCGCGCCGCTCGTGACCTAGGGTAGTGACACTTAATGCGCTGGACATAGGGGTGGCATTTCCCTACGATCGAACAGGTAGGGTGGTGTGTGCAGCGGGGCGTGAAGGATAAGCGGACAGGATGACCCAAAACAGGGTACCACTGAGCATAGGGTCACGAAGCAAAATAGAGTAGTGTGGATTGTGGATACGAAGGAGGTGATTGGAAGACGTATAACAATTGTGGAAAAGTAAATGGAAGAGAGGAACACAATGGCGGATAAAAGATAATTAACCTAAGGATTGAATACATGCATGAATGACGACATTATAGCCGTCGTCCTAATAAGATGATGAAACCGGGTTGGTATGCACGTGGCACAATACGACACAAGGACAGTGCCGCTATGTCGTATCAATACTGGTGGCATCTTCGGTTAATATTATATAAACACTTAATTACTAGAAGAACAAGGCAAGGGCAAGACTGAGCACGGGGGTACATATATCTATACTCGTCATGGAGAGAGAGATACGAGGTAGCTTTCCTGCATCTCTCCTGATAATCGTCTGCAGATTGGTCATAGTGAGTTTATCCGAATTAACAGGCCTAAATCAATACAATAACTGGCATAGGGTTATCGGGTGTATAGAGTCGTGGTTAAAGGTTGGGAATATATAGTTAGTGGATAAAACAACGGGAGGTTAGAGACATAGAATTGCTAGAATTGGGGGGGGGGACTATGATTGTTATATAACTAAATACAGGGCTGACATAATCACGATCTGATTTGGTGTGAAATGGAAGCTAAGGTGTCTTAGATCGCCTCGAACCTACACAATGAAAGTATTATAGCCTGTATGGTGGTTACATAATTAAATACATACTTAGGTGGTACATCAAGAATATCAGTGAGTAAAGTATTGTGGTTTGTATAGTAGAAGACTGTGATTGAGAGACGTATAATATGTGGAATGAATTGAGAGAGAGAGAGAGACCAAATCGGGAATGGAAAAGGGGCCTGGGATCTCGTTGGGGATGGGAGTTTCGCTCTCAGGTTTTTCGTTCCTGTGGTATTTTAACAGTGATATGTCAATGTGTTTTTGGAGCCCCAAAATTGCTTGCCTCTTCCAGATTTCTCTAGGCTCTAGCATACAGATGACTTTTGCTGATATGTCCTGTGGTGGTCGTGTGGAGGCAAAAAGGTCATAAGTGTGGGCTAGGGATAATGAGGGGGATTAAAGGGTCCCTTCTAAAAAAGGTTGGGTCGGTATTTTGGTCCTTGGGAGGACAAAGGGCGCAAGTGAGTACTCCGGCCGTGGTGACGAGAGTCCTTCTCATTCTGGCTGAACGAGATTCGTCCTTTTAGATGATGCAGGTGGGTAGGTGGTGTGTTGAGATGTTTCCCGGGTGTAGGAGGACAATCAGCGGCAATGCAAGTATTTCCAACTTCTCTCCTGATGCTGGAAATAGATGATGTGGTACGGTAGGTGGTTAAATGCTCCCGCACACTACTTGACTCCCGGGCTATTCCTTCTATAGGAATTCTATAGGAATTCATAGGTTGACCTATGGTGGTCATGGTCACTAACCAGGGCTCGAACCTCTGAAGGGAGTTTAACCCTCCTAAAAACCCACAGGTTTTGAGATGCCTTGGGTGGGGTTCAAACCCTGGTTAGTGACCATGACCACCATAGGTCAACCAGGCCCGCGCGCTAACCCACTGTACTTCCACGGACGTACAAAAGTATAGTAACCTTAGACCGATTTGTAAGAACCAGGTGATAGTCTCGTGGTGATTCACGTGATGAGTTTATTGGACTTCCCATCAACGACTATTTTACACTATACCTGACGTCAACTCGGGTAGTACATTATTGGGGTTGCGAGATATTTTCGAGGGCATTACAGTAGGCAAAATCGGATATACAATCTAGGCGTGTACCTCTTCTTTAGGAAGGACATGCATAGCTAGGTTACCTGATTCGGATCAGACTTCCGTACAGAATTAGTCATTCATTCTGTTAAACAGTCATAAAACCAGTGCAAACCAGCGTAGACCAGTGACCCCGAAGAAAGAAGAAAGGAAAGAGCGAGACTTACCTGTAGTGCGTGAACCTAGTGTCGAGCCCCTGTGATAAAAGGAAGGACAACTATCGCTGTGACCACGTGCTCGCCAGATCCTCTACCAGACTCCTATCTTTCTTCCAACCCTATAAGTGCTCTTTGTTTTGTAAATGTAACGATGATTGCAACTAGGGTAACTAGATATGTTGAGGTTCAGACTAACGTAATACTAAAGATGTTCTATTCTTTCCTTTTCCTAGTTACCCGTCGCTCGATTTAGAGAGAACATAATCCACATCTATCTTTGGGATAAATATTCATATACTTCTTCGAATATAGGCTCCTATATTCTATATGGAGAGATATACATGCGTTTGTTTGGGAATAAATACATACACATTTATACGTAAAAACCAGTGAACACTTATTCAGATCTTGTTTTATGTAACATCATCATTTGGGTAGGTAATTCATAGATAAGTTGTTCACAGAGTGTTTTCCCATTCAGTCTCTTAATTTGACTATTGTTATTATTACGCTTCATGAAGTAGAATTAATTTTGTGTATTTTTCGAGTTACCTTAAACTCTATATGTTGTTCACGTTGCAGTAACTTCCCTCTCGGCGAGAATTCTCAGTCACGCATACATGACTAATTTATTTATTTAACCCCTTCATGAATTTATATTTATAGTTATTACTCTTGGAGTTCTTTGAGTTTGAGTTCTTTGAGTTCTCGGAGGATCCGAAGAGCCCTTTTCACCCTGCCACGTAACCTATTTTACTGTCAGGTGAAACAGGTATGAGGAGATTGCCCAAATATCTCCACCAGCCGAGAATCGAACTCGGTCCTCCTGGTTAGAAACCGAGTGCTCTACCAATGTAGCCACTGGTCTTATCTATAATTATACAGTATATGAGTACCGATTGTAAATGTGATTACTTTATGAATGAATTGTACCCTAGCTATTAAGGAATACAACTTGTGAAACTTGACTGTGTATTTTGTGTCCATTGATTATCATTGTCATGAAATTATAAAATTGATTTTTTTTATCTCCCAGTGAGAGAGTTGTAGATTGACGTAGTTCCTAAGGTGGAAAATGCAATCACTATAAAGCACGTTAAATTATAACGTAGCATAACAGTCACAGATCCTTCCTAAGCTGCATAAAATTGTCTAATGATTGCCAGATAATATATACTGTATATATATTGTCCAAACGCAGCATATTCCACGAAGGGCTAAACAATAAAAACATCACTTTATTTTGCCTAAGGCTTGATACAATTCTACCAACCAAATATTTTCAGTCTATAATTGAATATTATTCGATTTGCATTTGAGTATTCGCTTTGTCCATGGGCACGTATTTCTTGGCATTTTTGGGTCGCTTTTGATAATTTGGTATAACATGTAAAAAAGAACTATTGGAATAACCATGCAAATTAATTTCTTTGTATTCTAAAGGTATATGATCAAAGATTTTTCAAGGATCTTTTCCACATAGATGCTACAAAAGGCCAAATACCAGTGATGCCTGTTAGTGTGGGTGTTCTAACAGAGAGCGTAGGAAGGACTGGTGGGAGCTAAAGGCGGCGCACGTATACCCTCCCTCACAGTCAGACGTGTACTGAGAGGCTTTTGATGGTCTCTTCTGGTGGCCAGTAATTGAAAGCTAGGGAACAGAGGCGTAGAGTAAACTTTGTCCTCTCTCTCTCTCTCTCTCTCTCTCTCTCGTTTTGTTTTTACAGGTGACACCTTTTTAATGTTTCATTTTGGCTATCTAAAGACGATTATATTCAACTTAAGGATTACCTGTCGGAGTTCCTTGTTTCTTTATATCTTCTTCAATCGTTTCACTCCTAAACACTCTTCATGTGTCAAGTAGAATCGCTTGGTTGTATCATTAAGGGGAGATGGGCCCTTTTTGTTATTAATTCATGAATTTCTGTATTTCTTAGTTTCCTTGTTTGACCTCCATCAAGCTTAGAAAAACACCCCTTAGATCCCCCCTTCAAGATAAATATGTACATTTTTCGGTAGGAAAGTGATCCAGCTGAAGGCCGTTTCCTCTTAAAATGTCAGGCTCGCTATTGCTCGCCAAGAAAAAAATCGACACCTAAATGGTACGAAAGGTCTTAAAGATGACAAATAAATGGGGCGAAAGGTGTTAAAATCGCCAAACTAATGGGCCGAACGTCATATAATCTCAAAATATATGGGCTTAACACGAGGGAGAAAGGGGACTTGAAAAACGACCCATCTCCCCTTAACATAGTACAGTATAACATTAATCGTCTGCTGGAGGGGGCTGAGGGGAGATATGTCTGTTGTTATCCATTTGTTGTTTACTATTTATACATTTTGTATAACCACAACTTAGCAAAACGTTTACCCTTCCATAGTACATTATTTTCACTATATTCTGGCAACTATTAGATGATTATATTCAGCTTAGGAAGGATGCCTACCAATTTAATGGTCACAGACTATTTAAATTATTTCTTTTAGCTACCATGTATCCTTCCTAAGCTTCATAAAATCCTCTAAATGTAGCTATAATATAACTAGAAAGACGTGTCCTGTACAGAAGGGGTTAATAGCAACTCGCTCCCTCTCAAGTACACGGAGAAAAGCAACATGTTAACCCTTTCAGCACGATGACGCAGCTTTACCGTTGATTCTGGATAAAAGACGATATTATGCAGTTCAAGAATGACCTGTGTAATTGAGAGGGTTCATTGAGATCGTATTTACCCCTTTGAGTCCTAGAGGTAGATTATAAGCTAAAGATAAATGTGTAAATTTTTGGGTAGAAAAATGTCCCGGCCAAAGGCCGGTTCCCCCTAGAATTACAGGCTCGCTATCGCTCGTCGTGAAAAATATCGACACCTAAATGGAATGAAAGGTTTTTATATTGACAAGGAAATGGGGCGAAAGATCTTAAAATCTCCAAATCATTGGAACGAACGTCTTAAAATCTCGAAGGTAATGGGACTAAACACGAGGGAGCAAAGCAACTACCTCCCCCTTAATTAATGTATCATTATTCATGTCAGTTTTGACTTACCTGTCATGGTTAGCCAGGTGTCTGTCAAAATGCGTCATGACCAGCAAGGGGTTAGTTTGTTAGAAGTATAAGTGTCCCTGAGTCATTAGGCACTGGTTGAGATACATTGGTTGAGGTATACTGCTTAAGGTATACGGGTTGAGATATACTGGTTAAGATATACTGGTTGAGATATACCGGATGAGATATACTGGTTGAGATATACTGGTTGAGATATACTGGTTGAGATATACTGGTTGAGATATACTGGTTGAGATATACCGGATGAGATATACTGGTTGAGATATACTGGTTGAGATATACTGGTTGAGATATACTGGTTGAGATATACTGGTTGAGATACACTGGTTGAGATATACTGGTTGAGATATACTGGTTGAGATATACTGGTTGAGATATACTGGTTGAGAAACACTGGTTGAGATACACTGGTTGAGATAGACTGGTTGAGATATATTGGTTAAGATATACTGGTTGAGATATACTGGTTGAGATATACTGGTTGAGATATACTGGTTGAGATATACTGGTTGAGATATACTGGTTGAGATATACTGGTTGAGATATATTGGTTGAGATGGTAGAGATATACTGGTTGAGATATACTGGTTGAGATATACTGGTTGATATATACTGGTTGAGATATACTGGTTGAGATATACTGGTTGATATATACTGGTTGAGATATATTGGTTAAGATATACTGGTTGAGATATACTGGTTGAGATATACTGGTTGAGATATATTGGTTGAGATGGTAGAGATATACTGGTTGAGATATACTGGTTGATATATACTGGTTGAGATATATTGGTTAAGATATACTGGTTGAGATATACTGGTTGAGATATACTGGTTGAGATATACTGGTTGAGATATACTGGTTGAGATATACTGGTTGAGATATACTGGTTGAGATATACCAGTTGAGATACACTGGTGGAGATATACTGGTTGAGAAACACTGGTTGAGATATACTGGTTGATATATCCTGGTTGAGATATATTGGTTGAGATGGTTGAGATATACTGGTTGAGATATACTGGTTGAGATATACTGGTTGATATATACTGGTTGAGATATACTGGTTGAGATATACTGGTTGAGATATACTGGTTGATATATACTGGTTGAGATATACCGGTTGAGATATACTGGTTGAGATATACTGGTTGAGATATACTGGTTGATATATACTGGTTGAGATATACTGGTTGAGATATATTGGTTGAGATGGTAGAGATATACTGGTTGAGATATACTGGTTGAGATATACTGGTTGAGATATACTGGTTGAGATATACTGGTTGAGATGGTTGAGATATACTGGTTGAGATATATTGGTTGAGATATACTGGTTGAGATATACTGGTTGAGATATACTGGTTGAGATATACTGGTTGAGATATACTGGTTGAGATATACTGGTTGAGATATACTGGTTGAGATATACTGGTTGAGATATACTGGTTGAGATGGTTGAGATATACTGGTTGAGATGGTTGAGATATACTGGTTGAGATATACTGGTTGAGATATACTGGTTGAGATATACTGGTTGAGATATACTGGTTGAGATATACTGGTTGAGATATACTGGTTGAGATATACTGGTTGAGATATACTGGTTGAGATATACTGGTTGAGATATACTGGTTGAGATATACTGGTTGAGATGGTTGAGATATACTGGTTGAGATATATTGGTTGAGATATACTGGTTGAGATATACTGGTTGAGATATACTGGTTGAGATATACTGGTTGAGATATACTGGTTGAGATATACTGGTTGAGATATACTGGTTGAGATATACTGGTTGAGATATACCGGATGAGATATACTGGTTGAGATATACTGGTTGAGATATACTGGTTGAGATATACTGGTTGTGATATACTGGTTGAGATACACTGGTTGAGATATACTGGTTGAGATATACTGGTTGAGATATACCAGTTGAGATATACTGGTTGAGATATACTGGTTGAGATATGCTGGTTGATATATACTGGTTGAGATATACTGGTTGAGAAACACTGGTTGAGATACACTGGTTAAGATAGACTGGTTGAGATATATTGGTTAAGATATACTGGTTGAGATATACTGGTTGAGATATACTGGTTGAGATATACTGGTTGAGATATACTGGTTGAGATATACTGGTTGAGATATATTGGTTGAGATGGTAGAGATATACTGGTTGAGATATACTGGTTGAGATATACTGGTTGATATATACTGGTTGAGATATACTGGTTGAGATATACTGGTTGATATATACTGGTTGAGATATATTGGTTACGATATACTGGTTGAGATATACTGGTTGAGATATACTGGTTGAGATATATTGGTTGAGATGGTAGAGATATACTGGTTGAGATATACTGGTTGAGATATACTGGTTGATATATACTGGTTGAGATATACTGGTTGAGATATACTGGTTGATATATACTGGTTGAGATATATTGGTTAAGATATACTGGTTGAGATATACTGGTTGAGATATACTGGTTGAGATATATTGGTTGAGATGGTAGAGATATACTGGTTGAGATATACTGGTTGAGATATACTGGTTGATATATACTGGTTGAGATATACTGGTTGAGATATACTGGTTGATATATACTGGTTGAGATATATTGGTTGAGATATACTGGTTGAGATATACTGGTTGAGATATACTGGTTGAGATATACTGGTTGAGATATACTGGTTGAGATATACTGGTTGAGATATACTGGTTGAGATATAATGGTTGAGATATACTGGTTGAGATATACTGGTTGAGATATACTGGTTGAGATATACTGGTTGAGATATACTGGTTGAGATATACTGGTTGAGATATACTGGTTGAGATGGTTGAGATATACTGGTTGAGATATATTGGTTGAGATATACTGGTTGAGATATACTGGTTGAGATATACTGGTTGAGATATACTGGTTGAGATATACTGGTTGAGATATACTGGTTGAGATATACTGGTTGAGATGGTTGAGATATACTGGTTGAGATGGTTGAGATATACTGGTTGAGATATACTGGTTGAGATATACTGGTTGAGATATACTGGTTGAGATATACTGGTTGAGATATACTGGTTGAGATATACTGGTTGAGATATACTGGTTGAGATATACTGGTTGAGATATACTGGTGGAGATATACTTGTTGAGATATACTGGTTGAGATATACTGGTTGAAATATACTGGTTGAGATGGTTGAGATATACTGGTTGAGATATATTGGTTGAGATATACTGGTTGAGATATACTGGTTGAGATATACTGGTTGAGATATACTGGTTGAGATATACTGGTTGAGATATACTGGTAGAGATATACTGGTTGAGATATACTGGTTGAGATATACTGGTTGAGATATACTGTGTATATCTCCTCTGCCCTCGAAAATGTCCCGCACCCACAATAATACTAACCCGAGTTGACGTCAGGTATAGCGTAAAATAGTCGTAGATGGTAAGTCCAATAAACTCATCTCGAGAGACTATCACCGTGGTTCTTAAAAATCGGACTAAGGTTGCTATACTTTTGTACGTCCGTGGTAGTACAGTGGGTTAGCGCGCGGGCATGGTGGTGATGGTGGTGCGTCACTAACCAGGGTTCGAACCCCACCCAAGGCATCTCAAAACCTGTGGGTTTTTAGGGGGGTTAAATTCCCTTCAGAGGTTCGTACCCCGCGCCAGGTACCAGGAAAGGTTGATCCTAAAGGTAGCCTGGGGATAATTCCCATTCCTATTTAACCCTGGTAAAACCTAGCATTTCATTGGTGGCAGCTAAGGAACGTGACCAGGTAGCTACGTGGAGCACCCGTCACGCAAACCCTAAAAACCATATTGAGATAGCTAAAGGCCGCGTCTCACACAGTACGTTAGCCGCCGACCACAGCCGATATTTTCAAAATATTTGAATTTTTCCGGGATTGTCTGACATCGTCTGTGATCGTGTAAAAAGATCGCCTCGTATCGTGGTAGGCAAGGGGTGGTCGAGTGGCGCGGAAATGGTCGGCGGTGATCGGCCAAAAAATAGTGGCTGCACTAAATTCTAGCCGATAATCGGCAGAAAAAACGGTTAAAAAACCGTTAAATTTGATCGTGTGACGCCCGTGTATATGTTGTGGAACGAGCGTATGTGAATCCTGGGATATCTTCATTGTCATCCTCTGATCGATGGTTGATTGTGTATGATTTTATTCTATATATTATATTTGTGTGAGTAGTTTGTGTGTGTGTGAGTGTGTGTGTTTGTGCGTGTGTGTGTGTGCGCGTTTGCGTGTTTGGTTGTGTATTATTTAGTTTATATATATATTGTGTGTGTTTGTGTTTGTGCGTGTGTGCGTTTGCGTGGTTGGTTGTGTATTATTTAGTTTATATATGTATTGTGTGTGTGTTTGTGCATGTGCGTGTGTGCGTTTGCGTGGTTGGTTGTGTATTATTTAGTTTATATTTATTATGTGTGTGTGTGTGCGTGCGTGTGTGTGTGTGTGCGTTTGCGTAGTTGGTTGTGTATTATTTAGTTTATATATATTGTGTGTGTGTGTGTGTGTGCGTTTGCGTAGTTGGTTGTGTATTATTTAGTTTATATATATTGTGTGCGTGTGTGTGTGCGTTTGCGTGGTTGGTTGTGTATTATTTAGTTTATATATATTGTGTGTGTGTGTGTGCGTTTGCGTGTTTGGTTGTGTATTATTTAGTTTATATATATATTGTGTGTGTTTGTGTTTGTGCGTGTGTGCGTTTGCGTGGTTGGTTGTGTATTATTTAGTTTATATATGTATTGTGTGTGTGTTTGTGCATGTGCGTGTGTGCGTTTGCGTGGTTGGTTGTGTATTATTTAGTTTATATTTATTATGTGTGTGTGTGCGTGCGTGTGTGTGTGTGTGTGCGTTTGCGTAGTTGGTTGTGTATTATTTAGTTTATATATATTGTGTGTGTGTGTGTGTGTGTGCGTTTGCGTAGTTGGTTGTGTATTATTTAGTTTATATATATTGTGTGCGTGTGTGTGTGCGTTTGCGTGGTTGGTTGTGTATTATTTAGTTTATATATATTGTGTGTGTGTGTGTGCGTTTGCGTGTTTGGTTGTGTATTATTTAGTTTATATATATTGTGTGTATGTGTGTGTGTGTGTGTGCGTTTGCGTGGTTGGTTGTGTATTATTTAGTTTATATATATTGTATGTGTGTGTGTGTGTGTGCGTTTGCGTGGTTGGTTGTGTATTATTTAGTTTATATATATTGTGTGTGTGTGTGTGTGTGTGTGTGCGTGCGTTTGCCTGGTTGGTTGTGTATTATTTAGTTTATATATATTGTGTGTGTGTGTGTGTGTGTGTGTGCGTTTGCGTGGTTGGTTGTGTATTATTTAGTTTATATATATTGTGTGTGTGTGTGTGTGTGTGTGTGCGTTTGCGTGGTTGGTTGTGTATTATTTAGTTTATATATATTGTGTGTGTGTGCGTGTGTGTGTGTGTGTGCGTTTGCGTGGTTGGTTGTGTATTATTTAGTTTATATATATTGTGTGTGTGTGTGCGTGTGTGTGTGTGTGTGCGTTTGCGTGGTTGGTTGTGTATTATTTAGTTTATATATATTGTGTGTGTGTGTGTGTATTATTTTAGTCTATATACTGTATTGTATGTCTGCGAGTAGTTCTCTCACACTCACTCACTCTCACTCTCTCTCTCTCTCTCTGCGTGCGTGTGTGTGTTTGTGTAGCCTATAGTTAACATAAACATCTACAAGTTTACTAAAATACATCCACTTGTAAACTAATGATATACTGCATCAAAGTCAGTGTATACCAGATCGTGTAATGATATAGGTATACATTCACCTATCGACTACTTAACTACAGGGTATTATTATTATAGTTTTATTCAAGTATATTGGGGTTTGTAATTGATGATTAATGTTAAGAACGGGGTTTTATTTATAAATATATATATATATATTCAGTATATATATACATAGGGCGGTTCCTTTGCCGTGTCAATATCGTGTGTGGCCTACAACGGTCGTATTTATAGTTCAACGTATGTGCGTCTGTTGTGCTGTAAACGTATGGTTGTCAATCAAAAACGGCATTATCGTGCTTTTAACGTACTTTAAATGTATGAAGAATGTGTGATAGCCGAGTGAGTAGCGTCGCCGGTCAGCGATTTATTCTACAACGGCCGTGTTGCCGGCGTGTGTGACGTGTGTGTGACGTGTGTGTGTTGAGTGACTGTCGAGGGTTTGTTGTACAGCAATCGTGTGCCTGCGAGGATCGTGCAGTGATCCAGTGATTCGATTACAATCGGCGAAAAAGTGCAAGTCGTCCTCTGTCGGCAGCTGTCGAGCGGTGGCCATACTGTGTGAGACACGGCAAAAAGGCTACGATACCCTACGACCTTACGAGGCTAGGGACTAGCCTAACTAAAAAGGAATGTGGTGTAATGCCCTCGAAAATGTCCCGCACCCACAATAATACTAACCCGAGTTGACGTCAGGTATAGCGTAAAATAGTCGTAGATGGTAAGTCCAATAAACTCATCTCGAGAGACTATCACCGTGGTTCTTAAAAATCGGACTAAGGTTGCTATACTTTTGTACGTCTGTGGTAGTACAGTGGGTTAGCGCGCGTGCCTGGTGGTGATGGTGGTGCGTCACTAACCAGGGTTCGAACCCCACCCAAGGCATCTCAAAACCTGTGGGTTTTTATGGGGGTTAAATTCCCTTCAGAGGTTCGTACCCCGCGCCAGGTACCAGGAAAGGTTGATCCTAAAGGTAGCCTGGGGATAATTCCCATTCCTATTTAACCCTGGTAAAACCTAGCATTTCATACTGGTAGAGATATGCTGGTTGAGATATACTGGTTGATATATGCTGGTTGAGATATACTGGTTAAGCTATACTGGTTGAGATGGTTGAGATATACTGGTTGATATACTGGTTGAGACGGTTGAGATATACTGGTTGAGATATACTTGTTGATATATACTGGTTGAGATATACTGGTTGAGATATATTGGTTGAGATGGTTGAGATATACTGGTTGAGATATACCGGTTGAGATATACCGGTTGAGATATACTGGTTGAGATATACTGGTTGAGATATACTGGTTGAGATATACTGGTTGAGATATACAGGTTGAAATATACTGATTGAGATATACTGGTTGAGATATACTGGTTGAGATATACTGGTTGAGATATATTGGTTGAGATGGTTGAGATATACTGGTTGAGATATACTGGTTGAGATATACTGGTTGAGATATACCGGTTGAGATATACTGGTTGAGATATACTGGTTGAGATATACTGGTTGAGATATACTGGTTGAGATATACTGGTTGAGATATACTGGTGGAGATACACTGGTTGAGATATACTGGTTGAGATATACTGGTTGATATATACTGGTTGACCTATACTGGTTGATATATACTGGTTGAGATATACTGGTTGAGATATACTGGTTGAGATATACTGGTTGAGATATACTGGTTGAGATATACTGGTTGATATATACTGGTTGACCTATACTGGTTGATATATACTGGTTGAGATATACTGGTTGATATATACTGGTTGAGATATACTGGTTGAGATACACTGGTTGAGATATACTGGTTGATATATACTGGTTGAGATATACTGGTTGATATATACTGGTTGAGATATACTGGTTGATATATACTGGTTGAGATATACTGGTTGAGATATACTGGTTGAGATACACTGGTTGAGATATACTGGTTGATATATACTGGTTGAGATATACTGGTTGAGATATACTGGTTGAAATATACTGGTTGAGATATATTGGTTGAGATGGTTGAGATATAATGGTTGAGATATACCGGTTGAGATATACTGGTTGATATATACTGGTTGAGATATACTGGTTGAGATATACTGGTTGATATATACTGGTTGAGATATTCTGGTTGAGATACACTGGTTGAGATATACTGGTTGATATATACTGGTTGAGATATACTGGTTGAGATATACTGGTTGATATATACAGGTTGAGATATACTGGTTGAGATATACTGGTTGAGATACACTGGTTGAGATATACTGGTTGAGATATACTGGTTGAGATATACTGGTTGATATATACTGGTTGAGATATACTGGTTGAGATATACTGGTTGAAATATACTGGTTGAGATATACTGGTTGCGAAATACTGGTTGAGATATACTAGTTGAGATATACTGGTTGAGATATACTGGTTGAGATATACCGGTTGATATATACTGGTTGAGATGGTTGAGATATACTGGTTGATATATACTGGTTGAGATATATTGGTTAAGATGGTTGAGATATACTGGTTGAGATACACTGGTTGAGATACACTGGTTGAGATACACTGGTTGAGATATACTGGTTGAGATATACTGGTTGAGATATACTGGGTGAGATATACTAGTTGAGATATATTGGTTTGAGATGGTTGAGATATACTGGTGTTGATATACTGGTTGAGATATACTGGTTGAGATATACTGGTTGATATATACTGGTTGAGATATACTGGTTGTGATACACTGGTTGAGATTCACTGGTTGAGATATACTGGTTGAGATATACTGGTTGAGATATACTGGTTGAGATATACTGGTTGAGATATACTGGTTGAGATACACTGGTTGATATATACTGGTTGATATATAATGGTTGAGATATACTGGTTGAGATATACTGGTTGAGATATACTGGTTGATATATAATGGTTGAGATATACTGGTTGAGATATACTGGTTGAGATATACTGGTTGATATATACTGGTTGAGATACACTGGTTGAGATATACTGGTTGAGATATACTGGTTGAGATATACTGGTTGAGATATACTGGTTGAGATATACTGGTTGAGATATACTGGTTGATATATACTGGTTGAGATATAATGGTTGAGATATACTGGTTGAGATACACTGGTTGAGATATACTGGTTGAGATATACTGGTTGAGATATACTGGTTGATATATACTGGTTGAGATATACTGGTTAAGATATACTGGTTGAAATATACTGGTTGAGATATACTGGTTGCGAAATACTGGTTGAGATATACTGGTTGAGATATACTTGTTGATATATACTGGTTGAGATATACTGGTTGAGATATATTGGTTGAGATGGTTGAGATATACTGGTTGAGATATACCGGTTGAGATATACCGGTTGAGATATACTGGTTGAGATATACTGGTTGAGATATACTGGTTGAGATATACTGGTTGTGATACACTGGTTGAGATATACTGGTTGTGATACACTGGTTGAGATATGCTGGTTGAGATATATTGGTTGAGATGGTTGAGATATACTGGCTGAGATATACTGGTTGAGATATACTGGTTGAGATATACCGGTTGAGATATACTGGTTGAGATATACTGGTTGAGATATACTGGTTGAGATATACTGGTTGAGATATACTGGTTGAGATATACTGGTTGAGATATACTGGTTGAGATATACTGGTTGAGATATACTGGTTGATATATACTGGTTGAGATATACTGGTTGATATATACTGGTTGAGATATACTGGTTGAGATATACTGGTTGAGATATACTGGTTGAGATATACTGGTTGAGATATACTGGTTGATATATACTGGTTGAGATATACTGGTTGATATATACTGGTTGAGATATACTGGTTGATATATACTGGTTGAGATATACTGGTTGAGATGGTTGAGATATACTGGTTGATATATACTGGTTGAGATATACTGGTTGAAATGGTGTACTGGTTGAGATGGTATACCGGTTGAAATATACTGGTTGAGATGTACTGGTTGTGATACACTGGTTGAGATATACTGGTTGAGATATACTGGTTGATATATACTGGTTGAGATATACTGGTTGAGATATACTGGTTGAGATATACTGGTTGAGATATACTGGTTGAGATGGTTGAGATATACTGGTTGAGATATACTGGTTGAGATGGTTGAGATATACTGGTTGAGATATACTGGTTGAGATATACTGGTTGAGATATACTGGTTGATATATACTGGTTGAGATATTCTGGTTGAGATACACTGGTTGAGATATACTGGTTGATATATACTGGTTGAGATATACTGGTTGAGATATACTGGTTGATATATACAGGTTGAGATATACTGGTTGAGATATACTGGTTGAGATTCACTGGTTGAGATATACTGGTTGAGATATACTGGTTGAGATATACTGGTTGATATATACTGGTTGAGATATACTGGTTGAGATATACTGGTTGAAATATACTGGTTGAGATATACTGGTTGCGAAATACTGGTTGAGATATACTAGTTGAGATATACTGGTTGAGATATACTGGTTGAGATATACCGGTTGATATATACTGGTTGAGATGGTTGAGATACTGGTTGATATATACTGGTTGAGATATATTGGTTAGATGGTTGAGATATACTGGTTGAAACTGGTTGACATTTACTGGTTGACACTGGTTGAGATATACTGGTTGAAACTGGTTGAGATATACTGGTTGAGATATACTGGTTGAGATATACTGGTTGAGATGGTTGAGATATACTGGTTGAGATATACTGGTTGAGATATACTGGTTGAGATATACTGGTTGAGATATACTGGTTGAGATATACTGGTTGAGATATACTGGTTGAGATATACTGGTTGAGATATACTGGTTGAGATATACTGGTTGAGATATACTGGTTGAGATATACTGGTTGAGATATACTGGTTGAGATATACTGGTTGAGATATACTGGTTGAGATATACTGGTTGAGATATACTGGTTGAGATATACTGGTTGAGATATAATGGTTGAGATATACTGGTTGATATATACTGGTTGAGATATACTGGTTGAGATATACTGGTTGAGATATACTGGTTGAGATATACTGGTTGAGATATACTGGTTGAGATATACTGGTTGAGATATACTGGTTGAGATATACTGGTTGAGATATACTGGTTGATATATACTGGTTGAGATATAATGGTTGAGATATACTGGTTGAGATATACTGGTTGAGATATACTGGTTGAGATATACTGGTTGAGATATACTGGTTGAGATATACTGGTTGAGATATACTGGTTGATATACTGGTTGAGATATACTGGTTGAGATATACTGGTTGAGATATACTGGTTGAGATATACTGGTTGAGATATACTGGTTGAGATATACTGGTTGAGATATACTGGTTGAGATATACTGGTTGAGATATACTGGTTGAGATATACTGGTTGAGATATACTGGTTGAGATATACTGGTTGAGATATACTGGTTGAGATATACTGGTTGAGATATACTGGTTGATATATACTGGTTGAGATATACTGGTTGAGATGGTTGAGATACACCGGTTGAAATGGTTGAGATATACTGGTTGAGATATACTGGTTGAGATATACTGGTTGAGATATACTGGTTGAGATATACTGGTTGAGATATACTGGTTGAGATATACTGGTTGAGATATACTGGTTGAGATATACTGGTTGAGATATACTGGTTGAGATATACTGGTTGAGATATACTGGTTGAGATATACTGGTTGAGATATACTGGTTGAGATATACTGGTTGAGATATACTGGTTGAGATATACTGGTTGATATATACTGGTTGAGATATACTGGTTGAGATATACCGGTTGAGATATACTGGTTGAGATATACTGGTTGAGATATACTGGTTGAGATATACTGGTTGAGATATACTGGTTGAGATATACTGGTTGAGATATACTGGTTGAGATATACTGGTTGAGATATACTGGTTGAGATATACTGGTTGAGATATACTGGTTGAGATATACTGGTTGAGATATACTGGTTGAGATATACTGGTTGAGATATACCGGTTGAGATATACTGGTTGAGATATACTGGTTGAGATATACTTGTTGAGATATACTGGTTGAGATATACTGGTTGAGATATACTGGTTGAGATATACTGGTTGAGATATACTGGTTGAGATATACTGGTTGAGATATACTGGTTGAGATATACTGGTTGAGATATACTGGTTGAGATATACTGGTTGAGATATACTGGTTGAGATATACTGGTTGAGATGGTTGAGATACACCGGTTGAAATGGTTGAGATATACTGGTTGATATATACTGGTTGAGATATACTGGTTGAGATATACTGGTTGAGATATACTGGTTGAGATATACTGGTTGAGATATACTGGTTGAGATATACTGGTTGAGATATACTGGTTGAGATATACTGGTTGAGATATACTGGTTGAGATATACTGGTTGAGATATACTGGTTGAGATATACTGGTTGAGATATACTGGTTGAGATATACTGGTTGAGATATACTGGTTGAGATATACTGGTTGATATATACTGGTTGAGATATACTGGTTGAGATATACTAGTTAAGATATACTGGTTGAGATATACTGGTTGAGATATACCGGTTGAGATATACTGGTTGAGATATACCGGTTGAAATATACTGGTTGAGATATACCGGATGAGATATAATGGTTGAGATATACCGGTTGAGATATACTGGTTGAGATATACTGGTTGAGATATACTGGTTGAGATACACTGGTTGAGATATACTGGTTGAGATATACTGGTTGAGATATACTGGTTGAGATATTCTGGTTGAGATATACTGGTTGAGATGGTTGAGATATACTGGTTGAGATATACTGGTTGAGATATACTGGTTGAGATATACTGGTTGAGATATACTGGTTGAGATATACTGGTTGAGATATACTGGTTGAGATATACTGGTTGAGATATACTGGTTGAGATATACTGGTTGAGATATACTGGTTGAGATATACTGGTTGAGATATACTGGTTGAGATATACTGGTTGAGATATACTGGTTGAGATATACTGGTTGAGATATACTGGTTGATATATACTGGTTGAGATATACTGGTTGATATATACTGGTTGAGATATACTGGTTGAGATATACTGGTTGAGATATACTGGTTGAGATATACTGGTTGAGATATACTGGTTGAGATATACTGGTTGATATACTGGTTGAGATATACTGGTTGAGATATACTGGTTGATATATACTGGTTGAGATATACTGGTTGAGATATACTGGTTGAGATATACTGGTTGAGATATACTGGTTGAGATATACTGGTTGAGATATACTGGTTGAGATATACTGGTTGAGATATACTGGTTGAGATATACTGGTTGAGATATACTGGTTGAGATACACTGGTTGAGATATACTGGTTGAGATATATTGGTTGAGATATACTGGTTGAGATATACTGGTTGAGATATACTGGTTGATATATACTGGTTGAGATATACTGGTTGAGATACTGGTTGAGATATACTGGTTGAGATATACTGGTTGAGATATACCGGTTGAGATATACTGGTTGAGATATACTGGTTGATATACTGGTTGAGATATACTGGTTGAGATATACTGGTTGAGATATACTGGTTGAGATATACTGGTTGAGATATACTGGTTGAGATATACTGGTTGAGATATACTGGTTGAGATATACTGGTTGAGATATACTGGTTGAGATATACTGGTTGAGATATACTGGTTGAGATATACTGGTTGAGATATACTGGTTGAGATATACTGGTTGAGATATATTGGTTGAGATATACTGGTTGAGATATACTGGTTGAGATATACTGGTTGAGATATACTGGTTGAGATATACTGGTTGAGATATACTGGTTGAGATATACTGGTTGAGATATACTGGTTGAGATATACTGGTTGAGATGGTTGAGATATACTGGTTGAGATATACTGGTTGAGATATACTGGTTGAGATATACTGGTTGAGATATATACTGGTTGAGATATACTGGTTGAGATATACTGGTTGAGATATACTGGTTGAGATATACTGGTTGAGATATACTGGTTGAGATATACTGGTTGAGATATACTGGTTGAGATGGTTGAGATATACTGGTTGAGATATACTGGTTGAGATATACTGGTTGAGATATACTGGTTGAGATATACTGGTTGAGATATACTGGTTGAGATATACTGGTTGAGATATACTGGTTGAGATATGGTTGAGATATACTGGTTGAGATATACTGGTTGAGATATACTGGTTGAGATATACTGGTTGAGATATACTGGTTGAGATATACTGGTTGAGATATACTGGTTGAGATATACTGGTTGAGATATACTGGTTGAGATATACTGGTTGAGATATACTGGTTGAGATATACTGGTTGAGATATATGGTTGAGATATACTGGTTGAGATATACTGGTTGAGATATACTGGTTGAGATATACTGGTTGAGATATACTGGTTGAGATATACTGGTTGAGATATACTGGTGAGATATACTGGTTGAGATATATACTGTTGAGATATACTGGTTGAGATATACTGGTTGAGATATATACTGGTTGAGATAACTGGTTGAGATATACTGGTTTGAGATATACTGGTTGAGATATACTGGTTGAGATATACTGGTTGAGATATACTGGTTGAGATATACTGGTTGAGATATACTGGTTGAGATATACTGGTTGAGATATACTGGTTGAGATATACTGGTTGATATATACTGGTTGAGATATACTGGTTGAGATATACTGGTTGAGATATACTGGTTGAGATATACTGGTTGAGATATACTGGTTGAGATATACTGGTTGAGATATACTGGTTGAGATATACTGGTTGAGATATACTGGTTGAGATATACTGGTGAGATATACTGGTTGAGATATACTGGTTGAGATATACTGGTTGAGATATACTGGTTGAGATATACTGGTTGAGATATACTGGTTGAGATATATTGGTTGAGATATACTGGTTGAGATATACTGGTTGAGATATACTGGTTGAGATATACTGGTTGAGATATACTGGTTGAGATATACTGGTTGATATATACTGGTTGAGATATACTGGTTGAGATATACTGGTTGAGATATACTGGTTGAGATATACTGGTTGAGATATACTGGTTGAGATATACTGGTTGAGATATACTGGTTGAGATATACTGGTTGAGATATACTGGTTTGAGATATACTGGTTGAGATATACTGGTTGAGATATACTGGTTGAGATATACTGGTTGAGATATACTGGTTGAGATATACTGGTTGAGATATACTGGTTGAGATATACTGGTTGAGATATACTGGTTGAGATATATACTGGTTGAGATATACTGGTTGAGATATACTGGTTGAGATATAATGGTTGATATATACTGGTTGAGATATACTGGTTGAGATATACTGGTTGAGATATACTGGTTTGAGATATACTGGTTGAGATATACTGGTTGAGATATACTGGTTGAGATATATGGTTGAGATATACTGGTTGAGATATACTGGTTGAGATATACTGGTTGAGATACTGGTTGAGATATACTGGTTGAGATATACTGGTTGAGATATACTGGTTGAGATATACTGGTTGAGATATACTGGTTGAGATATATACTGGTTGAGATATACTGGTTGAGATATACTGGTTACTGGTTGAGATATACTGGTTGAGATATACTGGTTGAGATATACTGGTTGAGATATACTGGTTGAGATATACTGGTTGAGATATACTGGTTGAGATATACTGGTTGAGATATACTGGTTGAGATATACTGGTTGAGATATACTGGTTGAGATATACTGGTTGAGATATACTGGTTGAGATATACTGGTTGAGATATACTGGTTGAGATATACTGGTTGAGATATACTGGTTGAGATATACTGGTTGAGATATACTGGTTGAGATATACTGGTTGAGATATACTGGTTGATATATACTGGTTGAGATATACTGGTTGAGATATACTGGTTGAGATATACTGGTTGAGATATACTGGTTGAGATATACTGGTTGAGATATACTGGTTGAGATATACTGGTTGAGATATACTGGTTGAGATATACTGGTTGATATACTGGTTGAGATATACTGGTTGAGATATACTGGTTGAGATATACTGGTTGAGATATACTGGTTGAGATATACTGGTTGAGATATACTGGTTGAGATATACTGGTTGAGATATACTGGTTGAGATATACAGGTTGAGATATACTGGTTGAGATATGGTTGAGATATACTGGTTGAGATATACTGGTTGAGATATACTGGTTGAGAAATACTGGTTGAGATATACTGGTTGAGATATACTGGTTGAGATATACTGGTTGAGATATACTGGTTGAGATATACTGGTTGAGATATACTGGTTGAGATATACTGGTTGAGATATACTGGTTGAGATATACTGGTTGAGATATACTGGTTGAGATATACTGGTTGAGATATACTGGTTGAGATATACTGGTTGAGATATACTGGTTGAGATATACTGGTTGAGATATACTGGTTGAGATATACTGGTTGAGATATACTGGTTGAGATATACTGGTTGAGATATACTGGTTGAGATATACTGGTTGAGATATACTGGTTGAGATATACGGTTGAGATATACTGGTTGAGATACTCGGTTGAGATTACTGGTTGAGATCTACTGGTTGAGATCTACTGGTTGAGACCTACTGGATGAGATTACTGGTTGAGATCTTCTGGTTGAGATATACTGGTTGAGATATACTGGTTGAGATATACTGGTTGAGATATACTGGTTGAGATATACTGGTTGAGATATACTGGTTGAGATATACTGGTTGAGCTATACTGGTTGAGCTATACTGCTTGAGACATACTGGTTGAGATATACTGGTTGAGATATACTGCTTGAGATATACTGGTTGATATATACTGGTTGAGATATACTGGTTTGAGATATACTGGTTGAGATATACTGGTTGAGATATACTGGTTGAGATATACTGGTTGAGATATACTGGTTGAGATATACTGGTTGAGATATACTGGTTGAGAAATACTGGTTGAGATATACTGGTTGAGATATACTGGTTGAGATATACTGGTTGAGATATACTGGTTGAGATATACTGGTTGAGATATACTGGTTGAGATATACTGGTTGAGATATACTGGTTGAGATATACTGGTTGAGATATACTGGTTGAGATATACTGGTTGAGATATACTGGTTGAGATATACTGGTTGAGATATACTGGTTGAGATATACTGGTTGAGATATACTGGTTGAGATATACTGGTTGAGATATACTGGTTGAGATATACTGGTTGAGATATACTGGTTGAGATATACTGGTTGAGATATACTGGTTGAGATATACTGGTTGAGATATACTGGTTGAGATATACTGGTTGAGATATACTGGTTGAGATATACTGGTTGAGATATACTGGTTGAGATATACTGGTTGAGATATACTGGTTGAGATATACTGGTTGAGATATACTGGTTGAGATATACTGGTTGAGATATACTGGTTGAGATATACTGGTTGAGATATACTGGTTGAGATATACTGGTTGAGATATACTGGTTGAGATATACTGGTTGAGATATACTGGTTGAGATATACTGGTTGAGATATACTGGTTGAGATATACTGGTTGAGATATACTGGTTGATATATACTGGTTGAGATATACTGGTTGAGATATACTGGTTGAGATATACTGGTTGAGATATACTGGTTGAGATATACTGGTTGAGATATACTGGTTGAGATATACTGGTTGAGATATACTGGTTGAGATATACTGGTTGAGATATACTGGTTGAGATATACTGGTTGAGATATACTGGTTGAGATATACTGGTTGAGATATACTGGTTGAGATATACTGGTTGAGATATACTGGTTGAGATATACTGGTTGAGATATACTGGTTGATAATACTGGTTGAGATATACTGGTTGAGATATACTGGTTGAGATATACTGGTTGAGATATACTGGTTGAGATATACTGGTTGAGATATACTGGTTGAGATATACTGGTTGAGATATACTGGTTGAGATATACTGGTTGAGATATACTGGTTGAGATATACTGGTTGAGATATACTGGTTGAGATATACTGGTTGAGATATACTGGTTGAGATATACTGGTTGAGATATACTGGTTGAGATATACTGGTTGAGATATACTGGTTGAGATATACTGGTTGAGATATACTGGTTGAGATATACTGGTTGAGATATACTGGTTGAGATATACTGGTTGAGATATACTGGTTGAGATATACTGGTTGAGATATACTGGTTGAGATATACTGGTTGAGATATACTGGTTGAGATATACTGGTTGAGATATACTGGTTGAGATATACTGGTTGAGATATACTGGTTGAGATATACTGGTTGAGATATACTGGTTGAGATATACTGGTTGAGATATACTGGTTGAGATCTACTGGTTGAGATCTACTGGTTGAGATCTACTGGTTGAGATCTACTGGTTGAGATCTACTGGTTGAGATCTACTGGTTGAGATCTACTAGTTAAGATCTACTGGATGAGATCTATTGTTTGAGATCTACTGGTTGAGATCTACTGGTTGAGATCTACTGGATGAGATCTACTGTTTGAGATATACTGGTTGAGATATACTGGTTGAGATATACTGGTTGAGATATACTGGTTGAGATATACTGGTTGAGATATACTGGTTGAGATATACTGGTTGAGATATACTGGTTGAGATATACTGGTTGAGATATACTGGTTGAGATATACTGGTTGAGATATACTGGTTGAGATATACTGGTTGAGAAATACTGGTTGAGATATACTGGTTGAGATATACTGGTTGAGATATACTGGTTGATATATACTGGTTGAGATATACTGGTTGAGATATACGGTTGAGATATACTGGTTGAGATATATTGGTTGAGATATACTGGTTGAGATACACTGGTTGAGATATACTGGTTGAGATATACTGGTTGAGATATACTGGTTGAGATATATTGGTTGAGATGGTCGAGATATACCGGTTGAGATATACCGGTTGAGATATACGGGTTGAGATATATTGGTTGAGATGGTTGAGATATACTGGTTGATATATACTGGTTGAGATATACTGGTTGAGATATACTGGTTGAGATACACTGGTTGAGATATACTGGTTGAGATATACTGGTTGAGATATACTGGTTGAGATATACTGGTTGAGATATACTGGTTGAGATTTTATGGTTGAGATATACTGGTTGAGATATACTGGTTGAGATATACTGGTTGAGATATACTGGTTGAGATATACTGGTTGAGATATACTGGTTGATATATACTGGTTGAGATATACTGGTTTGAGATATACTGGTTGAGATATACTGGTTGAGATATACTGGTTGAGATATACTGGTTGAGATATACTGGTTGAGATATACTGGTTGAGATATACTGGTTGATATATACTGGTTGAGATATACTGGTTGAGATATACGGTTGAGATATACTGGTTGAGATATACTGGTTGAGATATACTAGTTAAGATATACTGGTTGAGATATACCGGTTGAGATATACTGGTTGAGATATACTGGTTGAGATATACTGGTTGAGATATACTGGTTGAGATATACTGGTTGAGATATACTGGTGAGATATACTGGTTGAGATATACTGGTTGAGATATACTGGTTGAGATATACTGGTTGAGATATACTGGTTGAGATATACTGGTTGAGATATACTGGTTGAGATATACTGGTTGAGATATACTGGTTGAGATATACTGGTTGAGATATACTGGTTGAGATATACTGGTTGAGAAATACTGGTTGAGATATACTGGTTGAGATATACTGGTTGAGATATACTGGTTGAGATATACTGGTTGAGATATACTGGTTGAGAAATACTGGTTGAGATATACTGGTTGAGATATACTGGTTGAGATATACTGGTTGAGATATACTGGTTGAGAAATACTGGTTGAGATATACTGGTTGAGATATTATGGTTGAGATATACTGGTTGAGATATACTGGTTGAGATATACTGGTTGAGATAAACCGGTTGAAATGGTTGAGATATACTGGTTGAGATATACTGGTTGAGATATACTGGTTGAGATATACTGGTTGAGGTATACTGGTTGAGATATACTGGTTGAGATATACTGGTTGAGATATACTGGTTGATATATACTGGTTGATATATACTGGTTGAGATATACTGGTTGAGATATACTGGTTGAGATATACTGGTTGAGATATACTGGTTGAGATATACTGGTTGAGATATACTGGTTGAGATATACTGGTTGAGATATACTGGTTGAGATATACTGGTTGAGATATATGGTTGATATATACTGGTTGAGATATACTGGTTGAGATATACTGGTTGAGATATACTGGTTGAGATATACTGGTTGAGATATACTGGTTGAGATATACTGGTTGAGATATACTGGTTGAGATATACTGGTTGAGATATACTGGTTGAGATATACTGGTTGAGATATACTGGTTGAGATATACTGGTTGAGATATACTGGTTGAGATATACTGGTTGAGATATACTGGTTGAGATATACTGGTTGAGATATACTGGTTGAGATATACTGGTTGAGATATACTGGTTGAGATATACTGGTTGAGATATACTGGTTGAGATATACTGGTTGAGATATACTGGTTGAGATATACTGGTTGAGATATACTGGTTGAGATATACTGGTTGAGATATACTGGTTGAGATATTATGGTTGAGATATACTGGTTGAGATATACTGGTTGAGATATACTGGTTGAGATATACTGGTTGAGATATACTGGTTGAGATATACTGGTTGAGATATACTGGTTGAGATATACTGGTTGAGATATACTGGTTGAGATATACTGGTTGAGATATACTGGTTGAGATATACTGGTTGAGATATACTGGTTGAGATATACTGGTGAGATATACTGTTGAGATATACTGGTTGAGATATACTGGTTGAGATATACTGGTTGAGATATACTGGTTGAGATATACTGGTTGAGATATACTGGTTGAGATATACTGGTTGAGATATACTGGTTGAGATATACTGGTTGTGATACGCTGGTTGAGATAAACTGGTTGAGATATACTGGTTGAGATATTATGGTTGAGATATACTGGTTGAGATATACTGGTTGAGATATACTGGTTGAGATATACTGGTTGAGATATACTGGTTGAGATATACTGGTTGAGGTATACTGGTTGAGATATACTGGTTGAGATATACTGGTTGAGATATACTGTTGAGATATACTGGTTGAGATATACTGGTTGAGATATACTGGTTGAGATATACTGGTTGAGATATACTGGTTGAGATATACTGGTTGAGATATACTGGTTGAGATATACTGGTTGAGATATACTGGATGAGATATATATATACTGGTTGAGATATACTGGTTGAGATATACTGGTTGAGATATACTGGTTGAGATATACTGGTTGAGATATACTGGTTGAGATATACTGGTTGAGATATACTGGTTGAGATATACTGGTTGAGATATACTGGTTGATATATACTGGTTGAGATATACTGGTTGAGATATACTGGTTGAGATATACTGGTTGAGATATACTGGTTGAGATATATACTGGTTGAGATATACTGGTTGAGATATACTGGTTGAGATATACTGGTTGAGATATACTGGTTGAGATATACTGGTTGAGATATATAGATATACTGGTTGAGATATACTGGTTGAGATATACTGGTTGAGATATACTGGTTGAGATATACTGGTTGAGATATACTGGTTGAGATATACTGGTTGAGACATACTGGTTGAGATATACTGGTTGAGATATACTGGTTTGAGATATACTGGTTGAGATATACTGGTTGAGATATACTGGTTGATATACTGGTTGAGATATACTGGTTGAGATATACTGGTTGAGATATACTGGTTGAGATATACTGGTTGAGATATACTGGTTGAGATATACTGGTTGAGATATACTGGTTGAGATATACTGGTTGAGATATACTGGTTGAGATACTGGTTGAGATATACTGGTTGAGATATACTGGTTGAGATATACTGGTTGAGATATACTGGTTGAGATATACTGGTTGAGATATACTGGTTGAGACTGGTTGAGATATACTGGTTGAAACTGGTTGAGATATACTGGTTGACACTGGTTGAGATATACTGGTTGAAACTGGTTGAGATATACTGGTTGACACTGGTTGAGATTTACTGGTTGAGACTGGTTGAGATATACTGGTTGAAACTGGTTGACACTGGTTGAGATATACTGGTTGAGATATACTGGTTGAGATACTGGTTGAGATATACTGGTTGAGATATACTGTTGAGATACTGGTTGAGATATACTGGTTGAGATATACTGGTTGAGATATACTGGTTGAGATATACTGGTTGAGATATACTGGTTGAGATATACTGGTTGAGATATACTGGTTGATATCTGGTTGAGATACTCGTTGAGATATACTGGTTGAGATATACTGGTTGAGATATACTGGTGAGATATACTGGTTGAGATATACTGGTTGAGATATACTGGTTGAGATATGGTAGATATACTGGTTGAGATATACTGGTTGAGATATACTGGTTGAGATATACTGGTTGAGATATACTGGTTGAGATATACTGGTTGATATATACTGGTTGAGATATACTGGTTGAGATATACTGGTTGAGATATACTGGTTGAGATATCTGGTTGAGATATATACTGGTTGAGATATACTGGTTGAGATATACTGGTTGAGATATACTGGTTGAGATATACTGGTTGAGATATACTGGTTGAGATATACTGGTTGAGATATACTGGTTGAGATATACTGGTTGAGATATACTGGTTGAGATATACTGGTTGTTATATACTGTTTGCGCTAAACTGGTTGAGATATACTGTTGAGATATACTGGTTGAGATATACTGGTTGAGATATACTGGTTGAGATATACTGGTTGAGATATACTGGTTGAGATATACTGGTTGAGATATACTGGTTGAGATATACTGGTTGTGATACGCTGGTTGAGATATACTGGTTGAGATATACTGGTTGAGATATACTGGTTGAGATATACTGGTTGAGATATACTGGTTGAGATATACTGGTTGAGATATACTGGTTGAGATATACTGGTTGAGATATACTGGTTGAGATATACTGGTTGAGATATACTGGTTGAGATATACTGGTTGAGATATACTGGTTGAGATATACTGGTTGAGATATACTGGTTGAGATATTATGGTTGAGATATACTGGTTGAGATATACTGGTTGAGATATACTGGTTGAGATATACTGGTTGAGATATACTGGTTGAGATATACTGGTTGAGATATACTGGTTGAGATATTATGGTTGAGATATACTGGTTGAGATATACTGGTTGAGATATACTGGTTGAGATATACTGGTTGAGATATACTGGTTGAGATATACTGGTTGAAACTGGTTGAGATATACTGGTTGAAACTGGTTGAGATATACTGGTTGAAACTGGTTGAGATATACTGGTTGACACTGGTTGAGATATACTGGTTGAGATATTCTGGTTGAGATATACTGGTTGAGATATACTGGTTGAGATATACTGGTTGAGATATACTGGTTGAGATATACTGGTTGAGATATACTGGTTGAGATATACTGGTTGAGATATACTGGTTGAGATATACTGGTTGAGATATACTGGTTGAGATATACTGGTTGAGATATACTGGTTGAGATATACTGGTTGAGATATACTGGTTGAGATATACTGGTTGAGATATACTGGTTGAGATATTATGGTTGAGATATACTGGTTGAGATATACCGGTTGAGATATACTGGTTGAGATATTATGGTTGAGATATACTGGTTGAGATATACTGGTTGATAGATACTGGTTGAGATATACTGGTTAAGATATACTGGTTGAGATATACTGGTTGAGATATACTGGTTGAGATATACTGGTTGAGATATACTGGTTGAGATATACTGGTTGAGATATACTGGTTGAGATATACTGGTTGAGATATACTGGTTGAGATATACTGGTTGAGATATACTGGTTGAGATATACTGGTTGAGATATACTGGTTGAGATATACTGGTTGAGATATACTGGTTGAGATATACTGGTTGATATATACTGGTTGAGATAAACTGGTTGAGATATACTGGTTGAGATATACTGGTTGAGATATACTGGTTGAGATATACTGGTTGAGATATACTGGTTGAGATATACTGGTTGAGATATACTGGTTGAGATACTGGTTGAGATATACTGGTTGAGATATACTGGTTGATATATACTGGTTGAGATATACTGGTTGAGATATACGGTTGAGATATACTGGTTGAGATATATTGGTTGAGATATACTGGTTGAGATACACTGGTTGAGATATACTGGTTGAGATATACTGGTTGAGATATACTGGTTGAGATATACTGGTTGAGATATACTGGTTGAGATATACTGGTTGAGATATACTGGTTGAGATATATTGGTTGAGATGGTTGAGATATACTGGTTGAGATATACTGGTTGAGATATACTGGTTGAGATATACTGGTTGAGATATACTGGTTGAGATATACTGGTTGAGATATACTGGTTGAGATATACTGGTTGAGATATACTGGTTGAGATATACTGGTTGAGATATACTGGTTGAGATATACTGGTTGAGATATACTGGTTGATATATACTGGTTGAGATATACTGGTTGAGATATACTGGTTGAGATATACTGGTTGAGATATACTGGTTGAGATATACTGGTTGAGATATACTGGTTGAGATATACTGGTTGAGATATACTGGTTGATATATACTGGTTGAGATATACTGGTTTGAGATATACTGGTTGAGATATACTGGTTGAAATGGTATACTGGTTGAGATATACTGGTTGAAATGGTATACTGGTTGAAATATACCGGTTGAGATGGTATACCAGTTGAAATATACTGGTTGAGATGTACTGGTAAAAATGGTGTACTGGTTGAGATGGTATACTGGTTGAAATATACTGGTTGAGATGTACTGGTTGAGATATACTGGTTGAGATATACTGGTTGAAATATACTGGTTGAGATATACTGGTTGAGATATACTGGTTGAGATATACTGGTTGAGATATACTGGTTGAGATATACTGGTTGAGATATACTGGTTGAGATATACTGGTTGAGATATACTGGTTGAGATATACTGGTTGAGATATACTGGTTGAGATATACTGGTTGAGATATACTGGTTGAATCTGGTTGAGCTATACTGGTTGAGATATACTGGTTGAGATATACTGGTTGAGATATACTGGTTGAGATATACTGGTTGAGATATACTGGTTGAGATATACTGGTTGAGATATACTGGTTGAGATATACTGGTTGAGGTATACTGGTTGAGACACTGGTTGAGATATACTGGTTTGAGATATACTGGTTGAGATATACTGGTTGAGATATACTGGTTGAGATATACTGGTTGAGATATACTGGTTGAGATATACTGGTTGAGATATACTGGTTGAGATATACTGATTGAGATATACTGGTTGAGATATACTGGTTGAGATATACTGGTTGAGATATACTGGTTGAGATACTCTGGTTGAGATATTATGTTTGTGATATACTGCTTGAGATATATGGTTGAGATATACTGGTTGAGATATACTGGTTGAGATATACTGGTTGAGATATACTGGTTGAGATATACTGGTTGAGATATACTGGTTGAGATATACTGGTTGAGATATATGGTTGAGATATACTGGTTGAGATATACTGGTTGAGATTATACTGGTTGAGATCTACTGGTTGAGACCTACTGGATGATATATACTGGTTGAGATATACTGGTTGAGATATACTGGTTGAGATATACTGGTTGAGATATTATGGTTGAGATATACTGGTTGAGATATACTGGTTGAGATATACTGGTTGAGATATACTGGTTGAGTTATACTGGTTGAGATATATGTTGAGATATACTGGTTGATATATACTGGTTGAGATATACTGGTTTGAGATATACTGGTTGAGATATACTGGTTGAGATATACTGGTTGAGATATACTGGTTGAGATATACTGGTTGAGATATACTGGTTGAGATATACTGGTTGTGATACGCTGGTTGAGATAAACTGGTTGAGATATATGGTTGAGATATACTGGTTGATATACTGGTTGAGATATACTGGTTGAGATATACTGGTTGAGATATACTGGTTGAGATATACTGGTTGAGATATACTGGTTGAGATATACTGGTTGAGATATACTGGTTGAGATATACTGGTTGAGATATACTGGTTGAGATATACTGGTTGAGATATACTGGTTGAGATATACTGGTTGAGATATACTGGTTGAGATATACTGGTTGAGATATACTGGTTGAGATATACTGGTTGAGATATACTGGTTGAGATATACTGGTTGAGATATACTGGTTGAGATATACTGGTTGAGATATACTGGTTGAGATATACTGGTTGATATATACTGGTTGAGATATACTGGTTGAGATATACTGGTTGAGATATACTGGTTGAGATATACTGGTTGAGATATACTGGTTGAGATATACTGGTGAGAGATATACTGTTGAGATATACTGGTTGAGATATACTGGTTGAGATATGGTTACTGGTTGAGATATACTGGTTGAGATATACTGGTTGAGATATACTGGTTGAGATATACTGGTTGAGATATACTGGTTGAGATATACTGGTTGAGATATACTGGTGGGGATATACTGGTTGAGATATACAGGTTGAGAAATACTGGTTGAGATATACTGGTTGAGATATACTGGTTGAGATATACTGGTTGAGATATACTGGTTGAGATATACTGGTTGATATACTGGTTGAGATATACTGGTTGAGATATACTGGTTGAGATATACTGGTTGAGATATACTGGTTGAGATATACTGGTTGAGATATACTGGTTGAGATATACTGGTTGAGATATACTGGTTGAGATATACTGGTTGAGATATACTGGTTGAGATATACTGGTTGAGATATACTGGTTGAGATATACTGGTTGAGATATACTGGTTGAGATATACTGGTTGAGATATACTGGTTGAGATATACTGGTTGAGATATACTGGTTGAGATATACTGGTTGAGATATACTGGTTGAGATATACTGGTTGAGATATACTGGTTGAGATATACTGGTTGAGATATACTGGTTGAGATATACTGGTTGAGATATACTGGTTGAGATATACTGGTTGAGATATACTGGTTGAGATATACTGGTTGAGATATACTGGTTGAGATATACTGGTTGAGATATACTGGTTGAGATATACTGGTTGAGATATACTGGTTGATGGTTTGAGATATACTGGTTGAGATATACTGGTTGATATATACTGGTTGAGATATACTGGTTGAGATATACTGGTTGAGATATACTGGTTGAGATATACTGGTTGAGATATACTGGTTGTGATACACTGGTTGAGATATACTGGTTGAGATATACTGGTTGAGATATACTGGTTGAGATATACTGGTTGAGATATACTGGTTGAGATATACTGGTTGAGATATACTGGTTGAGATATACTGGTTGAGATATACTGGTTGAGATATACTGGTTGAGATATACTGGTTGAGATATACTGGTTGAGATATACTGGTTGAGATATACTGGTTGAGATATACTGGTTGAGATATACTGGTTGAGATATACTGGTTGAGATATACTGGTTGAGATATACTGGTTGAGATATACTGGTTGAGATATTCTGGTTGAGATATACTGGTTGAGATGGTTGAGATATACTGGTTGAGATACACTGGTTGAGATATACTGGTTGAGATATACTGGTTGAGATATACTGGTTGAGATACTGGTTGAGATACTGGTTGAGATATACTGGTTGAGATATATTGGTTGAGATATACTGGTTGAGATATACTGGTTGAGATATATTGGTTGAGATATACTGGTTGAGATATTCTGGTTGAGATATACTGGTTGAGATATACTGGTTGAGATATACTGGTTGAGATATACTGGTTGTGATACTGTTGAGATATACTGGTTGAGATATACTGGTTGAGATATACTGGTTGAGATATACTGGTTGAGATACTGGGTTGAGATATACTGGTTGAGATATACTGGTTGAGATATACTGGTTGAGATATACTGGTTGAGATATACTGGTTGAGATATACTGGTTGAGATATACTGGTTGAGATATACTGGTTGAGATATACTGGTTGAGATATACTGGTTGAGATATACTGGTTGAGATATACTGGTTGAGATATACTGGTTGAGTTATACTGGTTGAGATATACTGGTTGAGATATACTGGTTGAGATATACTGGTTGAGATATACTGGTTGAGATATACTGGTTGAGATATACTGGTTGAGATATATTGGTTTGAGATATATGGTTGAGATATACTGGTTGAGATATACTGGTTGATATACTGGTTGAGATATAGTGGTTGAGATATACTGGTTGAGATATACTGGTTGAGATATACTGGTTGAGATATACTGGTTGAGATATACTGGTTGAGATATACTGGTTGAGATATACTGGTTGAGATATACTGGTTGAGATATACTGGTTGAGATATACTGGTTGAGATATTATGGTTGAGATATACTGGTTGAGAAATACTGGTTGAGATATAGATGGTTGAGATATACTGGTTGAGATATACTGGTTGAGATATATACTGGTTGAGATATACTGGTTGAGATATACTGGTTGAGATATACTGGTTGAGATATACTGGTTGAGATATACTGGTTGAGATATACTGGTTGATATACTGGTTGAGATATACTGGTTGAGATATACTGGTTGAGAAATACTGGTTGAGATATACTGGTTGAGATATACTGGTTGAGATATACTGGTTGTGATACGCTGGTTGAGATAAACTGGTTGAGATATACTGGTTGAGATATTATGGTTGAGATATACTGGTTGAGATATACTGGTTGAGATATACTGGTTGAGATATACTGGTTGAGATATACTGGTTGAGATATACTGGTTGTGATATTATGGTTGAGATATACTGGTTGAGATATACTGGTTGAGATATACTGGTTGAGATATACTGGTTGAGATATACTGGTTGAGATATACTGGTTGAGATATACTGGTTGAGATATACTGGTTGAGATATACTGGTTGAGATATACTGGTTGAGATATACTGGTTGAGATATACTGGTTGAGATATACTGGTTGAGATATACTGGTTGAGATATACTGGTTGAGATATACTGGTTGAGATATACTGGTTGAGATAGACTGGTTGATATTACTGGTTGAGATATACTGGTTGAGATATACTGGTTGAGATATACTGGTTGAGATATACTGGTTGAGATATACTGGTTGAGATATACTGGTTGAGATATACTGGTTGAGATATACTGGTTGAGATATACTGGTTGAGATATACTGGTTGAGATATACTGGGTGAGATATACTGGTTGAGATATACTGGTTGAGATATACTGGTTGAGATATACTGGTTGAGATATACTGGTTGAGATATACTGGTTGATATATACTGGTTGAGATATACTGGTTGAGATATACTGGTTGAGATATACTGGTTGAGATATACTGGTTGAGATATACTGGTTGAGATATACTGGTTGAGAAATACTGGTTGAGATATACTGGTTGAGATATACTGGTTGAGATATACTGGTTGAGATATACTGGTTGAGATATACTGGTTGAGATATACTGGTTGAGATATACTGGTTGAGATATACTGGTTGAGATATACTGGTTGAGATATACTGGTTGAGATATACTGGTTGAGATTACTGGTTGATATACTGGTTGAGAGATACTGGTTGAGATATACGGTTGAGATATACTGGTTGAGATATATTGGTTGAGATATACTGGTTGAGATATACTGGTTGAGATATACTGGTTGAGATATGCTGGTTGATATATACTGGTTGAGATATACTGGTCGAGATATACCGGTTGAGATATACTGGTTGAGATATACTGGTTGAGGTATACGGGTTGAGATATACTGGTTTGAGATATACTGGTTGATATATACTGGTTGAAATGGTTGAGATATACTGGTTGAGATATACTGGTTGATATATACTGGTTGAGATATACTGGTTGATATATACTGGTTGAGATATACTGGTTGAGATATACTGGTTGAGATATACTGGTTGAGATATACTGGTTGAGATATACTGGTTGAGATATACTGGTTGAGATATACTGGTTGAGATATACTGGTTGAGATGGTTGAGATATACTGGTTGAGATGGTTGAGATATACTGGTTGAGATATACTGGTTGAGATATACTGGTTGAGATATACTGGTTGAGATATACTGGTTGAGATATACTGGTTGAGATATACTGGTTGAGATATACTGGTTGAGATATACTGGTTGAGATATACTGGTTGAGATATACTGGTTGAGATATACTGGTTGAGATATACTGGTTGAGATATACTGGTTGAGATATTATGGTTGAGATATACTGGTTGAGATATACTGGTTGAGATATACTGGTTGAGATATACTGGTTGATATATACTGGTTGAGATATACTGGTTGAGATATATACTGGTTGAGATATTCTGGTTGAGATATACTGGTTGAGATATACTGGTTGAGATATACTGGTTTGAGATATACTGGTTGAGATACACTGGTTGAGATATACTGGTTGATATATACTGGTTGAGATATACTGGTTGAGATATACTGGTTGAGATATATGTTGAGATATACTGGTTGAGATATACTGGTTGAGATATACCGGTTGAGATATACTGGTTGAGATATACTGGTTGAGATACACTGGTTGAGATATACTGGTAGATATACTGGTTGAGATATACTGGTTGAGATATACTGGTTGAGATATACTGGTTGAGATATACTGGTTGAGATATACTGGTTGAGATATACTGGTTGTAACTGGTTGAGATATACTGGTTTGAGATAACTGGTTGAGAAATATACTGGTTGAGATATACTGGTTGAGATATATGGTTGAGATATACTGGTTGGAGAATATACGGTTTATATACTGGTTTGAGATATAATGGTTGAGATATACTGGTTGAGATATAGGTTGAGATATACTGGTTGAGATATACTGGTTGAGATATACTGGTTGAGATATACTGGTTGAGATATACTGGTTGAGATATACTGGTTGAGATATACTGGTTTGAGATATATGGGTTGAGATATACTGGTTGAGATATACTGGTTGAGATATACTGGTTGAGATATACTGGTTGAGATATACTGGGTTGAGATATACTGGTTGAGATATACTGGTTGAAACTGGTTGAGATATACTGGTTGAAACTGGTTGAGATATACTGGTTGACACTGGTTGAGATATACTGGTTGAAACTGGTTGAGATATACTGGTGAGATATACTGGTTTGAGATATACTGGTTGAGATATTAATGGTTGAGATATACTGGTTGAGATAACTGGTTTGAGATATACTGGTTGAGATATACTGGTTGAGATATACTGGTTGAGATATACTGGTTGAGATATACTGGTTGAGATTATACTGGTTGAGATATACTGGTTGAGATATACTGGTTGAGATATACTGGTTTAGATATACTGGTTGAGATATACTGGTTGAGATATACGGTTGAGATATACTGGTTTGATATATACCTGTTGAGATATACTGGTTTGAGATATACTGGTTTGAGATATATGGTTGCGATATATGGTTGAGATATACTGGTTTGAGATATACTGGTTGAGATATACTGGGTTTGAGATATACTGGTTGAGATATACTGGTTGAGATATACTGGTTGAGATATACTGGTTTGAGATATACTGGTTGAGATATACTGGTTGAGATATACTGGTTGAGAGATATACTGGTTGAGATATTACTGGTTGAGATATACTGGTTGAGATATACTGGTTGAGATATAACTGGTTGAGATATACTGGTTGAGATATACTGGGTGTGAGATATACTGGTTGAGATATACTGGTTGAGATATACTGGTTGAGATATACTGGTTGAGATATTAATGGTGTTGAGATATACTGGTTGAGATATACTGGTTGAAGATATGGTTGAGATATATACTGGTTGAGATATACGGTTGAGATATACCGGATGGTTATGATCTACTGGTTTGAGATATCTGGTTGAGATGTGATACTGGTTGAGATATCTCACTGGTTGAGATATACTGGTTGAGATATACTGGGTTGTGGTTAGATATACTGGTTGAGATATCTGGTTATATACTGGTTGAGATTACTGGTGAGATATACTGGTTGAGATATACTGGTTGAGATATACTGGTGAGATATACTGGTTGAGATATACTGGTTGAGATATACTGGTTGATATATACTGGTTGAGATATACTGGTTGAGATATACAGTTGAGATATACTGCTTGAGATATACTGGTTGAGGTATACTGGTGAGATATACTGGTTGAGATATACTGGTTGAATATACTGGTTGAGATATATAGGTTGAGATATAATTGGTTGAGATATACGGTTGAGATATACCGGTTGAGATATACTGGTTGGAGATATACTGGTTGAGATATACTGGTTGATATATACTGGTTGGGATATACTGGATGAGCTATACGGGTTGAGATATACTGGTTGGAGATATACTGTTTGATATATACTGGTTGAGATATACTGGTTGAGATTATACTGGTGAGATATAATGGTTGAGATACTGGTTTGAGATATACTGGTTGAGATATACTGGTTGAGATATACTGGTTGAGATATACTGGTTGAGATATACTGGTTGAGATATACTGGTTGAGATATACTGGTTGAGAAATACTGGTTGAGATATACTGGTTGAGATATACTGGTGGATATACTGGTTGAGATATACTGGTTGATATATACTGGTTGAGATATACTGGTTGAGATATACTGGTTGAGATATTACTGGTTGAGATACACTGGTTGAGATATACTGGTTGAGATATACTGGTTGATATATACTGGTTGAGATATACCGGTTGAGATATACTGGTTGTGATATACTGGTTGAGATATACTGGTTGAGATATACTGGTTGTGATATACTGGTTGAGATATACTGGTTGAGATTATACTGGTTGAGATATACTGGTTGAAATATACTGGTTGAAATATACTGGTTGAAATATACTGATTGAAATATACTGGTTGAAATATACTGATTGAAATATACTGGTTTAGATCTACTGGTTGAAATATTACTGGTTGAGATATACTGTTGAGATATACTGGTTGAGATATACTGGTTGAGATATAATGGTTGATATATACTGGTTGAGATATACTGGTTGAGATATACTGGTTGAGATATACTGGTTGAGATATACTGGTTGAGATATACTGGTGAGATAACTGGTTGAGATATTATGGTTGAGATATACTGGTTGAGATATACTGGTTGAGATATACTGGTGAGATATACTGGTTGAGATATACTGGTTGAGATATACTTGGTTTGAGATATACTGGTTGAGGATACGCTGGTTGAGATAAACTGGTTGATATACTGGTTGAGATATACTGGTTGAGATATACTGGTTGAGATATACTGGTTGAGAATATATGGTTGAGATATACTGGTTGAGATTATACTGGTTGAGATATACTGGTTGAGATATACTGGTTGAGATATACTGGTTGAGATATACTGGTTGAGATATACTGGTTGAGATATATTGGTTGAGATATACTGGTTGAGATATATTGGTTGAGATATACTGGTTGAGATATACTGGTTGAGATATTCTGGTTGATATATACTGGTTGAGATATTCTGGTTGAGATATACTGGTTGAGATATACTGGTTGAGATATATTGGTTGAGATATACTGGTTGAGATATTCTGGTTGAGATATACTGGTTGAGATATACTGGTTGAGATATACTGGTTGAGATATACTGGTTGAGATATACTGGTTGAGATATACTGGTTGAGATATACTGGTTGAGATATGGTTGAGATATCACTGGTTTTGAGGATATTGGTTGAGATATACTGGTTGAGATATACTGGTTGATATGTTGAGATACTGGTTGAGGATATACTGGTTGGATATATACTGGTTTGAGATATACTGGTTGAGATATACTGGTTGAGATATACTGGTTTGAGATATACTGGTTTGAGATATACTGGTTGAGATATACTGGTTGAGATATATGGTTGAGAAAACTGGTTGAGATATACTGGTTGAGATATTCTGGTGAGATATACTGGTTTGAGATATTACTGGTTGAGATATACTGGTTGAGATATACTGTTGAGATTACTGGTTGAGATATACTGGTTGAGATATACTGGTTGAGATATACTGGTTGAGATATACCTGGTTGATATGGTTGAGATATACTGGTTGAGATATACTGGTTGAGAATATACTGGTTTGAGATATACTTGTTGAGATATACTGGGTTGAGATAACTAATGGTTGAGATATACTGGTTGAGATATACTGGTTATACTGGTTGTTTGAGATATCTGGTCGAGAATATACTGGTTGAGATATACTGGTTGAGATATACTGGTTTGAGATATCCCGGTTATGTCTGAGGAATAATGGGAGTTTTGGATACTGGTTGTTTTTAAACTGTTTCAGATATACTGGTTGAGATATACTGGTTGAATATACTGGTTGAGAGATACTACTGGTTGAGATATACTGGTTGAGATTACTGGTTGAGATATATTGGTTGAGATATATTCGGGTGAGAATACTGGTTGCGGATGATGGTGTTTGAGATTCATTTATGACTGTTTCTTTTGTTGAGATACATGGTTTGAGATTTATACTGTTGAGATATACTGTTTGGTGAGATATACTGGTTGAGATATATTGGTTGTTTTTTGGAGATATACTGGTTGAGATATATTGGTTGAGATATACTGGTTTTTGAGGATATACTGGTTGAGATATACTGGTTGAGATATACTGGTTGAGTTTTTGGTATACACTGGTTGAGATATGCTGGTTGAGAATACTTGTTGGAGATATACTGGTTGAGATCTATCTGGTTGAGATATACTGGTTGATATTTAATTGTTGAGATATACTGGTTGGATATATTAAGGTTGAGAATACTGGTTTGAGATATTACTGGTGTGAGATATATTATACGGTTGAGTTTTGAGAGATACGGGTTTTTTTGAGAGATAGGTTTTGAGTTATACTGGTTGATATAACTGGTTGAGGATATATACTGGTTGCGATATACTGGTTGTATTATACTGGTTAGATTTGGATATACTGGTGTGAGATACTGGTTGAGATATACTGTTGTTGTTGATAGATACTGGTTGAGAAATACTGTTGAGATATACTGGTTGAGATATACTGTTGAGATATATGGGTTTGTGAGGATATACTGGTTGAGATATACTGTGTTGAGATATACTGGATTGAGAGATACTGGTTGAATATTGAGTTATGGTTTGAGATATACTGGTTGAGATATACTGTTTGAGATATACTGGTTGAGATATACTGGGTGAGATATGGTTGAGTACTGGTTGAGATATACTGGTTGAGACATATAATGGTTGAGATATACTGGTTGAGATATACTGGTTGTGATATACTGGTTTTTGAGTTTGAGATATACTGGTTGAGATATACTGGTTTTTGATATATACTTGGTGTGAGATATACTGGTTGAGATATCACTTTTGAGGTATAATGGTTTGAGATAACTGGTTGCGATATACTGGTGGTGATATACTGGTTGATATACATGGTTGAGATATCTACGGTGTTGAGGATATACTGGTTGAGATATACTGGTTGTTGAGAATATACTGGTTGAGATATACTGGTTGATATATATGGTTGAGATATACTGGTTGAGATATTTATGGTTGAGATATCTGGTTTGATACATTATTACTGGTTGAGATATACTGGTTTGAGATATACTGGTTTGAGATATACTGGTTGAGATATACTGGTTGAGATATACTGGTTGAGATATACCGGTTTGATATTGAATATAATGGTTTTGTTGAGATGGGTTGGTAAGAGTTGAGATAATTACTGGGTTGAGATATTACTGGTTTTTTTGAGATATAGTTGGTTTTATACTGGTTGAGATATACTGGTTGAGATATTACTGTTTGGAGATTATTACTGGTTGAGGATACGTTGCAGGATACCACTGGTCTTTTTTGAGATACACTGGTTGTTTGAGCTCCACTGGTTGCGATTTGAGATTTGAGATATATACTGGTGTTTGAGATATACTGGGTGATGAATTATTTGGGGGGAGGATTTATTACTGGTTGAGATATTATTTGGGTTTTTTGAGGAGGTTGGAGATATACTGGGTGAGCTCAATATCTGGGTGTTTGAGATTATACTGGTTGGAGTTGAGCTATTCAGGGTTGAGACTACTATCTGTTGAGAGATATGGGTTGAGATAAACATACTGTGGGGTTGAGATATTTCACTGGTTTGAGGGTGGATCTACGGGTTTGAAGATATACTTGGTTGAGATATACTGGTTGAATATTATGGTTAGATATACGGGGCGGTGAGATATCTGTGTTGAGGATACGGTTGAAAAGATAACTATCGGGTTGGAGAGCAGTATACTGGTTTGATTATCTACTGGTTGAGACTATCGGTTGTGATACCTGGTGTGGAGGATACACTCTACTTGGTTGAGATATACTGGTTGAGATATCTAATTGGTTTGGTTGAGGATTTTTGTTTTGGATAATAATGGTTGAGATATGACGTTGAGATTTACTGGTTGAGATAAACATAAAATTGGTTGAGATAATACTGGTTGAGATATACTGGTTGATGGATTATATTGGTTGAGATATACTGGTTTGAGATATACTGGTTTGGAGATATACGGGTTGAGATATACTGGTTTGGATGATTATACTGGTGGCAGAGGATACTGGTTGGTGTGAGATATACTGGTTTGAAGAACTATTCTGGTTGATTAATAATCACTGGGTTTGAGATTTATTCCTGGTGAGACGATTATAACTGTTTGGAGATATACTGGTTGAGATACACTGGTTGAGATATACTGGTTGTGTACTGGTTGAGGCTATATGCTGGGTTGAGATATCCTGGTTTGAGATATACTGGTTGAGTATATCTGGTAAGGCATATATACTGGTTGAGATATTACCTGGTTTGATATATACTGGTTGAGATATATGGTTTGAGATAACTACTGGTTGATATAACTGGGGTTTTGAGATATACGGGTTTTTGGATATATACTAGGTTTGAGATATACTTGGCTTGAGACTATACTGGTTTGAGTATATACGGGTTGAGAATATTATACTGGTTTGAGATATAGCTGGTATTTGAGATATACTGGTTGAGATATCTTTTTGAGATATACTACTGGGGTTTTGAGATATACTGGTTTGAGGTATACTGGTTGGATTCTGGTTGCGATATACTGTTGTTTGAGATAAGTACTGGGTGAGATATTGGTCTTGAGATTATACTGGTTGCTAGATATACTGGTTGATATATACTGGTTTGAGATAATACTGGTTGAGAATATAATTGGTTGGAGGATATCACTGGCTTGAAGGATATACTGGTTGAGATATACTGGTTGAAGATATACTGGTTTTTTTGAGATATACTGGTTGAGAGACTACTGGTTTGAGATATATCTAGGTTGAGAGGGTTGCGATATACTAGTTTGATATATACTGGTTGTGCTATACTGGTTTGCGATATACTGGGTTGAGATATACTGGTTGAGATTTACTGGGTTTGATAGATCTACCGGTTGAGATATCGTTGTGATTATACTGGTTGAGATAGACTGGTTGAGATAATACTGGTTGTGATATCCTGGTTGAGATATACTGTTTGAAGATATAACTGGTTGAGATATACTGCGTTGAGACTATACTGGTTGAGATATACGGTTTGGTTGAGCATATACTGGGTTGCTATATACTGGTTGAAGATATTACTGGCAGAAAGAATATACTTGGTTGAGATAACTGGTTGACGGATTCTACTGGTTGAGGGATAATACCGGTTGAGATATACTGGTTGAGATAGTACTGGTTGAGACTACTGGTTGAATATATCACTGGGTTGAAGATATACTGGTTGAGATATACCGGTTGAGATATACTGTTGGATAATGGTTGAGATATACTGGTTTATATATCTGGTTGGATTTCTGGTTTGAGATATACTGGTTGAGGTACCTGGTTTGATACACAGCCTGGTTGAGGATATACTGGTTGGAGATATACTGGTTTAGATATATACGGGTTTAAGATATACTGGCTTATAGACTGGATTGAGAATACTGGTTTGAGATTATACTGGTTGAGATATACTGGTTGTTTTGAGATATACTGGTTTGAGATATACTGGTTGAGATATACTGGTTGAGATATACTGGTTGAGATATACTGGTTGAGATATACTGGTGAGATGGTTGAGATATACGGTTTAGAAATACTGGGTTGAGATCTAATGGTTGAGATAATACTGGTTGAGATATACTGGTGTGAAGATATACTGGTTGAGATCTACTGGTTGAGATATACTGGTTTGAGGAATTATACTTGGTTGAGATAATACTGGGTTGATATATACTGGTTGAGGATATACTGGTTGAGATATACCGTGGTGAGATACTTACTGGTTGAAGATTTATAGCTGGTTGAGATATACTTGGTGTGAGATATACGGGTTGAGAGCTACTTGGGTTACGATATACTGGTTGTGAGGAGGATATACTGGTTGAGATATTATGTTGAGATATCACTGGGTTGAGATAACATACTGGTTGAGATATACTGGTTGAGATATTATACCTGGTTTAGATATAACTGCGTTGAGATATGATGGTTGAGATATACTGGGTGAGTGAGATATACTGGTTGAGATTTATGGTCGAGAACTATATGGTGATATTTATACTTTTGAGATATACTGGAGGAGATATACTGGTTGAGATTATATACTGGTTGAGATATACTGGTTGAATAACTGTTTGATATATCTGGTTTGAGATAGTACTGGTTGAGATATACTGGTTGAGATGATACTGGTTTGAAGATATTATGGTTGAGATATACTGGTTGAGATATACTACTGGTTGAGATATACTGGTTGAGATATTATGGTTTGAGGATATTATGGTTTGGAGATCTTGACAATGGTTGAGATATAATGGTTGAGACGATATACTGGTTGAGATATACTGGTTGAGATCATACTGGTTTGAGATATACTGGTTGAGATATACTGGTTGAGTATATACTGGTTGAGATATACTGGTTAGGCAGATATACTGGTTGAGATCTACTGGTTGAGATATACTAGGTTGAGAATATTATGGTTGAGATATCACTGGTTGAGATATACTGGTTGAGATATACTGGTTTGAGATACTACTGGTTGAGATATACTGGATTGAGATCTACTGGTTGAGATATTATGTTGAGATAATACTGGTTTGCAGATATCTGGTTGAGATATACTGGTTGAGATATACTGGTTGAGAGATCTTACTGGTTGAGATCTACTGGTTTGAGATATACTGGTTGAGATATACTGGTTTAGATACACTGGTTGAGATATGACTGGTTGAAGAGTATACTGTTTTGAGATATACTGGTTGAGATATACTGGTTGTTGGATCTACTGGTTGAGATATACTGGGTTGAGATATCTACTGGTTGAGATATTACCTGGTTTGAGAATTACTACATGGTTGAAGAGTATATCTGGTTGAGATATACTGGTTGTTTGAGATATACTGGTTTGAGATATACTGGTTAGAGATATACTGGTTGAGATATACCTGTGTTGAAGAATATACTGGTTGAGAATATACGGGGGAGAAATAGCTTGGTTGAGATATACTGGTTGAGATTATACTGGTTTGAGATATACTGGTTGAGATATTACTGGTTGATAAATACTGGTTGAAGATATACTGGATTGAAGATATACTGGTGGAGATATACTGGTTTTGAGACTATACGGGTGAGAGTTATATGGTTGTATTACTCTGGTCTGAGAAAGATAATCTGGTGGTTGAGATATACTGGTTTTGGAGATTCTACTGGTTGAGATATACTGGTTGAGATAGACTGGGTTGAGGAAAATACTGGTTGAGATAATAATGGTGGATATCTGGTTGCAGTATTACTGGTTTGAGTGGTGTGACGATTATACTGGTTGAGATATTGTAAACTGGTTGATACGAAGAGTACGGTTGGGATACATGGTTGAGATATACTGGATTGAGATATACTGGTTTGATATATACTGGGTTTGAGTTATACTGGTTGAGATATACTGGTTGTGACTTATAATGGTTGAGCATATACTGGTTGAGATATAATGGTTGATTGTGATATACCTGGTTTTTTTTGAGATATACCACTGGTTGAGATATTACTGGTTGAGATATACTGGTTGAGTCTATACTGGTTGGAGATATACTGGTTGAGATAGAAGGGTTGCTCTATATGGTGAGATATACTGTGAAGATATACTGGTTGAGATATACGGGTTGAGATTTTACTGGTTTTGAGATTATACCAGTTGAGATATACTGGTTGAGAGTATACGGGTGAGAATGTGGTGATCTATACTGGTGGATAACTGGTTCGAGATATTACGGTTGTGAGATATAATGGTTGCGATATACTGGTTGAGATATAGGTGATAGACTGGTGAGAGATTCTGTTGAGAATCACTGATTGAGGTAACTGGTTGAGATACACTGGGTGAGCATATACTGGGTTGTAGATATACTGGTTGATATATGACTGGTGAGAGATCATACTGGTTGGATCTCTACGGGTGGAATATTCTGGTTGAGATATACTGGTTGAGATATACTGGTTGAGATATTAGGTTGATATATCCTGGTTTGAGATATTACTGGTTGAGATATACTGGTTGAGATATACTGGTGTGAGCTTATACTGGTTGAGACATATGGTGATACTACTGGTGAATTTACTGGTGAGAGATTTACTGTGAGTATTTTGTACTGGTTGAGATTATACTGGTTTGAGATATACTGGTGGATATATACTGGTTGAGAAAATACTGGTTTGAGATCTACTGGTTGAGATAGACTGGTTGAGATATTATGGTTGAGATATACTGGTTGAGATATACTGAGTTGAGATATATGGTTGAGTATACTGGTTGAGATATATTAGGGTGGTGATATACGCTGGTTGAGCTAAACGGGTTGAGATATACTGGTTGAGATATTATGGTTGAGATATACTGGAGTCGAGATATAAGGTTGAGATCTACTGGTAGATATTATACTCGGTTGAGATATACTGGTTGAGATATACTGGTTGGTATATGGGGGTGATACGCTGGTTTGGATAAACTGTTGGATATACGGGTTGACATATATTGGTTGAGATATACTGGTTGAGATATACTGGTTGAGATATACTGGTTGAGATATACTGGTTGAGATATACTGGTTGTGATACGCTGGTTGAGATAAACTGGTTGAGATATACTGGTTGAGATATTATGGTTGAGATATACTGGTTGAGATATACTGGTTGAGAATTATACTGGTTGAGATATACTGGTGGAGATATACTGGTTGAGATATACTGGTTGACGATATACCTGGTTGTGATGACGCTGGTGATGAAGAATCTGTTTGAGATATACTGGGTTGAGATTTTATGGTTGAGAATTATGGTTGGAGATCTGGTTGGCATATAACTGGTTGGAATATGGGAGAATACTGGTTGAGATCTACTGGTTGAGATATACTGGTTGAGGATATACCTGGTTGAGATATTCTGGTTGAGATATTATGGTTGATATATATTGGTTGAGATATACCGGTTGAGATATACTGGTTGCATATTCTGGGTGAAGCATTATGGGGAGATATACTGGTTGAGATATAATGGTGGTTAGTACTGGGTTTGAGTGAAAATACTGGTTGCGATATACTGGTTTGAGATATACTGGTTGCAGATATACTGGTTGATGATTATACTGGTTGAGATTATACTGGTGAGAATATGGTGAGATTCTACTGGTTGAGATATTACTGGTGGAGATATTATGGTCGAGATATACGGGTTTGAGATATATGGGTTGAGATATACGGGTTGGAGATATACTGGTTGAGATATTATGGTCTGAGATATACTGGTTGAGATATACTGGTTGAGATATACGGGTTGAGATATACTGGTTGCATATACTGGTTGAGCTGCATACTGGTTGATATATTACTGGTTGATCTTTCTGGGAGAATACTGGTTGAGAAATTACTGGTTGAGATTATACTGGTTGAGAGATACTGGTTGCGATATACTGGTTGAGATATACTGGTTGAGATCTGACGGGTTGAGATATACTGGTTGAGATATACTGTTTGATATATAATGGTTGAGATATACGGGGTGAGATATACTGGTTGGATATACTGGTGGTTGCAGATATACCTGGTTGAGATATACGGGTTGATATATACTGGTGAGAAATATGTGAGATAGAGGTGGAGATATAAGTTGGAATTACTGGTTGAGATATAGTGGTTGAGAAATACTGGTTTGAGATATACGGTGGAGCATACGGTTGAGATATAATGTGGTGATTACGCGGTGGAGATAAACGGGTTGAGATATAATGGTTGAGAATATTTATGGTTGAGATATACTGGTTGAGAGATACTGGTTGAGATCTACTGGTTGAGATATACTGGTTGAGATATACTGGTTGAGAGATACTGGGTTGAGATCTACTGGTTGTGATCAACGCTGTGGTGAGGAAAATGGTTGAGCTATACTGGTTGAGATATTATGGTTGGATATACTGGTTGGAGATATACTGGTTGAGATATACTGGTTGAGATATACTGGTTGAGATATACTGGTTGAGATATACTGTTGAGATTAATGGTTGAGATATATGGGTGAGATATACTGGTTGAGATATCCTGGTTGAGATATACTGGTTGAGATATACTGGTTGAGATATACTGGTTGAGTTGGTTGAAGTACACTGGTTGAGATGGTGGAGATATACTGGTTGAGATATATGGTTGAGATATACGGGTGTTGAGATCTACTGGTTGAGACCTACTGGATGAGATTACTGGTTGAGATCTTCTGGTTGAGATATTACCTGGTTTGAGATATACTGGGTGTGAGATATACTTGGTTGAGAATATACTGTTGAGATATACTG
>CM064581.1:45511041-45670675 GCA_032716605.1 Paralithodes platypus | reverse complement strand
TCCTGGTTCAGAGAAATTGCAGTGTTTATTTTTGAATTTATAAGATCGGGTTGGGTGAAAGAATTGGTAAATGTGAAGGAACTGTGGAGTGTTGAGTCATCTGCGTAGGAATGTATTGGATTATGAGTGGTAGATATGAGATCATTGATATGAATGAGGAACAGAATTGGGGCCAAAACTGATCCCTGGGGAACACCAGCATTTATTAAGTGAAATTGAGAATAAAGGCCATCTACCATTCCACGTATTTTTCTGTTATGAAGATAAGAAGAAATTAGTGGAACTAATGATGCAAGGCCGTAGTGTGACATCTTCGACAATAAGGATTGATGCCAGACTCTATCAAATGCCTTTGATATATCCAGTGCTATTGTATGTGTTTCACCATGTTGGTCTGTAGCTTGGTTGATTTGATGCGTAAGAAGGCAAAGCATGTCTGCAGTTGATCGACATCGTCTAAAACCATATTGCCTATCACTGATTAATTTATTATTCTCAAGATGCTTAATTATGTGATTACTTAATATAATTTCAAAGATTTTACCAAGAGTGGAAGTTATAGCTATTGGTCTGTAGTTTGATGGATCTGAAGAGGCACCTTTTTTAGGAACTGGATGGATGTTTGCTTCTTTCCAGGGTACTGGGAAGCATGAGGTATGAGTACACAGACGGACAAATTTTGCCAATACAGGAGCGAGCACCAAGGAGCAATTCTTAAGTACTATTGGAGGAATTTCATCTGGCCTTATCTACCGAGAGATTCTGCAAAATAGTTTTGACATGTCTGGTGTGGATCTTAAGTGAGGGAATTTCAGGCGAATTAAAATTAAGTACAGGGACATCTTGATTTATTTCATCTAAGGTTGAGTTGGTGGAGAAAATATCCGCAAGAAGGTTAGCTTTACCTCGTGGGTCACTTACAAGATTGCCAGTCGGAGATTTTAATGGTGGAATGGATGAAGCAGTAGTGAAGTTGGATTTAAATGAGTTAAGAGTAGACCAAAATATTTTGTTATCATTTGGATTATTTAGAAGTTTATTTGCCTGCTTGTGGAGAAAGTTTGATTTAGTTAGGTTTAATACAGTTTTGGCATGATTTCTGATGTTTCTAAAGTAATTAAAGGCTTCATGAGTTTTTGATCTTGTGTATGCATTGTAGGCTATTGCTTTTTGTTCAGTTACTCTAGCACAATTATGGTCAAACCATTTAGGTGAATTAGATCTTTTACTGTACTTTTGATGAGGAATAAAAGTGTCCATTCCAATTTTTACAAAATTTTGTATGTGGCTCAAGGTGGAGTGTGCATCATTAGAAAAAAAAGAGGTCCAGGGAATATCAATAAAGAAACCTTGAAGACCCTCCCAGTCTGCCCTATCGTAATGCCATTTAGTCACCAAAACAGGTTCAGAGTGGGAAGGTGTGGTAGGTGATAGACAGGTGGCCTGTATCAGACAGTGATCAGAAGATCCAAGCGGGGACCTCACTGTAACATCATAATTTTCTGAATTGGTTGTTAAAAATAAGTCCAGTAGCTGGGAATTATGATTAGGATTATCTGGTACACGGGTGGGTTGGTTGACTAGTTGAGTGAGATTAAATGAGTCTGCAAATAGCTCACATTCAAGACCAGCATCATCAGTCCTGGCTGAATGAGTGAGCCATTCAACATTATGGACATTAAAATCACCCAACACAGTGATTTTAGAAGAAGCATGTAAGTTGAGGACACTGAGTTGTGAGGACAGAGAATCAAAAAGACTGCTCTGGAGGAGTATTTGGGGAACGGTAGATGCAACATATGTATTTAAATTACGGGGTCTGCGGAGCGCTGATTGGCCCAACCGGGCTGATCCCCCTTCACACCCAACCCTTCTCGTCCATATGCTTATCCAATTTTATCTTAAAGCTCCCTACCGTTTTTTATCCCACTATAGCACTTGGTAGTCCATTTCACCCATCTTACAACTCTGTTACCAAACCAATATTTGCCTATATCTTTTCTGAAACGAAATTTATCTAATTTGAAACCATTGGTACGAGTTCTTTGGCTATCACTGAGCTTTAGTACATTTGTCATGTCCCCTTTGTTAATCCCACTAACCCACTTGAACACCTCTATCATATCCCCTCTAACTCTGCGTATCTCTAACGAATGTAAACCTAATTTCTTCAACCTTTCTTCATACGGAAGATTTCTAATATTATGGATAATTTGTGTCATTCTACGCTGTACTCTCTCCAATGAATCTATGTCCATTCTGTAATAAGGACACCAAAATTGGACAGCATAATTCATATGGGATCTCACTAATGACAAGTAAAGTGTTAAGATAACATCAGCAGTTCTGTTACTCACACTCATTTTTCGAATAAGGAACTGAGAGGTATTAGGGTTGTGAGACGGTTGAGGACATGGTGTGAGGTTATTTGAAAGCATTAAATGGGTGTATTCGAAAGCTGAATGTATCAGCTTCCTTTAGAGATATCTTTCATTTCCGCCCCTCGAAAAATATAGAAACTATAGCTACGGGAATGGTAAGGTGTGTCTCTTTTCTCCTTCAAAAATTGAGAGTATTATGATTGTAAGTCGGTTGTAGGCATGTTGTGAGGTTATTTGAATGACTGTAATGGGTTCATTCGAAAGCTGAATGTATCACCTTCCTTTTGATATATGTTTCAATTCCGCCCATCGAAAATTATAGAAGATATAGCCCAGAGTTTAAATTATAGAAGATATAGCCCAGAGTTTAAATTATAGAAGATATAGCCCAGAGTTTAAATTATACAAGATATAGCCCAGAGTTTAAATTATACAAGATATAGCCCAGAGTTTAAATTATAGAAGATATAGCCCAGAGTTTAAATTATAGAAGATATAGCCCAGAGTTTAAATTATAGAAGATATAGCCCAGAGTTTAAATTATAGAAGATATAGCCCAGAGTTTAAATTATAGAAGATATAGCCCAGAGTTTAAATTATAGCAGATATAGCCCAGAGTTTAAATTATAGAAGATATAGCCCAGAGTTTAAATTTTCCGAATAAGGAACAGGGAACCGGGAACCAAATTCAGCCGGGTAGTGAACCTGTCATTTTGGAAGAAGGCCAGGACATTTTTCTACCAAAAAATGTACAAATTAATCTAGAAGGGGGATCTAATGGATGTTTTGTTATCAGTTTGATGGAGATATATATAGGTAGGAAACTAAGACAATTATAAATATATGAAAAAAATCGACCAAAAATTAAATATCCCCCCCTGAGAGAGAGAGAGAGAGAGAGAGAGAGAGAGAGAGAGAGAGAGAGAGAGAGAGCCTGGAGACACACGGAGTTTAAAGCCATTTAAGTCATAGGAGGAGGGAAAGACTGATGCATTAAGTCCCTCTTGCATGGACTATTTAATGAGTTTGAAACCATTTAAGTCATAGGAAAAGGGAAAGATTGATGTATTAGGTCATAGGAGGAGGGAAAGGTTGATGTATTAAGTCCCTCTTGCATGGAATATTTAAGGAGTTTGAAACCATTTATGTCATAGGAGCAGGGAAAGATTGATGTATTAAGTCCCTCTTGCATGGACTATTCACAAACAGAATATAGTAGTAGTAAGGATAGTCAAGCTGTAAAATATTAGCTACGTATTCATTATGCCTGGTTCACACATTGGCGAGTCAGAGCGCGAGGCCAACGCGAGTCACACTCGCTGCATACCGCCGTTGATGGAGCCCGAACCCAACGCGAGTAGCATCTGATGCGGGTAAACACGCATATAACACGAATATAACACTAGTTTACACGAGTTTACATGAGTTTACACGAGTTCACAGGAGTATCTGCGAGTGTCGGCGAGTGTAACACGACCCCAGCACGCACCGCCGAAATTTGAAAAATAACGGTCACATTCCAGGGTACGAATAGTGCGAGTCTACAGGAGTCTACACGAGTGTCACAGGAGTTTACATGAGTTTACACGTGTTTACACGAGATGAACGCGAGTCTACAGGAAGTTAACAGGAGTGTATGGGAGTCTAACATGAGTGTGTGCGAGTGTTGGCGAGTGTCAGGAAACATATAAAGAGGCCCCCACTGGCACCATTTCTCACACCACGCAACACCACCACGGACGGACGTACATGTTACTCTGCAGGATACAGCCAAACCCACCCACCCACACACCATGTCCATCACAAGGCGCAGAGCAGCAGCTGTGTTCATACTCCTGCAGATGCAGATGCATCTCGTAGACCTAGAGGAGCTGGAGGAGAAGGAGGCTGAAGAAAGACGTCAAGGAGAAAGGCCACAAAGGACAGTTTGGGCTAGGAGGTGGCTACTGAGACGGCCACAGTTCGGTGTGTATGAACAACTTATGGAGGAGCTTGAGAGAGAGGACCCCAAAGGATTCCGGAACTTCCTACGTGTGGACGTCCACATGTTTAGGGAGTTGGTGGCACGTGTCGGGCCTAGGGTAGAGAAGCAGGACACCTTCTGGAGGCAGGCTTTGTCACCTGGGCTGAGGATTGCAATCACACTCCGCTACCTGGCCACTGGTGTCTCATATCCTAGCCTACAGTACGCGTTCCGTGTGGCCCGGAACACCATCTCCCTCATTGTGCCTGCAACATGCGAAGCCATCATTGCAGAATACCAGGAGGAGGTTATACGTTGCCCCAGGACACCGGCGGAGTGGAAGGTGGTTGCCAGTGAGTTTGCCAAGCGCTGGGATCTCCCGCATACCGTTGGTGCCATCGACGGAAAGCACTGCGCCATCAAATGCCCTCCACATGCCGGTACGGAATTCTACAACTACAAAGGCTTCCACTCCATCGTGCTCTTGCTGGGGTCACGGTGGAGAGTGGAGTAGGCAGCGTGGGCGGTCCTTTTATAGTGGGTGTATGACGCGGTGGTGCCACCTACTCGCGCGGTGTTGCCAGCAGTCGCACACCGCTCGCGTAGACTCACGTTGGTTTCGCCGTTCCTCGCGTAGACTCACGTTGGTTTCGCCGTTCCTCGCGTAGACTCGCATAGACCCGCGTTAATATCGCGTAAACTCATGTATACTCATGTTGGTTTCGCATAGACTCGCCACACATATTGTGAAATTCAGACCACCACGTGGGTACTCTCGTTTACGCGTGTTACACTGATGTTACCCCATGTTAACTCGCGTTAGGGTCGTGTTGACTCCTGTTTGACTCCTGTTAAACTCGCCTTTGCCAATATTGGCACCCACATGGTTATTTGCATATAGTGTTGACTCATGTTGTACTCGTGTAGACTCACGTAGACCCGCGTAGACTCGCGTAGACTCATGTAGACTCGCGATCATTTAATGTCTAAATAGTACAACGCGAGTCTACATGAGTGTCACGCGAGTCTACATGAGTGTCACACGAGTCTACAGGAGTGTACAGGAGTCTACGCGAGTCTATGCGGTTTGGCGTCCTAGTCCCACTTGACTCTCCAAATTTCATGCATGCATGAAATCTTTGCCCGCGTTCGCGTGTGTACGCGGTGCAGCCCGAGTCAACGCGAGTCTGTGCGAGTGTCGGCGAGTGTCGGCGAATTTGGGATAATCATTGGCGAGTGCAAGAATTTCATCACTCGCGTTGGCCTCGCGCTCCGACTCGCCAATGTGTGAACCATGCATTAGCCTTGTACGTGAATTTGGTTACTTATATTTTTAACACCCTTTATTATTCTCTTATGGGTATACAAAGCGTCATTCAAGTGTCCATAATAATCTATATACCTTCTCCCTCATGTTTAGCCCCATTATTATTCTCTTATGGGTATACAAAGGGTCATTCAGGTGTCCATAATTATATCCTACCCTGTTCTTGGTATATAGGTACAGTATTAGTTAAGGAGGGATGGACGTATTTATTGCCTCATTTGTTTAGTTTTTTTTTTTTTAGTTTCCTCCCTAGACCTCCATCAAGCTTAGAAAAACACCCTCTACACCCCCTTCAAGATATATTTGTACATTTTTCGATAGAAAAATGTCCCGGCCGAAGGCCGATTCCTCTTAAAATTACAGGCTGGCTATCGCTCGCCAGGAAAAAATCGACACATAAATGGCACGAAAGGTCTTGATATTGATATAGAAATAGGACGAACGGTTTTAAATTCGACAAACTAATGGGGCGAACGTCTTAGAATCTCAAAACTAATGGGGCTACACACGAGGGAGAAGTGGGTCCAGAAAAACCGGCCCATCTCCTATTATTAAAACCTTTATTATTCTCTTATGGGTATACAAAGGGTCATTCAAGTGTCCATGATCATCTATATACCTTCTCCCTCATGTTTAGCCCCATTATTATTCTCTTATGGGTATACAAAGGGTCATTCAAGTGTCCATAAATATCTATATATACCTCTTAATTATGGGGGGATGGGTCCTTTTTCTGGTCTGCCTTCTTTCTTCCTCATGTTTAGCCCCATTAGTTTTCGATTTTTTAGATGTTTGTCCCATTAGTTTGGCAATTTCGCCCCAGCTTGTTGTCAATTTTAAGACATTTCATGCTATTTAGGTGTCGATTTTTTTCCTGGCGAACGATAGTGAACCTGTCATTTTGGAACAAGGCCGGGACATTTTTCTACCAAAAAATGTACAAATTAATTTAGAAGGGGGATCTAATGGATGTTTTATATCAGTTTGATAGAGGTCTAGGTAGGAAACTAAGAAAATTATAAATATATGACAAAAATCAATCAAAAATTAAACATCCACCCTGAGAGAGAGAGAGAAAGAATGCTTGGAGACACACAGAGTTTGAAGCCATTTAAGTCATAGGAGGAGGGAAAGACTGCTGTATTAAGTCCCTCTTGCATGGACTACTCACAAACAGAAGACAGTAGTAGTAAGGATAGTCACTGTAACATTTCTAGTGCATGGTCTACTGGATCGGGTTTATCAATGTTAATTCTTTCATATTTTGTAAACCCTATATTATTCTCTTATGGATATACAAAGGGTCATTCAAGTGTCCATAATCATCTGTATACCTTCTCCCTCATGTTTAGCCCCATTAGTTTTCACACTATAAGATGTTTGCCCCATTAGTTTAGCAATTAAGACCTTTCACCCCATCTCATTGTCAATATTATGACTTTTCTTTTATTTTAGGTGTCGATGTTTTCCTGGCAAGCGATAGCGAGCCTATAATTTTAGAGAAACCGACCGAAAAATGTACAAATTAATCTTGAAGGAGGGTCTTGGGGTTGTTTTTTAAAGCTTGATGGAGGTCTAGCGAGGAAACTCAAACATATATTAATAAGTATAAAGATATATTTTTACTCTCATATTTTTAAAGCCCCTTTATTATTCTCTTATGGGTATACAAAGGGTCATTCAAGTGTCCATAATTATCTATATACCTTCTCCCTCATGTTTAGCCCCACTATTATTCTCTTATGGATATAATGTCCATAATGTTGAATGGCTCACTCATTCAGCCAGGACTGATGATGCTGGTCTTGAATGTGAGCTATTTAAGAACATAAGAAAATGGGAGTCTGCAGAAAGCCGATTGGCCTACACAAGGCAGATCCCTGTCACACCCAACCCTAATTATAAGCCCAGCTTAAAAACACCATTAGGACTTACATCACCGAAACGGTCAGAGGTCAGAAAAACAATGATCTGCAGATCCCCACACCTGGGCCACACCTGACAGATCACCCTCACACCCAACCCATCTCGTCCATATGCCTATCTAATTGTATCTTAAAGCTCCCTATCATTCTTGATCCCACTATAGCACTTGGTAGCTGAGATCATGCGGTCTAGGAACGGTGTTACCGCATCTCCAGCTTGTCACAGCCATGCGACAGAGCCAACTAAGCCTTCGGACAGCCTTCCCCCTGCCATCCAGAGCCACAACAACCCTGCCCCTGCCCGTATCGCCAAGATAACGGTGGAACGAGTGGGACACATCCGTCCCGAGTGGACCACACCAGTCACCCACGGCAAGTCATTTTCTGTAACCACCAGAGCCAAAGAAAATGACCATCGCAGGGGTAACCATTACATACCCCCATCAGCCAGCCCAGTAAATCCTCAACCTAGCTACACAACCACAGGTGGTACCAGGTGGTTTCCTAAATTACCTTTCATATCCCCTATCAAAGAACCTAAAGCTCTTTCAGAACCAAAACCTCTCTTCCCCAGATTGCCTTTCATATCCCCTATCAAGGAACCTAAAGCTCTTGCATCCATTCAATCTAAACCATTGTCCCGGGTTAAAGTCACTCATAAACCAAAACTTGCCTATGCTTCCAGCCAACAATAAGTCTTAACCCCCAGAATAAGTCATCATCCATTGTAAGAAACTCATCCGCTTCCTTTCCCACCAGGAAGCCATCACCCCATAATGTGTACAGATCTGCCCTGAGGAATCTTCCTCCAGCTACATCTACAAGGGCCAGCCAAAAGTCCAGGCGCACCACTTCCAGGACTACAAGGACCTAACCACCACACGCAGACACCACCCCAGCGCCTTTGATCCTCTCAAGCCGGGCGCCTTAACACCTTACGAGCGGCCTATGTGGTTTATTTATGTGTACCGCCCAGCGGGGTGTTTTTAGCCAAAATAGGGCTGTTTACGTGATCATTTTCATGCCTAAATAAGACCCAGAACGTAAAACAAGTATCTATCCCTGAAAGGGCATAAACAGAGCTTTCGAATGACACCATAACGATCCTTGTATGATGGATAGTTTTCTTGCAATAACCGTGCAACGCGAGTGCAAAAAGCAGGTAATTCGGTACTTTCGGTACATAATTGAGTATGTAGCGAGTGAGAGAGGGAGGAGGGAGCTGAGATTTGTGTCAGTAGGTTCGCCGCGGTGGTCTGGAGCAGTCATACGCTCGCTAGTCTCCTGCCACCACTTGTCTCTCTCTCTCAGCCACATTACGTGCTGAAATTGCCACTCGAGTTATGTCGAGCGCCGCCACATAGTCCAGCTTTATTTAACTCGACTTAAGTGGTGAGCCGCTTTTTAAGGGTTAAGTCTGGGCAAGAATATTCACAAGTACTCAGCCAGTCTGGACATCAGTAATTCAGCTCTGAGCTCCCATCCTGAGCACACCTACCTCACCTCTCTCTCTCACAACCAACCATTCACCATGAGTTCAGCAACTCCCATCCTTGCTGGACTTGTAAAATAGTTCAATGTGAAGAAGGGGTACGGCTTCATCACCCCTGACGACGGCACCAAGGACATCTTCACCCACAAGGGCGCCATCAAGAAAAACAACCCCCTTAAGGCTGTGCCCTCCCTTGGTGATGGAGAAAGGGTGGAATTTGTGGCAGTGGCTGCTCCCAGAGGTCCTGAAGCCAGACAGGTGACGGGACCAAAGGGCGCCGCTGTCAAGGGCTCCACTCACGCCAGGGACCTCCTGAAGGAGGGGCAGAAGGAGTCAACCAGCAGGAGACCCACCAGGCCGAGCCCAAAATCCAATACCACATCTTTTTCCATCATAGATGTGGTTATTAGGACGGCTATGGCTCTGGCTGGAGACGACACCTCCCTCCTGTAACAGATTCTGCCCGCCCTCCTGAAGGAGAACAACCTCCCTGTAATATCCATCCCAGCCAACCTTCCAGGGAGCCACCAGAGAACACCGAGGCAGAGGAACACACCGGCTCCAAAACTTCTCCTGCCTCGCCCTCTGAATAGGAAAAACTGCCCACCACCACCTTCAGAGGGGCCTGCACCAGCACCCACCAAGCCGAAGGTCCTGACTCTGACTCCCTTCATCGACCTTTTCACTGGAGAATGCAACCCTGAAGAGGACAAGACTCCAGCACCACCTATGGAGGTCGAGGAAGCCCTCCCACCACCACCACCACCTTCAGTAATCACGGCTATGACTGCAACCACTACACCACCACCTGAGTTAGCAGAACATGTAGAAGCAGCCTCCATGCCCACCATTGAGATTGCAAGCCCCAAAGCCAAAAAAATGAAGAAGCAGAAGAAAACACCAGCAGTAGCAAAGGAGACATTACCAGCTGCAACTTCCGAGCCCCAGCCACCAACACCACAATCAGCAAAAACTCCTCACCAACTGTTCATGGACATCTGTTATCCACACCTCGAAACAGACTTCAACATGTCCATGAGCTATGCCTACAAGGACTGCATAATACCTGAATTCCACGGATTCCTGTCCTACTGTATGGAGAATTGGAAAAGAGACGGCTGCAACTGCTACTTCCACACGAAGGACCCCAAGACCAACTACGTGACTTGCAGCGTAACAGTGGAGGAAGCTCTAAAACGCGGCTTCCCAGACCTCCCAAGGAAATAAAAACTCACCACCACCACCACCACCCATCACCTTCACCACCATCACCCCAGCCTCACACGCCCCCGACCAGACATGGCAGATGATACCCGTGCCAGCGAGGAGCCTCCCCGAACGCGCCCCTGTCGACCTTGCCCTGGCCAGTCTCTTCAGCAGCTAAAAAACAGAAAAACCCTCAGGCAGTTCCAGTCAAGCCTGGAAACCTTTTTCTCCTGCTACAATTCACTTCATCCAACTATTTCTTGTCCTATCCCCACTTCCCCCTAACCCCCTGTCACTACTCATTATTGATTGATTGATTGACATCAGTACATTCTGAGTTGAGCAGCCACACCGAGCAGACCTACATATCCTCCTCTCTTCACCACCACCAACACCATGCCCTTAGTAACCTCTAACATTGTTACTGGTACGGTAAATTGGTTTAATGTGAAGCAGGGATATGGCTTCATTAACAGAGATGATAATGGGCTGATATATTTGCCCACAGACGCCGAATCTCCTCCCCAAACCAACAGCATGGAGTGCCCTCTCTCAAAATAGAGAAAGGGTAACTTTCACCATCATGAAGGGAAAAAAAGGAGAAGCTAGCAACATCAGGGGAATAAATGGAGCAAATGTAAAGGGCTCCAGACACGCCTGGGGGAGGAGAAAGGAAGAGGAAAAAAGGAAGATTGACTACACACCAGCAGGCCAGCCACCCGGTGACAGATCAGTAGTAATTCAGATCGTGGTCACCACAGCCATAGCACTAGCTGGTGGGGACCATAATCTCCTCAAGGAGTACCTCTCCAACCTCCTGAAAGGCTAACAACCTTCCCTCCATAACTATCCCAGTGCTACAACCCCAAATACGGATCTGGCCCCTTGAGCTAACACCTACACAAGCTCTGAGGAAACCAAGAAGTCGCCCAAAACAATGCCTGGACCTGCCAAAACCAAGGAAGAAGAAACCAAACCTTCAAAGCCCCAGTCACCACCAACAACCACCACTGTGGCCGAGAAGAAGCTATCAATGACACCATACATCGAAATCTTCCACCAACAAGAAGAGAAAGAAAGCAACCCTGAAGAGGACAAGACTCCAGCACCACCAATGGAGGTCGAGGAAACCAACCAACCTGCAGAGCCTCCTTCACCTGCTTCAAAACCCAAAAAAAGGTGCCTCCATGCCCCTCATTGAAATCGAACCAGTAAGACAGGTAGAGAAGAAACCAGACACCCCCAAGACCCCTCACCAATTGTTCTTGGATATCTGCCTAGCACACCTGAATAAGGACCACAACATGACTATGAGTTATGCTTACGAGAACTGCGTCCCACCTGAATACAACGGATTCCTGAGCTACTGCATGTTGGACTGGAAGAAGGAAGGCTGCAATTGCTATTTTCACACAAAAGGAAAATACAACTACATCGAATGCAGCCTAACAGTCAAGCAAGCTCTGAAGCAAGGCTTCCCGGACCTCCCGAGGAAGTAATATCACCACCACCACCCATCACCAACACCTCATCACCAGCGGGCTATTAGTACGGGACTCCCAGTCGGGCCGGGAGGATAAATATATGGCCATAAATTCCCTACCCGTACAATAGCCCACAGTTCCAGCCGCCCAGCTTTCGACCCACTGCCTCCCTGGTCGGGTCCAGCCGTCTTCGTAGTAACGCCGATCTCCCAAACACTGAAAACCCTCAGGCAGCTCCAGTTAAGCCTGGACACCTTTTTCTCCTCCTAAAACTCACTTCATCCAACTAATTCTTGTCCTATCCCCACTTCCCCCTAACCCCCTGTCACTACTCAATTTGACTTGACTTGACATCAGTAACTAAGCTTGCCTTTGGTATCTCTTTATCTGGGTAAAAGGACCTCTATTTACTGTATTAGTCTTATGGTTCCAGAGGAGTTGCAAGGGACTAATTTAATTGTCCCAAACCTTAGACTAACCATAGTGTCACTGGATAGACTGCTTGCAACTCTATACAGACCATTATGCTAGTCGCCGTAACCCCCCACAAAACCCTGTAGCAGAACTCCGGCATACTCTTAGTAAGTCCCTGCTCACGCGGAGTGCAAGAGGAACCCGGGTGCCTCCCGTGGTAGGCGCAGAGAAGCAAGGAGCTGTAAGGACAGGAGTACAGCCTAATTCCGGACCAACATCCGGAAGTGCCACGCCCCAGCCGCCCTCCTGGACCACTGGATTCTCCCTCGATCTACGGCACCTTTTCACTCCAGCTCTCCTTTAAGTGCCTTATTACGGTTTATGGGTATAGAGTTGTCTCAGGGTAGTGGTTGAAGTTATCTTCAGGGGTTCTCACTAAATAACGTCTTGCGAGAGGGCTTTCCTCTCTCTACGTAAATTGACGTTAATCTGCCCACTTGCCGGGACACATTAGACATAACTACCAGGGGATCCTTATATCTGCACATTCCCGGGTTATTGGTCTCCCATACCCCGTCAGAGGGGACGCGCCTATATAAGACCCACAGCATATGACATACACACCTGTTTACACGTAACCTTGTTCCCTTGTATAACTTCTAGCCTCATTCACTTAACATTCTGTCAGGTTCATAACTCGAATAGATCGCACTCTATCTCAGCTCCCGACGATTGTGTATCAGCCTTCCGCATCTTGCTAGTTGCCCACACAAGTAGTTTTAGAATAAATAATCTTGCCAGGTGAGATCTAGCACACCTGTAGAATTCAGTTCATTTGTGAGCCTTTCAGAGCCCACCTTATTGTTGATGACCACTTGGTCATTGTTGCTTTAGAGTCAGTTAACGTCACTATTGCCGGGGACATCATAGTATGATCCAGACGACATCTGCCATTACTGCACTCTTGTTACCTTGCTTAGATCTTGCTTGAGATCTAGTTGAGTGGGAGGTAAGCCTCCACTATTTTGGATACTCTATAATTGTATCCGAGGAGTTATTGTTAATTTGAGTCCGGACCCATTGTTCGACTCTTGCCTTATAATTACTAACCATATAATTATTTGTATGCTCTATATACCATTGTTGCCATTTTGATGATCTCAGGTTCCAGAATTAAATATATTGCTCCTCCATGAACCAGGTGTAAAGTGAATAAAACCCATGTTAACTTGTCGCCTGTGTAATTATTCTCCTGCCGTGTTGTCTCTTTATTAAAGTTAAAGGTATACTTCTCCAGTTAGAGAGTTAATCATTGCACTCAGAATATCTCGCGTTCCAATTTGGACCGGGCATAACACTGGTGGCAGCGGTGTCTCTTTCTCGAGGGTAGCCTTTCAGGTTTTTTTCCGGCTTTAATATTTCTGAGAGTAGCATGACAGGGGTAAGTAGTCAGGATGATGGGGAGAGCACTCCTCCTTTCAAACCGGAGGAAAATGACGTAGCCACCTATTTAGAGGTCGTCAAGCCAGTTCTTGACATCATATTTAAAGATGAAGTGGCCCCTAAAATTCATACAGTAGTAATGAAGCTAGGGCGACACATGGCCCTAGTTTCCAGTTATGTGAAAGAGAACCCGGGGATGACCTGGGAACAGTTTGAGACCTATACTAAAGCTGCCATTAACCCCGTCTTAGGTACCGTTATAGCTGACCAGCAGTTCCACGCTATCACATACGACGGGGACCTCGACGCCACCATCAGCAAGCTCAATAGGCTGGCTTCCACCGCTTTTACGACGGCTACAGCTGTGGAGAAGAAAGAAAACGTCCGACGTACCCTCATGAGGATCCTCCCTATTGCAGTCCAGGACCACTTCGCCATTACAGAACCGGCCGGATATGACGTGGATCTCCCTGTCATACGCCGCCTTCTGGCCCTGCAGAAGTCCCGGGAGCAAGGGAAAATCGCCAGCATCAACAGAGCTCCGACTAAACCCCAAGGAGCTCCTTCCGGACCAATTTTCCACCCCCACCGCAGCCCGGATAAACCAGAAGAGTGGGCCAGGATCAAGCCTGGAGATTGGAAGCCCTGCGGATCCCAGTGCCCTATCAACAGGCTGAAACGTTCCTTCTCCGAATTGTTGGCCAAGCGCTCAAGGGTTCCTTTATTCTGGGGACAGATTCCCTGGTTGAAACCATCCAGACGAGTTGCCACAATCCTGGAGGACGGCACTGCAGGAACTGATGACCACGGCGAGGAAGCTGCAGAGGTTGGTGACCCGGACGACCACAGCACCGTCGAGCCGGAAGTCATCCGACCGGGTTTTTAGACCGCCCCCGCCCACCAACTTGGAGACTGGCGGGGGCTCGAGATAAGGATAGCTCTACTATGATGAAACCTCCCATTTACACCCACCTCACCATCCAAGGAGTCAAATCTTGACTACTCGTCGACACCGGAGCCTCAAGACCATGTATTTTTTCCTCATATCACCAGAGACATCACAATACTTTTGGACCTCTTCAACGCTCTTCCACCACCCTTATTGATGCCAACGACAACCTCATTCCAAGTACTGGCATCACTGCACCACTATATGTGGCCACCCCTCAACCCAACCATGGCCATCACCACGCTTTCATGGTATTTCCCTCCCCAGAGACCACATACGACGGATACCTGGGATTCGATCTTCTCACTGTCCTTCGCACTACCATCCAGTGTGTGGAACGAAGATTGCTATTTTCCACCGACCACCCAGGACTCACCGCTCCACAACCCCCCTCAACCTTTGAAAGCCATCCGTGTTGCATCGGCCATCACCACTCAACCCATCACTTTGCTGCCACATCATAAACATTGGGTATCCATCCATCCAACCCTGACAGGAGAACTCATTCACACTCCTTCTCTTCAGAGCCCTTTTGACAGGCATTGCCTCACTGCACCTGCCATCTTAAAACAAAACGCAGTACGTATAGCCAACATCTCTGACCACCCTATCACCTTACCCAGGGGTCTCACCATTGGAGAACTGGAGACCTACGATGACCAGCCCTCACCTACCACCACCACCATTCCTTCATGAACTCCATCACTCCCGGAAATCCCTGCTCACCTCACCCCTCAGCAAAAGGACGATCTGTGTCAGTTAATGACAGAATACCAGGACATCTTCGCCACCAACTCCCAAGATGTAGGCCACACCCATGTACTAGAACATCACATACATACTGTCGGATCCCCAGTGAGACAAGCTATACGAAGAAAGAACCCCCTTCTGCGCCAAGAAGAACAGAAACAAGTTGCAGAAATGCTAGAAGCAGGCATCGTCAACCCCTCAACTAGCCCTTGGTCCTCCCCAGTGGTACTGGTCAAGAAGAAGGATGGGTCCTCTCGTTTCTGCATCGACTATCGACAACTCAACGATGTCACCATCAAGGATGCCACCCCTCTGTCCCGCATTGACAACTCCCTAGATTCCCTACTAGGGGCCAGATGGTTCTCCACTCTGGACCTGCAATCAGGGTATTGGCAAGTCCCCATGGCCCCCGCAGACCAAGAAAAGACGGCTTTTTCCACCAGTCAAGGAAAGTTATACGAGTTCTCTGTACTACCGTTCGGATTGTGTAACGGTCCCGCCACCTTCTCCCGGCTGATGGAATCCGTACTTCAGGGCTTAACTTGGGAAACATGTTTGGCCTACTTAGACGACATCATCGTGTTTGGCCGCACCTGGGCAGAACACCTCCAGCGCCTCCGCCAAGTTTTCCAGAGGATCCGGCAAGCCGGATTGAAACTGAAACCCACCAAATGTACCATGGCTCGACATCAGGTACAATTCCTAGGACATCTGGTATCCGAAGAAGGACTCGCCCCCTACCCAAAGAAACTACAAGCCATCCAAGAGATCCAACCCCCGAAGTCAGTGAAAGGAGTGAGGGCTTTTCTGGGGTTAGCATCTTACTATCGGAGATTCGTGAAGAATTTTGCTACAATTGCCAGACCCCTGCACGACTTAACCCGGAAAGAGGAACCTTTTGTGTGGACCCCCGACCGCATCCAAGCCTTCAACTTCCTCAAGGACCTGCTCGTGTCTGCCCCCGTCGTCTCTTTTCCGGACTACCAACTTCCATTCCGACTCTACACCGACGTGTCCCTCCTCGGCGTCGGTGCAGTCCTCTCCCAAAATCGAGAAGGACGCGAGCACATCATTGCTTGTGCCAGCCGGACCTTAACCCCTGCAGAGACGAACTACCCCATAACCAAGAGAGAATGCTTAGGCATCGTTTGGGCCCTCCAACACTTCCGGGCCTACCTAGCGGGCGTCAAAATCACCATAATCACGGACCACCAAGCCCTACAATGGCTCAGAAGATCAGACACTAAAAACGCCCTGACAGTCCGTTGGCGAGAGTCACTGGAGGAATTCGACTTTGAAATCTCCTATCGGCCGGGAAAACTCCACACCAATGCAGACGCCCTATCCCGGCTACCTCTTGCACCAGAACAACTCAAAGCCATTCAAAACCCATGACCCCCACCTACCACCACTCCCCCTCTCATACAGGCGTACCTCCGGAACGAAAAACCTAATTGGATCTCCAACCGACTATTTGGCCTCTTGCAAAGAAGGGGAGACGTACTCTTCACACCCGAAGGTCAGATTGTACTAGGCCCCGAAGATGCAGAGCAAATGATGTCTTCCCTGCACACCAACAATGGGATCCACCTAGGACAGAAGAAATTGGTGAACACCTTCAAGGACACCTACTGGACTCCTCGCCCATACACCACTGCCAAACAGATCACCGAAGCCTGCCGCGCCTGCACCCTGGGAAAAGATCAAACACGCACTCCAGGACCCTCTGGCAAACTCATCGCTTCTAAACCTTGGCAACTTCTGGCAGTTGACGTCATGGGGCCTCTGCAAAATGACAGGGGATACCGCTACATCATCACCTTTGTGGATACGTACTCCAAATACGTCATCGCTTGCCCTGCCCGAGAACACACAGCTATGGCCGTAACAGAGGCATTATTACAACATGTGTTTCCATATTTTGGATTGCCTCAGGCAATCCACTCCGACAATGCCCCTGAATTTACTGGACAAATTTGGACACAGATCTCAGAAATATTCGGGTTCCACATTAGCCATTCTTCACCTTACTGGCCAAGAGGGAACTCCATATGCGAGCGTTCCCATCGAACCATCGCCAATCAAATCCGGACCCGCCTGCAACAGATGAACTCCTCGGACTGGACCAGCCAAGTTCGCATCATACAATGGGGAATAAACACCTGCCCCCGAGACAACGGGATCACCCCTCACGAGATGGTTTTTGGAAGTCCACCTCTCCTAATACCTCTACGTCACCTAGCTGCCCCTACTGAGCCCTCGCCAGGTCTAAACACCAACCTCGTCCATCTTAGAAACTGCCTACGTCAGCTCCAATTCACGCAAGATCTCCAGCCTGATGAAGTCCCCAAAAACAACCCTCACCGAGTAGGCGACCTGGTAATGGTAGCCATCTTGCCTGTACCCTCCAAACTGAAGCCACGGTACAAGGGTCCATTTGAGATCCTCCAAATTCCTAACTGTTTCCAGGTCATAATTAACTATCACGGGGAATCTCGCACTTATAGGAATAGATTTGTCAGAAGGTTCCAACCTCTTAACAAAAATGTAACTTTAGTCGCTGAACCAGACCAGGATGTTAAATGTACTACCCCTGTTTCAAATCTTCACCCTCAAACCTCCCTTCTTCCCAGACCTGACCCCCTCACTCATTCCTTACCTCCTCCTCAGCCTCCTTTCACACACCCCCTCATTTCTCCTTTGCCTGCCTTTAACTCTCCTGTTCCTCAGCCTCCTGTCGCCCTCCCCACTCGCCTCACCCAGTTCACCCCTTCTCACCTCCCTAAACACCAACCTCCTCCTAGCCTCTCTACCCAAACTCAAACCTCCCCCTCTTCTCCTTTACCTCCTGTCAGCCACCCCCCTCTTCTACCCCCTTTCACCCCTTCCCACATCCCTAAGCTCAAACCTCCGTCCTTTCCCTCTCTCCAAACTCAAACCTCTCCCTCTCTCTCTGCCCTCACTTCACCTCAGCAACCCTTTCTGACCAGTCACCATTAACCAGCCATACCTCCTCTAGCCTTCCCCCATCTCCACCAAAACTCACCAACATACCCCCCGCTTTACCTATCACCCCCAGTCTTCGCCATAAAACCCCTTTCTGTAATCCCTCACCTGTCCCTCCTGACTCTAAAAACCTACTTTCCTCTCCTAAATCTATTTCCCCTCCATCGCGTAAAACCATACATAAATTTCGCTCAATGACACCATTAACCCCCTCTCCCCCTCTTACCCGAAAGAATTCTATAGTTATATCAGAAAGAAAAAAGTAGTTACTTCAACTGTTGGACCGTTAGTCGATGAAAATGGAGAATACACCAAAGACGAAGTACAAATGAGTAATGCCCTCAATACCTTCTTTGCACCAGTTTTTACAACAGAAGACCTCAGTGATATCCCTACACCATCGCCGATTCAGATTGATAATTCAGATGTTCTAAGCAATATCAACGTTACAGAGAGAGAAGTATTGAATTGTTTAGATAAACTCAAGGTAAATAAAACGCCTGGACCTGATACAATCTCGCCTAGAGTTCTAAAGGAAGCTAAGGATGAGCTCTCAGACCACTGACATTACTATTCAATAAATCCTTGCAGTCTGGAACTATGCCTGATTAGTGGAAGATAGCCAACGTAACACCGATATTCAAAAAAGGCAGCAAATCCCTACCCAGTAACGATCGTCCAATTAGCTTAACCTCAGTTGTATGTAAAATGCTAGAAACGGTCATAAGAGACAGACTCATAAATCACTTAGAGGAAAATAACATACTTAAAGATACTCAACACGGCATTCGTAAAAAAAGTTCCTGTTTAACAAACCTCTTAGACTTCTTCCACGATATCCTCAACCTCTACGATGAGAGAAAAGCTGTAGATATTATATACATTGATTTTCAAAAGGCCTTTGACAAAGTTCCCCACAAACGTTTACTGCTAAAACTAAAAGCGCATGGAATACAAGACGGTGTGTTGAAATGGATAGAAAATTGGCTCAGCGACAGAAAGCAAAGAGTAGTCATAAACGGTAAGGCATCTAAATGGGCCAATGTAAGCAGCGGGGTACCCCAGGGATCGGTACTAGGACCAATTCTCTTTCTAATTTACATCAACGACATAGATGAGGGTCTCACCTGTATAATCTCAAAATTTGCTGACGATACAAAAATTGCAAATAGCGTACTCTCAAAAGATCAAGTTGACGATATGCAACACAATCTAGATAAATTGTCACATTGGGCCCAAATTTGGCAAATGAGGTTCAATGCGGACAAATGTAAAGTACTACATATCGGATACCTACTGTAAATGAGAAAGCAAACTATTCGATGAATGGCACTCAGCTTAAGAATGTAAACAGAGAAACCGATCTGGGAGTAACAATATCGAGTAACCTAAAACCGAGTCAACAATGTTCAGAAGTTGTTAAGAAGGCAAACAAAATAATTGGCTTTATAGGCAGGTCATTTGAGCATAAATCCAAAGACGTTATCCTAACCCTTTACAATTCCTTAGTCCGCCCTCTTCTGGAATACTGCGTTCAATGCTGGTGCCCTTATTACCAAAAAGACATAAACAAGCTAGAACGAGTTCAACGTAGAGTTACCAAAATGATACCTAGCCTAAAGAACAAACCATACGAAGAGCGTCTTAGAGAATTAAATCTATTTCCTTTAACCCAGCGCAGATTAAGAGGTGACTTAATTCAAGTGTTCAAAATCATCAAAGGCGTCGACAATATGAACTGTAGTAAGTACTTCACTATCGACCAATCTAATTACACGCGGGGAAACGGTTGCAAAATTATTGGTAAATCTTTTAACTCACACGAATCTAAGAATTTCTTCTTCAATCGAGTTGTCAACTTGTGGAATGGGCTTCCCCGAGACGTTATAGACTGCAGCACCGTTGATTCATTTAAACTCCGCCTACACAAATATCTCGCATCAAACCCGCGACTGACTGCGTTTGTAAATGAATAACTTTATTTTATCCTCCCCTCAGTTACTAACCCATATGTCCCCTACTAACTTCCTAGTCCTGCCACGGACATTAGTTCCAGGGCAGTAGTTCCCTTTCCAATGTTCCCTTACCCACTCTAAACCACTGTTTGGACACTTGATCCTCAGTGATTTGGAGGACAAGCAGCCAAGAAGGGTCACTAGACCTATTGTTGCTTGATTTCCTTTGTACTCCTTTGTACTCCCTCCTTCCCCAGATTGCCTTCTCATACCTGCTGTGGGAGACCAGTCAAGCCACCCACCAAATGGGAACCAGCCCTTTCCCAGCCAAGAACAAGAAAAGGGCAAAACTCAGCTGCCCGGAGCCACGTCACCAAGCCGGTTCCAAGCTCCTCCCCCCAGCCTGGTACTTCGGCGTCCGCACCACCGAATGACAAGGGCCCAGCCAGGATCTCTGCCGTCACTCACCACCCACCTCCCACCACGACGACACCCTCGCTGACCTCTCTCACCAATATGAGAATTGACCAGATAACCCTAGTGCGGAAGGACTCCACCATCCTGATCAGATCACCTCACCAACTTCTCGACCAGCTGAGATACTACGACTCCTCTTCTCTCCTCACCCTCACCGGAGACCAGAGGGCCACACCGAACAACAGGGGGATTATAGGTGATGGGCTGGTCTATCAGAGTAGGTGATGGGCTGGTCTATCAGAATGAGAGTTCAGCGTTCTCTGCCATACCCATAGCTTACTCTGACTGTTCCTTTTACTTATATATTTTCTAGATCTCAGGTGACGGCGTCTTTTCCGTGGATTGACCTCCCTACTGCCAACCCTGGCAGATTGGGAGCCAAAGCGTCACATTTTTCCTTTGCCCCTCAACTTTCCCTTTATAATTGCTGAGGGGCACAGGGCCTTGGGTGGGGCTTTTGTTTCCCGGGCGTTTCCGCACCCTCCTCAGCTCCCCGCCTTTGAGTGGCTTCGGTCACCTGGGCATTATTAGTGGCAAGCTGGGAGGGTTCTGTGGGGGCGGTCGGTTATGGCCTTGGCCTTGCTCGGGACCTTGGGGCTGCTCGGCCAGACAGCCTGAGGAACAGCAACAACAACAACAACAGGGGGATTATCTACCACCACCTCCTCCAACACCTGACCCCTGTCTTCCAGGATGCTACCTCTAGACACTACCACCTTGAGTCCCGGGGTCGGGACTTTTCTCTGCCCGACGGTAGTGAGATGCGGTCTAGGAACGGTGTTACCGCATCTCCAGCTTGTCACAGCCATGCGACAGAGCCAACTAAGCCTTCGGACAGCCTTCCCCCTGCCATCCAGACCCACGACAACCCTGCCCCTGCCCGTATCGCCAAGATAACGGTGGAACGAGTGGGACACATCCGTCCCGAGTGGACCACACCAGTCACCCACGGCAAGTCATTTTCTGTAACCACCAGAGCCAAAGAAAATGACCATCGCAGGGGTAACCATTACAAACCCCCATCAGCCAGCCCAGTAACTCCTCAACCTAGCTACACAACCACAGGTGGTACCAGGTGGTTTCCTAAATTACCTTTCATATCCCCTATCAAAGAACCTAAAGCTCTTTCAGAACCAAAACCTCTCTTCCCCAGATTGCCTTTCATATCCCCTATCAAGGAACCTAAAGCTCTTGCATCCATTCAATCTAAACCATTGTCCCGGGTTAAAGTCACTCATAAACCAAAACTTGCCTATGCTTCCAGCCAACAATAAGTCTTAACCCCCAGAATAAGTCATCATCCATTGTAAGAAACTCATCCGCTTCCTCTCCCACCAGGAAGCCATCACCCCATAATGTGTACAGATCTGCCCTGAGGAATCTTCCTCCAGCTACATCTACAAGGGCCAGCCAAAAGTCCAGGCGCACCACTCCCAGGACTACAAGGACCTAACCACCATGCGCAGACACCACCCCAGCGCCTTTGATCCTCTCAAGCCGGGCGCCTTAAGTCTGGGCAAGAATACTCACAAGTAGTCAGCCAGTCTGGACATCGGTAACTAAGCTTGCCTTTGGTATCTCTTTATCTGGGTAAAAGCAGCCAGAATAGCTGGTGTTCACACTTGAAGCTGTGTGCAGTGATCAGAGACGACCAGGTTGGGTTCCCCCCTTCAGGAAGAGGACTAGCTTGTGCAACCCAATTTGGGCCCCACCTTCCTGGCCTTTAATGCTGTGCCCAGACCAAGTGAATAAGGATTCCTGTCTTGTTCCTTTCAAGGGATTACAAGGATAGTGCAGTACTTCAAGACAACCAGGTCGGGTTCTCCCCTTCAGGAAGAGGACTAGATTGTGCAACCCACTTTGGGCCCCACCTTCACTGGCCTCTATTTACTGTATTAGTCTTGTGGTTCCAGAGACAAAAGCAGCCAGAATAGCTGGTGTTCACACTTGAAGCTGTGTGCAGTGATCGGTGACGACCAGGTTGAGTTCCCCCCTTCAGGAAGAGGACTAGCTTGTGCAACCCACTTTGGGCCCCACCTTCCTGGCCTTCGATGCTGTGCCCAGACCAAGTGAATAAGGATTCCTGTCTTGTTCCTTTCAAGGGATTATAAAGATAGTGCAGTACTTAGAAAAGACCAGGTCGGGTTCCCCCCTTCAGGAAGAGGACTAGATTGTGCAACCCACTTTGGGCCCCACCTTCACTGGCCTCTATTTACTGTATTAGTCTTATGGTTCCAGAGGAGTTGCAAGGGAGTAATTTAATTGTCCCAAACCTTAGACTAACCATAGTGTCACTGGATAGACTGCTTGCAACTCTATACAGACCATTATGCTAGTCGCCATAACCCCCCACCAAACCCTGTAGCAGAACTCCGGCATACTCTTAGTAAGTCCCTGCTCACGCGGAGTGCAAGAGGAACCCGGGTGCCTCCTGTGGTAGGCGCAGAGAAGCAAGGAGCTGTAAGGACATAGGAGTACAGCCTAATTCCGGACCAACATCCGGAAGTGCCACGCCCCAGCCGCCCTCCTGGACCACTGGATTCTCCCTCGATCTACAGCACCTTTTCACTCCAGCTCTCCTTTAAGTGTCTTATTACGGTTTATGGGTATAGAGTTGTCTGAGGGTAGTGGTTGAAGTTATCTTCAGGGGTTCTCACTAAATAACGTCTTGCGAGAGGGCTTTCCTCTCTCTACGTAAATTGACGTTAATCTGCCCACTTGCCGGGACACATTAGACATAACTATCAGGGGATCCTTATATCTGCACATTCCCGGGTTATTGGTCTCCCATAGCCCGTCAGAGGGGACGTGCCTATATACTGTAAGACCCACAGCATATGACATACACACCTGTTTACACGTAACCTTGTTCCCTTGTATAACTTCTAGCCTCATTCACTTAACATTCTGTCAGGTTCATAACTCGAATAGATCGCACTCTATCTCAGCTCCTGATGATTGTGTATCAGCCTTCCGCATCTTGCTAGTTGCCCACACAAGTAGTTTTAGAATAAATAATCTTGCCAGGTGAGATCTAGCACACCTGTAGAATTCAGTTCATTTGTGAGCCTTTCAGAGCCCACCTTATTGTTGATGACCACTTGGTCATTGTTGTTTTAGAGTCAGTTAACTTCACTATTGCCGGGGACATCATAGTATGATCCAGACGACATCTGCCATTACTGCACTCTTGTTACCTTGCTGAGATCTTGCTTGAGATCTAGTTGAGTGGGAGGTAAGCCTCCACTATTTTGGATACTCTATAATTGTATCTGAGGAGTTATTGTTAATTTGAGTCCGGACCCATTGTTCGACTCTTGCCTTATAATTGCTAACCATATTATTATTTGTATGCTCTATTTACCATTGCTGCCATTTTGATGATCTCATGTTCCAGAATTAAATATATTGCTCCTCCATGAACCAGGTGTAAAGTGAATAAAACCCATGTTAACTTGTCGCCTGTGTAATTATTCTCCTGCCGTGTTGTCTCTTTATTAAAGTTCGAGGTATACCTCTCCAGTTAGAGAGTTAATCATTGCACTCAGAATATCTCACGTTCCAATTTGGACCGGGCATAACAGTAGCCTATTCCACCTATCTACAACTCTGTTACCAAACCAATATTTGCCTATATAATAATAATAATAAAAATAATAATAATAATAATACTTTATTTCAGACTCACACAGTACAGAGGGGACCATACTGGGGTCCATATATACCTTACAGTAACATAAATATATATAAATATATATAAGCTACTGTACATAGGCTACATAAAATAAAAAGAAATTAAATAATACCCACCTTGCTATCATGTAGTTCACAGCACTGCCTCAACCAAAAACAGTGGTCATCAAACTACTGTGTTACCAAAACCACTGTCCTAATTGTGTACAATACCATGCCTCACATCATTTAGCTTCCTGTACAGTATGTTGCTACAGTACAGTATAGGAATATCGGTACTGTACTGCACTATGAGGATCAGTACCGGTATGCTAATTCTGTAGAGTAGCAGACCTGAAATCATTACTTAAGGTTAAATATAGAGCAACTTCCTCCAGTGTGCCTGGATCCTGGAGGTGTACACTATGCTTGGAGTTTGTAGCATTTTAATGATCCTGTTCTCAGAAGTGTTAAGGCGCTGAATGAATTTATATGTTAGCTTTCTAATGAGTGATTTGTAACAGTGTAAGTTCATATAGGCACATAGCGTACTTGTACTCTCATATTTTGAGAGCCCCAGAAACATTTTCATGATATTGTGATATGAGATACTTAGTATATTCACTGTCATTTTCTTATAGTTCCACCATAGTTGTGCTGTATACATTGGTGAGCAGTAGGAGTTGAACAATGTTATTTTTGTATCCCATGTGCACATATGAAATTTTCTTAATATTGAATTTCCCTGCATGTAAAGTTGCCTTCGCTGACGACCCATATCCTCATCATCTGAGCGATCACATGAAATATAGTGTCCTAGATACTTTACTTTACTTCTTCTATAATTTCTTCATACAAATGGAATTTAGGTAGCTTTGATTTCAATAGAAGGTTAGATTTAAATATTATGATATTGCTCTTTATAGGATTAAATTTGACTGAATGTTCGATTCCAAATTTTTCACATACTCTTAATAATTTATCCAGTCCTGCTCCAGAGGGCGCGATTAAGGCTAGGTCATCAGCATACATGAGATGATTTACAATGGTGCTGCCAATACAGCACCCAGTGCGAGTCTTGTTCAGCTCCAGACTAAGATCATCCATGTAGACGTTGAAAAGATACGGAGACAATATCCCCCCCTGCCTAACACCATTGGTTACGGCGAAAGAGCCTGACAGGATGTTGCCCCATCTTACACACATTTTTTGATTAGCATACCAGAAAATAAGTATCCTAACAATATAGCTAGGCACTCCCCTGTTAACTAATTTTCAAATAAGGTTTTGTGACACACCCTATCAAAAGCCTTACTTGCATCAAGAAAACAAGAGAAAATTGAGCTATTTAGTTTGTTGTATGTATCAATCACTTCTTTCAGCACATATATGCATTGGTCTGTGCCGTGATTTTTCTTAAAGCCAAACTGATTGCTGCTGGTGACAATATATGCAGACATTCTTTCTAGCATTATCATTTCAACTACCTTACTCACCACACTAGCAAGTGCTACTGGGCGGTAGTTGTCTTTTGCTGTAATTTTACCTGATTTATCTTTAATGACAGGAACAAGTATTACAGATATCATAGACTCCGGCAGGACACCATGCGTAAATAGACTGGTGATGCAAGAACTAAGTTTATCTATTAACAACTTATCTGCATATTTAAGATGTTCTGCATGTATACCATCCAGCCCACAAGCTTTATTTAGGTTAAGTTTTCTTATGGCATTCTCAAGATCACTTTCAGTCACTTTAATGTCTTCATAATTACTATCTTTCACATATTGAATTGCACCATTAGTAGACCTTTGGTTTACACTGTTAAGTAGTTCCTTAAAATGAGTTTTCCATAAGTCAGCAATGTTCTCTTCACCCGTAACCCCCTCAACACTGACAGGTAATGGTGTGTTACAATTTTGCATGGATCTGATGTCCTTCCAAAAACAGTTAGTATCCTTTTCTGCCAGACTCTTTGCAAGGGCTTCCTTCCTTAATTGGTTTTCATTTTGCTTAATAAATCTAATGGCATATTTGGTCCTAGCCTTTGCTCTTTTGTGAAGTTCAAATATAGGCCCCTGTCTAGGCTGACCTACTTCAAGCCAATGAGACCTAGCATCTCTGGAGGCCTGATACAGGTCAGCCACATAGTCTTGCCAACCTGGCTTATTGAATGAGGACTTATATTTACGGCTATTAAAAATACTTTCCCCCGCTTTTGATAAAGAATCTATTATACTATTGTAAAATGTAATAATGTCCTTTCTGTGTTGTGCATCACTACATTTTGGATCCCTGCATTGTGCTACACCATTACCATCATATTGCACCCTATTTAATAAGTCCTTGGTTTTATCACAGTACATTTGGCACTCTTCATTTGAGATTACATTCCATGGAACTTTTGCCTTGATGCTATTGCTAGTTTCTGTTATTTCCGGTGCTTTATTAATTTGGATTGTTAATTCTATAGGTATGTGGTCGTCATCCGTAATGTCGTATCTTATGGCCATTTCTGAGATAGAGTCATGAAAGTCAGAGCTAGAGATTGCATGATCAAGCCACGACCTGGTCTCCCATGCTTCACTAACATATGTATAGCTATTTTCTGGAAGCAGGTTTTTGGAGGACAAAATTAAACCTTGCTCCTCACAAAACCTTAACATATGTTTAGCAAACATGGAACCACCCAACTCGTGAGGGGTAGCATTCCAATCACCTACCACTGAGTAACACGTTATCTCTAATTCAGAAATTAGGCCACCAAGCTCCCCTAACTTTTCCAAATAAAGTTCTTCATTTTCTGCACACTGATACGGTAAGTAAACACAAAATATTGCAAATTTTCTGTGTCCCACTTCCAGCTGTATTCCCGCACACCAGCTTAAATTTGTCTCAATGGTTTTAATTACACTATCTAGGCACGATCTCCACATTATTGCAACTCCCCCTGGGGGGTGACCTGCCACAATACCATCACGTGTGTCCGTAGTGGAGACCCCGTACCCATGGAAATCTTTATCTAATATGTTCAAATTACCTAAGTCCTGTTTTGTGTACCAGGTTTCCTGAAGGCAGACTATGTCACTGGTCCTTAATGTAGATACGATGTCAGGTCGCAACAGGAGATTCCTCTTTGTTTTGGGGAGTCCTCTGCAATTGTATGAAGTTACTTTTATACTTGCTGCTGTTGTTGGTATCCCCTCCATTACTGCGAGTTGGATAGTGGTGTGCGATGCCTCCAAGTCCCAGAAGCCTCTGCACTGTCCTCATTGGGATATTGTCTTGGTTCTCTGTACCAGTTGACATATGCATCTTCTGGCCACAGGTCAGGATTCATGAAAACATCTGGATCTGGACATTCGCTAGTTATACAAAAGGAGGCACAGGTAGTGGACCTGGAGAGGGTGGTCAGCTGTCTTACCTCTATATTTATATGTAGATTATCAGCCAAGTATGTCTTGAGATTCTCAGCAGTAACACTAGGGTTGAATCCTGTGGCAAACACCCTAGCTAGTCGGGGCCTTTTGATGGTATTGAGGCCAGTATCCTTGACCCTACCTTTAATTCCTGGCTGGTTTCTCGGTCTAGGGTGAACCTGCTCGCCTTCCCTAGAGTAGCGAGGCTTGCCATTCACCCATTTGACCATAGTCCATGGGTTTTCCCTTGCATTGGCTCCTTCATTTGGTTCAGTTTGTGTAGGTAAATTTGAGGATGGTGTAGCTGGCACTGTATTATCTTCTCTCGTTGCCGACGATAAAGATTGCTGTTGTGTTCGGTGTTGTTGCTGTTGTGGTCGCTGCTGCTGCCACACCTGGTGTTGCCTTTGATATGAATGCTGCTGCTGGGTTAGTTTGGATTGTTGTAGTTGTCGCTGGTGTTGTTGTTTTTGTTGATGCTGTTGCTGCTGCTGCACCTGCTGTTGTTGCTGCTGCACCTGCTGCTGTTGTTGCTGCTGCACCTGCTGCTGTTGTTGCTGCTGCACCTGCTGTTGTTGCTGCTGCATCTGCTGTTGTTGCTGCTGCACCTGCTGTTGTTGCTGTTGCACCTGCTGGTGCTGCTGCTGTTGTGGTTGTTGCTGCTGTTGTGGTTGTTGCTGCTGTTGCTGTTGATGCTGTTGTTGTATGGGTCGCTGTTGTTGCTGGGGCTGTTGTGTTTGGAGTTGGTGCAGCTGTTGCTGTTGTAGTTCAGCCTGCTGTTTCTGGTGGTGGTGTTGTAGGCCTATGGGTGGTTGTTGTTGTTGATGCTGTTGTTCTAGATGCTGCTGCTGTTGTTGTGTCACTTGTGCCTGTGGTTGAGGTGGAGCGTTAGTAGAGTTATTTTCTAACTTATTCACTCTGTCAGCTACATTTGAAACCACACTGCTTATGTCCACTATGGTTTCTTTTTGACCTGTGGTACACTCTCTCAGTAATTTAACTTCCATTTGGGTGTTCTTGATTTCACTAAGTAGCACTGACACATCTATCCTATCAAATTGTATAGGTGGTAGGTCCTTTAGGTCCATGGCCACGAAAGTGGGTAAGCCCATAGCCTTACTCTCTTGTAGCAATTTAATAATGTCTTTAATGTTCTCAGCACTTTTGTTTGCACCAACTCGTTTAATATTTCGATAATTGTTATCTTCACTAGTACCAATAAGATCGAACACTCTGTTCTTGGCTGCCACAATTTTATCTTGGGTATTCTGCAGAACAACTACTCCTCGATTACGGGATTCCTGTCTCGTGGAATTATTATTTTTTGCTCTTACCTTACTCAGGGGACATTACTGATGTGCGGATAAATGCTAATTTTCTTATTTTGTCAATTTGATTTTCACTCCCCTATAACATTATCAGAGTTATTTTTGTACAGCCAGTCCAGGACACTTTGTTTACATTCTAGTCTCCTTGGAGGCTCCTCCCCGATGTTTAGTAGCCAATCAGAGTGGAGCTTAACCTACAAGAAGTTGGTACATTTTTAATGGTACTTTCCTGTTCTCGACAGCCAAAGCTGAAGATTGCAGAGTAAACACCATAGACTTTATCCCATAATTTTTGTATAGTTTTAATACCTAATCAGCGGGGGTGTGGGGGCGGCAGCCCCCACCCATAATACTAGGTAAGGTTAGGTAAGGTTGTTAGGTTAGGCTAATGTCTTTTCAAAGTTTACTAAATCGAGTAAACTACTAGATTGTTGGGGTATCTGAATAATTACAATTAACCTCTCCGCGGCGCACAGGGGGTTTTCTACAGGGTAAGACTGTGCGCACCTATGATGATTTTGGGACCTATTGCCAATTTCGATAAAAAGTACATCATCGTGTAGGGAATGTTTGCGTGCATCGGCCCATATATATTTGACCCCCCAAAAAATGTCTGGGGGGGGTAGGGGAACGGTCCGTAGTTGAAAAATGTGGAGCGAATGGCACCGCGCGGCTAGATTGTCATCGAGCGGCGAGATTTCCCTGCCGAATATTTACGCGCGCAGGGGATAGAAGGAGAGGGAGGAGGGGGTGGGTTACCGCGTATTATCACGTATATCTCCTTTTTCGAGCGCTTTTAGGCTATTTAGAGTATGTATACATGTGTAGGGCACCCATATAACAATGAATATGCCTCATAGTGACCAAAAATTGCAATATATAAGGGAATTATAAGAGAATATTTAGGCGGGAATGAAGATGTGTTGGAGGTTTGGCGGCAATTTATGTGCTGAGAGTGTGGTTTACGCCATACATATCACGTATATCTTGTACGTAGAGCACTGTCACGCTATAATACAGACTTGTACGTATGTATACGTGCCATATATCAAAATATATACCGCATATAAACCAATTCATGGGATATTTACGCACATTATCAATGAGTTTCTATGCGTGAACCAAGGTCTGAGTGAGTTGTGGTGGGAATGAAAGGGGGAGAGGGAGTTACGCCATAAATATCACGTCAATCTTGTATTTAGAGCACTCTCATGCTATAATAAAGACGTGTACATATGTAGGCGTCCCATATAACAAGGAATATACCGCATATAGCCCAATTGATGCGATATTTACGCAAATTGTGAATGTGTTTCTAGCAGACGGAAGCCTGAAAGGGGGGGTTGGGGGTGGGTGGGTGGGTGGGAGGGAGGCATGCAGGGGTGCAGTGAGTGAGTGAGTCGTGGAGAGATGGAAGTCAGGCAGATCTCTAGATAGATAACCAGCTTAGTGATAATTGTGGAGGCGCCCCAGGCGTATTGATGTTTGGTATTTTGACCCTTATGTCTACCAGATGGCTGGTGTTCGTTGCCATCAACAGGTCTACAATAACATGAGTCAGGAATGGAGAGAGAGAGAGAGAGAGAGAGAGAGAGAGAGAGAGAAACTGAGACATGCGTATGTCGTACATATAAATGGACTTCAGAATTGCATTTTTATGCAAGCAGACATTGCATTTTAGACACATGTGAAGTACCACAGAAACATGTAGGCCATTGACTGTAAATAAAGTACTATATTTATAGACCACCAGCGACGGTGCGGAGTCAACACAGGCAGATTGCCTGTTGTGATAGAGGGCTAAATATAGACTGGTGTCTCCTTACACCTGCGAAAGGGTAGATTGCCACCAGAGAAACGTTTACTTATTTATTTCGAAGTAATATGCAATCTAAATGTATATTCGAGACCTACTGCAATTATTTGTATGACAGTCATGACTATGTATAATCCAATATACGCGCGTAGGCGAGACATAAGAAAGCTGGTTGAGCAATTTTCGACACCCACACAGTTATTATTCATTTTTATTTACAATATTATACAATACAAATGTATTTGTGAAGAGTATTTATCCATTATTGTATTTATACCAATTTTGTTCCCAGACAGAGCTGCTGTAGCTGGAGAATCAAGGAGCGGCAAGGGTCACCTCGTGACCGCCTGACCGTGTGAAAATGAGTGGAGTCACACTGAGAGGGGCAATTTTGCTGAGTGTTTGGGCAATTTTTGACAGAATAAAGTTATATAATTACTAATTCTTGACAGAGACAAACTATTATAAACCTTGGCATGATATAATTGATAATCCCATCAATTTACAAACGTAAATTGGTGGGATAATTCATTTTTTTTTGTATATTGTCATTTCGATTGTACACACGAAGTTTTGAGTGATATTTGGTATGAGCTCCTGTGGCATGGTTGGTAAGGTCGCGGACTGGAAAACTCAAAGTGTCGTAGGGTAGTGGGATCGAATCCAGGAGGGGGTTATGGGGAAGGTTTTATATTGTCTAGAAAAAATTTTATAAATTTTTTTTTTTACAAGATCATGCCATTGTATTCAAACAATATGAAATATTCATAGAATATATCATATTGTAAGAATACAATGACATGACCTTGTTTTCTTTTTTTCTTTTTTTATTGTTTTATTTTATTATCATAGTAGGTTTGACATGATTTATTGAAACATATTTATTTTTGTACAATTCATTTGAGGTAAGAAAATAATTATATACACATTACTTAGGCTAATAACAAACATATATATTGATATACTAAAAAAATAAGGCATATTACATGTAAATCTTTGAAACTTATAAACTAAATAATGAAACATACAATTATATAATGTAAAAGCTATATCACAGGGACATCTTTGGAACTTATACATTATATAATATATATGTTACATTATGAGGTAGCGTGATCAATTAGGTCAGGTCAGGTAAGGTAGGGCGCGAGTCCAGGGCAGGGCAGGGCAGGAGGCGAGTCCAGGGCAGGGCACGGGGCGAGTCCAGGGCAGGGCAGGGCAGGGCAGGGGCCGACACTCAGTAGTTCTTGAAGGTGTGGTAGTCCCTGAAGCAGTCACCCAGGCAGAGTGCAACTTTGCACTCGGCGCACATTGAGGTGACTCTTTTGGTCACATGGGGTTTCCTCACACTGGAGCTGCAGACGGTGCACTGCACCTGCCTGTGACGAGTGCCAATCAGCTCGGTGTTGGTTGTGTAGTGTCTTTCGACACCCAGCTGGATGCGGTCAGGAACGTGATCCCCACGCCATGCCGTACGTCTGTGAGTGGTGGTGGCATACTTCTCCAGGAGTTGGTAGGAGACGTTGTACACGACATCCCGGAATTTCAGCTTCTGGTTTGGGGCCATATCCTTCTTCACCAACCACAAGTTGTAGGCGTTCAGCATCGTTATGTCAACTAGGTGGAGGAAGAGCTTGTGATACCACTTCACAGTCTTCCTCAGACACTCAACACCTGACAGCTGACAGTCAGACTTGTCCACCAGGCGCATGTTTTTGGTGTAGTCCACTACCATGTCGGGCTTGTAGATTGTCTTCCTGGTTCGGTAGTGGATTTTGCCAGAATCCACCTGGGCACCTGTGTGGACGGTGGAAAGCAGGTGGACGTCTCGCTTATCCTTCCACTTCAGGGCTATCAGTTTCCCACACTTCTCGAGCTGCTTGTATTTCTGCCCCTTTCGTCGCCTTCTTCGCACATGCCTCTCGCGGTGTTCCTTGGCAGGTCGTCTTCTGAAGGTGTGTCACTGGAGGAGGCATCTGTGAGAGGAATGACATCACCTGTGAACTTTGGCATAAACTTTCTTGTCTTTCTGACAGTCCCACATGACCCCGTTTGGTTGTCATAAAGAAACTGGCAGAGAGCAGGAGAAGTATACCAGTTGTCAGTGTAGATGATGTGGCCTTTGCCCAGGTAAGGTGCCAACATTTTCCTGACGATGGCACCTGACATGCCCATGGGGTCATTGGCAGCGGCTTTCGGTATGTCAATGTCAGTGCCTGTATACACGATCATGTCAAGCACTATTCCAGTTTCACAGTCGCACAACACGAAGAGCTTGATTCCGAACCTATGCCTCTTCAAGGGGATATACTGCTTGAAAACAAGACGTCCTTTGAAGAGCACGAGCGACTCATCAATCACCAAATTGAGGAAGGGGTAAAAGTATTTCCTATACCTCTCCAACAACATGGTGAACACCTCCCGAACTTTCCATATCCTGTCAATCCTGTTAGGATTTTCGTTGTCTGCAAAGTGCATAAATCTTAGCAGCAACAAAAATCTGTCACGAGTCATGAACTTATTGAAAGTTGGGGTGGCGATGAGAGGGTCGTGCTTCCAGTAGTGTTGCAACACATGCTTCTTGATCAGAGGCATGAGGAACAACAAGGCAAAGAACGTCAGAAATTCTGCCACAGTCGTATCCACCCAGCCTCGTATTCTCGCTTTTGGAGAAAGGACGTCCAATCTGCCAAACACCCACCTGTAGTAGGCGTTTGTTTGGGCAACGATGTACGTCGAAACCTCCATGTCGAAAAAAGCGAGGAAGAAGTCGCTTTCGTTCGCTTGATCATCACAGGGCCAGTTGTCAGTTGTTCCTGACGTCCCAGGATTGAACTGGGGCACGTCAGGTACAAAATTGACCCCGTCAGACCAATCGAACGAAGGCATGCCAGGGATCGGAATGTCGTCTGCGTCTTCTTCTGCGTCTGAAATATCGCTTCCATGGTCGCGATACAGCACTTCATCATCATTACCCTCCTCTTCACTCGACAGACGATGCCCTTCCTCGTTTTCGTCACCGACGTCGGACTCACTCCCACTGTCCACTCCCAAATCCCCCCACCCTTGGTCCCGTGCTAGGGCTTCGTCGTCGAAACCCGGGCTGCCAATGTCCTGCGAATCACCATCAAACAGCAGGGCGGCATACTTAGATGGTGTAAGATTTTTCCGGGTCACTTTGGCACGTGCGGGAGTCTTATGGACAGGGACAGCAGAGGTGGTGGCAGGGGCGGCGGCAGGGGCGGCGGCGGCGGCAGGGGCGGCGGCGGCAGGGGCAGCAGTGGTGCGTGGCCTTGATGGCAAGATGATGGTGGTGCCTGTCGCCCTTCTCTCTGTTCCTTGGGCAGGGGCGGCAGGGGCGGCAGGGGCAGCAGGGGCGGCAGGGGCAGCAGGGCCGGCAGGGACACCAGGGCCAGCAGTCGCTTTCCCAGTCGCTTTCCCTCTCCCTTTCCCCTTCCCCTTCCCTGTTCCTTGGGCAGGGGCGGCAGGGGCGGCAGGGGCAGCAGGGGCGGCAGGGGCGGCAGGGGCAGCAGGGCCGGCAGGGACACCAGGGCCAGCAGTCGCTTTCCCAGTCGCTTTCCCTCTCCCTTTCCCCTTCCCCTTCCCTGTTCCTTGGGCAGGGGCGGCAGGGGCGGCAGGGGCAGCAGGGGCGGCAGGGGCGGCAGGGGCGGCAGGGGCAGCAGGGGCAGCTGGGCCAGGGGCGGCTGGTGGTGGTGGTGGTGGTAGGGGCACTGTGGCTGGCGTACGGGTTCTCTTCCCTACGCCCGTGCCTTTAATTTTTCCTGCCCCCGCAGGTAATGCAGCCCTAGGGCGGCCTCCTGCGTCGCTGGTACCGGTGGCAGGGGTGGCAGGGGTGGCAGTGGTGGCAGTGGTGGTGGTAGTGGTTGTTGCAGTGGCCTGGGTCGTGGTGGCAGTGTCCCGAAAGACCAATGACCTCTGTGCCATTGCCCTGCTTGCACGTGTTTTACGTGCTTTTGGTGCTGGTGATTCGTCCTCTGAGCTGTAGGGCGTGTCGTACTGGTAGCTAGGGTCTTTGGCAGCCACCCTCTGCCTTCCACGGCGGCTAACACCACCAGAAGGAGGGCTGGTTGTGTCATCAGGGAGCGAGCGTGAGGGACGTGTAGGCTCCATGACTAGTGCGTGGTTACTGGCGCGGTGGTGCTTGCACGAGTGCGGGGCGAGCGTTTGGCGGGGTGGTATCGAGAGTTGACATGTAGTACAATACCCACACCAATTTTCAGCCGCCTGGCTATAAACGCGCGGTTTTGGTACGTGTTCAAAGTCTCTGCTCTTAAGAGTCTACCCGCAGTGCGCCGGGGGAACTCTTAAGAGTCTACCCGCAGCTCCCGGGTTAACAAAGCAAATGCTAATAAAAAGTGCTTTTCCGCACTTTGTAACAATAAAATACACACTTGCAATGCATTAAAATACATAAAGAAAATAAAGAAAACCTAAAATAACAGTAGTAGTTATGCAGAATTACCTTTATCTTCATCATAAAAGGGCACACACAGCTGCACAATACTGTCTGTAGGTAGACTATCTATTTTATTTGATATAAAGCATAACAGTTCGTTGATTTCAAGGCCATCACTATTTCGTCCCTGGGTTGAGATTGTCCCACCTCGCCCCGCCATTTTGTTTGATACCCAGATGACCAGGGGGGCAGATATTCCACTTCACTTTTCACTCACTTATGTACTATTCACTAACACTGTATATGTTCCACCACATTCTCTGTGCATTCATTGTGGAGTTATATACGTTGTTTGCTCTGTGTAGTGTTGACATAGGGTATATATGTTGATAACTTGGAGCAGCAGTTTACCCAAGGTACCTCTCTTCTTCTTCTTGCCCCTCTCTTTCTTGAAATCTTTCTTGAAAAGAAATTTATCTAATTTGAAACCATTTGTACGAGTTCTTTCGCTATCATTGAGCTTTAGTACATTTTTCATGTCCCCTTTATTAATCCCACTAACCCACTTGAATACCTCTATCATGTCCCCTCTAACTCTGCGTCTCTCTTAACGAATGTAAGCCTAATTTCTTCAACCTTTCTTTATACGGAAGATTTCTAATATTATGGATCATTTTTGTCATTCTACATTGTACCCTCTCCAATGAATCAATGTCCATTCTGTAATAAGGACACCAAAATTGAACAGCATAATCCTTATGAGGTCTCACTAATGACAAGTAAAGTTTTAAGATAACATCAACAGTTCTGTTACTCACACTCCAAGAGATTAACCCGAGAATCCTGTTTGCCTTGTTTCGAACGCTTATACACTGTTTTCTAGGCTTCAAATCATTGCTAACAAACACACCTAGATCTTTCTCACAATTTGAGTTTTCTAATTCCATATTAGCTAGTTTATATTTAACATTTGTATGCATCTTCCCTATCTTTAATACCTTGCATTTGTCAATGTTAAACTTCATCTGCCAATTTACTGACCATTCGTGTAAGGTATCTAGATCCCTTTGCAGACTCATTTAATCTCACTCAACTAGTCAACCAACCCATCCGTGTACCAGATAATCCTAATCATAATTCCCACCTACTGGACTTATTTTTAACAACCAATTCAGAAAATTATGATGTTATAGTGAGGTCCCCGCTTGGATCTTTTGATCACTGTCTGAGACAGGCCACCTGTCTATCACCTACCACACCTTCCCACTCTGAACCTGTTTTGGTGACTAAATGGCATTACGATAGGGCAGACTGGGAGGGTCTTCAAGGTTTCTTTATTGATATTCCCTGGACCTCTTTCTTTTCTAATGATGCACACTCCACCTTGAGCCAAATACAAGATTTTGAAAAAATTGGAATGGAAACATTTATTCCTCATCAAAAGTACAGTAAAAGATATAATTCACCTAAATGGTTTGACCATAATTGTGCTAGAGTAACTGAACAAAAAGCAATAGCCTACAATGCATACACAAGATCAAAAACACATGAAGCCTTTAACACCTCCTAGGGGAGGTGTGGTGGAGTGGTCTTGCCACTGGCCTGGTAATCCAAAGGTCCCGGGTTCAAATCCCGATGTATCAATGGGAAGATATTATTGGGATGGAATTTGTGCTGTACCTTGTATCAGTGCATTACCACAAAGCCCACCGAAATGCCAAAAAAATACCCTCATTGTTCCCTGATTAAATAACACTGTATGAATATTCCCATAATCAAAATATGTTACAGGGGGACAATGCCTAGTGAGTTCACTGCTCAATAGGTGGCGTTCTGAGAGTGAGGGTCTGAGTCTGGAGGGTGAGACGGTGAAGCACTTGAGCGAAGCAACCGGCCGCTTCAGAGATGGAGCTGCTTCGAGCCATGATGGATGCTTCACATGTCTCACTCCCCAGACTGGAACAAAACCTCACGGGCTTCACCGTGTTGAGCGGTGGAATGTACAGGCTCTCAGCCTATGCCCGAGAGGGAGTAGTTGGGGAAAAAAAAAAAAAGAAAGAGTTACAGAGGGGGGAGTGAGCGATAAACACAAACTATTATGAGACGGACTTAATTGGTTTTGAAAAGAGAAGATAGATAGAAAGAGAGTTGCAGAAGGGGAAGTGAGCGATAAACACGAACTATTATGAGACAGACTTAATTGGTTCTGAAAAGACAAAGGAGACTTTTATATTGACTCTTTTTCATGTTATTATTTGTGTGCTAGAAGGATAATATTGTTTTCAATTCCATCGCATTAGAAATTATTTATAGATTACAAAAAGTCCAAATAAGACATACTTTAGTTATGTTAATGTATAAGGGAGTTAGTTAGATGCATTAGAGATAAATAGATAGAGAGAGAGTGGCTAGGGGCGAGCGAGCGATAAAATACTAACATATACGAGACGGACTTATGTTTCTCAAAGACAAAGGAGAAATTTGTATTTACTCTCTTCTTCATTTTATTATTTGTGTATTAGAAGGGTAATATTGTTTTCAATTCCATCGTATTAGAATTGATTCATAGATTAAAAAAAGACCAAATAAGACATAGTTATATATATGTATAAGGGAGAGAGATGCATTATTTCAGACATTCGGACAAGTCCGAATGGCTGAAGTGTGAGTTCGGACTTTTTGACTCTTTCGGACAGGGGTCTCCCCCAATTAGTCCGAAAGAGCGAGGGTTTACTGTACATAGCTAAGTGGGATCAATACTGCCTCTTGAAATAATACATAATAACATGGTATATAATATAGAGTGTGATCATGTAGCTAATAATTGTGATATCATCAAGAATATATAGAGAGAAACAAACACTAGATGCATTTAGTAAATTTACCCAGTGGTCATTCTCTGTCTCTGTCCTCTAAAAATAGTTGCCAACTACAACAGAGTATTACTCTTAATAGGTACAAAGGATAAGCGGATACAATAAAGGATAAAATGAGTCCATAGTAAAACCCTATAAACCTATTTAGATGAAGAAATCAGAATGGTTAAAGTGGGGGTAGAATGAAATAATTTAATCAGTCATACATGTATATAAAAATGACCGCAAATATACTCAACTGATATTCCTAGTCTATGTGAGAAGTGAGGATCTTCAACATACCGTATACAGTACATTTCAAGAGACAGAAAGAAAACCTGAGCTGTTCAAAGTTGATATACAGTACAGTGCTTACCCCAATTTTGCGAGAAATTGGTCGACATTGCAGGCCGCAAAAGCGGAATTCGCAAAATTGGATTAACTAACCTTATGGGGAAAAATTAATATGGTCGACATTTCATCAGCGATGGCCCAATTTTCGTGATTTCCTTCATTTATTTGCTTTGTACACACATACATGTAATTATACATCCCACAATAAAGAAAAATACAGAAAAACATAAGACATTATCATTATCCTTGAGAAAATCAAATTAAATGAGCAATTGAGCATTTACCTAGATTCGAAATATGGCTGGGCTTGCGGGGATGGAGGGAGGGTGTCCGAGGCTTGGGTGGCCCGGCCACCCCTCCCACCCGACAACTAGTGTGGAGAGACCCACTTTCTTACAGCGCCACCCGCAAAAGTAGAGTTACATAGCAAAATTAGGTTTTCATAAAAAATTGGTTAGTGGTGTCTCGGTCGCAAAATTGGCGTTTCGCAAAATCAGAACACACAAAATTGGAGTAAGTACTGTACTGTACTAATGTTTAAGAGGCTAAAAATGTCGGTAGACTATAAAGATTAGTTTACAATGTCTTTTAATTACTTGAAATGTGAAATTTAAAATAATGATTTTTTTTATTTTAACCCTCCAGCCCCGGCTAGGCTATGTATTCCATATATATTCCAAAAACCCGGGGGTTTTGGCCGAAAAACGTCTACGCCTAGGCTACTGTATGTTTGTTATTTTGACTGCTTCCGCATTCCCGCGCATCCCCAAGCGTAGATGTGTTTCGTACCTGTAGAATGGCGTTAAGTAGAGCTCTCTAAGTCAACTAGTTCAGTTGTGATGATGATTTCATTGGAGATAACTTTGTGGCAAAAACAGCCACTTTACACTACTTTTCGCTACTTAACAATAACATACAGGCACACACGAACAAGCAACGCACTCTTTCTTGTGGTCGGAGATGCGCGGCGTCGGTCCAGCCGGCTGTTGTTTACATGCGTCGGACGGACGCCTCGCACACCAAGCTTACAGGCTTTCAAGCTGCCGGAGCCTCAGAGCCCTACCGGGTAGTGCGGGTTTTTTTTTTATGGGTTTCTCAGAGCCCAACTTGGTCTGGAGGGTTAATCAATTATTTTTTACTTTGATTATAATCAATTAAAATCACTGGATAAAAATGGTTGGATTTTAATCATGCCAACCCTGCTGTATATATATATATATATATATATTGTTACGAGGGGAGGCTAGGGTAAAACAAATTCATTTGTGCTGTACCTAGTATCAGTGCATTACCACAAAGCCCACCGAAATGCCAAAAAAATACCCTCATTGTTCCCTGATTAAATAGCACTGTATGAATATTCCCATATTCAAAATATGCTACAGGGGGACAATGCCTAGTGAGTTCACTGCTCAATAGGTGGCATACTGAGAGTGAGGGTCTGAGTCTGGAGGGTGAGACAGTGAAGCACTTGAACGAAGCAACCAGCGGCTTCAGAGATGGAGCTGCTTCGAGCCATGAATGGATGCTTCACATGTCTCACTCCCCAGACTGGAACGAGACCTCACGGGCTTCACCATGTTGATCGGTGGATTGTAAGGGCTCTCAGCCTATGCCCGAGAGGGAGTAGTTGGAATATAGGAAAAAAAAACAAAAAAAAACAAAAAAAAAATAGCCTAGCCCACAGCACCCTAACCCTGCAACAGACACGCTCTTAATATCTGACTCAAAGACCAAGACACGCAGGTTCTCTAGGAAAAATGGTTATCTTCCTCTTTGCATATTAAAGCAGTAACAAGAAGACACAAAAATATCTATTGTCCCCGAGTTTATTCAATAGTGCGTGTAGTATGCAAGAGAACTTCTAAGGTTATTCTACACTGCACCAACATTATCCCACCATACCACCACTAGACTCCCAGAACACTCTGTATCATGCCCAATCGCTTAGGAATTGAGAACAATACTGTCGGGAATTTAGATAAAGAGGTTAAATTGCGTATCACTGGTACATGAAATATCCCAACAAATAGTTACAATATAATTACCAACGACGTAGTCGATGGGTGTAATCCAGTCCCCCACACACGGCTAATTCAATTGCATGACATGTAGGAATGTTCACATAATACAATATCGATACAATGAACTTAGCTTAGAGGACTGGTGATGTAGGACTGTTGTTAATATTGTTATAGATTAATATTTGTAGCACATGGTGAACTGTGGGTTGAGTCAGAGCCGGGGGGGAGATGTTGGCTGTATGGTGTTGATTGAGAGACTAACGGGCCGGCGTCCGATCGCTTCGCGAAATTACATATGGCTGCCGGCTCATAATAATTATAACCCATAACTTGGTTTCATGATACATCTAGAACTGATGTAGATATTTATACATTACAGTTAATATTTAACCTATACTTAAGAATAAACTATAATACACAAAGAACCAGCCGAAATCGTACAAGCGATACGATACCGCCAAATTCAAATGTCCTATTGGACCTAAAACTGTCGGGATCATTACCCTATTCCCGACATATTGCCCGCCACCAAAAATGATATACAGGAGCTATATACAGAGAACAAAAAAAGGACATCGAAGTCAAAGATCACCTTGTTTGATCTTAGATCTCCAAAGACCCACGGAACTCATAGCCGTCCTCCTTTTGGAAGGAGCGCCACCTGAAGCCTGAGGAGGATCATCCTTCTCATCATCAGCTGCCCCACCTTGAGGAGCACTGTCACCAGCAATCTCCCGCGGAGGGGTATCAGTAGAGACGCCAGGATCATCCGGCAGTTCTACATCCTGCTCCAAGGGATATAACCTTACGACTGGGCGAGTAGTAACCCCAGTCGAAGTTCGTATTCTAGCAACCCTTATAAGACCATCAATGCCTTGGAACAAATCGATAATCCTCCCAAGCTTCCAAAATAACCTAGGACGCTCATCATGAATCAGGACGATATCCCCGATACGAGGCCATCGTTGATTCGTCCCTTTCATCTTATTAGAGTGACGCTCGCGAAGAGACAGCAAATATTCTTGGGTCCACCGTTTCCATAGATCGTCTGACACCTTGTTTACATACTGGAAGCGACGACGTGTGGCGTCAGCATTGCCGAACGTAGGTCATGCAGATCTTCGTCATTTACGGACGATCTAGGAAAGGTATTAAGGGTTCGTCCACGTGTCATCATAGAAGACGAAATGGGTAAGAGGTCATCAACATCTGCCGAGGTATAGGTCAAGGGCCTGTCGTTGACTGACATCTCAATCTCTATTAAGATGGTTTGCAACTCCCGTCTGGTCACCATTGCCCTTCCTAATACCTTCTTCATGGCAGATTTGACGATACCGATAGTTCTCTCCCAAATCGCCCCGAACCATGGTGCACGTGCTGGTATAAATCTCCACTGACAACCCTTTCCAGTGAGGGTAGCCACAACCTGCGGGTCATCCATTAAACTCTGGAGATATTTAGAGGCCCCGACAAAACAAGTCGCATTATCGCTCATAATAATTTGAGGGAAACCATTGCGGCCTGCAAAGCGTCTTAGAGTATGCAAAAACCCCTCACTGGATAGGTCGTCAATCAATTCAATATGAATCGCTCTGGTTACCGCACATGTGAATAGAACGGCATATACCTTTATGATATTACCGGGCGATTCTCTAACATGAATCGCTCCGGTGTAGTCTACCCCGGTTACCTGAAATGGTTCAGTCCTTTGTACCCTGAACTCAGGCAAGGGAGGTAGATCAACTGGGGAGTAAGGCTTACCCTGTAATCTTTTACAGATAGTACAGCTATTGTGGATCCCTTTAATTGCTTGTCGCATCTTAGGGATCCACCAACGTTGTCGCATATACGCCAGAACATAATTTACGCCAAAATGTAGGCAGTCAACAGTTTGGTAATCAAATGAGAGGAGCTAAGGAGGACAGGATATTTCGCAGAATCAATAATGTCCGCCTTTTGTATCCTGCCTCTACACTTAATTATGCCTCCTTCCATATATAATCCTAGCTGCCTCATTAAGTTTGAGGGTTTGGCCTTTGACTCCTTGCTCAGGATTTGATGTTCAGTAGGATAAGATTCCCTTTGTACTAAACATATTAGTTTTGCTTCTGCTGATCTCATTTCATGGAGTCTGATATGCTTCGAATCTTCACTAAGGAAAGACCCGTGAGCCCGACTTCTCATGTTGTTAATGAAACGGTATATCCATGCAAATACCCGTATTACTTGATCATAGCTGCCGTAACGTTCCCACTCTACCAACTTGTTATCCTGAAATCTTCACTAAGGAAAGACCCGTGAGCCCGACTTCTCATGTTGTTAATGAAACGGTATATCCATGTAAATACCCGTATTACTTGATCATAGCTGCCGTAACGTTCCCACTCTACCAACTTGTTATCCTGATGTGTAGTACTCACATTCAAACTACTTAACACATCATCTTGGGGCCTACTTGAAGGATCAGATATGCATTCCCTGAAATCCTGAGGCCATTCAGTTGGAGAGATAAGCCATGGAGGTCCATGCCACCAAATAGAGGACGACATAAACTGTTGCGCCGAGATCCCCCGGGAAATTATGTCACTGGGGTTATCCCTGGTGCTCACATAGCGAAATTTAGCTGTAGGAACTAAGTTATGTATCTCATCAGTGCGACTAGAAACATAAACAGGTAACACCTTCTGGCTGTGTACCCATGAAAGTGCTATTTGACTGTCGCTCCAGGCATAGACGTTATTAATCTGTAGTATGTCTGCATAAGCATCCAGTGTAAACATTATTAGACGAGCAGACAGAAGCAATGCAGTAAGTTCTAATTTAGGAACTGTAATCTTCTTTATAGGGGCTACTTTGGCCTTCGCTATAGCCAGTGTCGCTTCACTACCATTGCATATGTATATGGCAGTACCGTACGCACTATTACTAGCATCAGAAAAGGCATGTAGATCCACCTGTTGACCACTAATAACCTGACGATGAAGTTGGACCTTGCAACTTGTGGAAAGGTCCGACCGAATCAACCGCCAAGTATCTTGTAACTCAGTCGGGAGGGGCGTGTCCCAATCTAGTTTTAGCCGCCACAGTTGCTGTAAAAACATACGAGCACGGATAGTTACAGGCAGCAAAAAACCTAGGGGATCAAACAACCTTGCTGACAAGCTTAAACAGTTTCGCTTGGTCATAAGCTCACTGCCGCATAGGGTGTGACAGAAGGATATACAATCTGTGGTAGTGTCCCATTTGTGGCCTAAAAACTTCACCTCACTATTCTCAGTAGCTACACCGTCCGAAGCAAATTGACCTTTCAAAAGATCACTATTAGTGGCCCATTCTCTCAAGTATAGATGAGCCTTGGCAAATATATCGCGGATCTCCCAGCATCTTTCGAGCAATAAATCTTCATCGTCTCCAGTGCCTTGAAGATTGTCCATATAGATCCCCTGCTTGATCTCATTCTTGAAGTCAGGATCTAGTCCAGCCTCTTCAAGATGACGCGAGATAGTAGCGTTGAGAAGGAACTGGGAACAGGTCGCCCCGAATAAGACGACTCTGAATCTAGATCCATTGGGTCCCGTGGCCATAAAAATCTTGTCGAATCCCTGTCTTCACGATGGAGTTGAAGCATCAGGAAGGCCTTCTCAATATTGGCGACCCATGCAAACTTATGACATCTGAAGCGCAACATAAATTGCGCTAGATCAGAGACCAGGGACGGACCCGTGTACAGACAATCATTCAGGCTATAGGAGCGATCACTGGATTTAGCAGAGCAGTCATACACAATACGAACAGGAGTGGTGGAACTGTCCTTTTTAATCCCATGGTGAGCAAGGTAATGGATGTTATCCCCATACTCACTGAGATCTACTCTCTCCACAAATCCACGTTGTACCTGCTCGGTTAAAACTGCCGCATAAGTCTCGCAATAATTTGGATCCTTGACAAACTGCTTCTGAAGGCCACGTAACCTACCAAGTGCTAGATGGAAATTAGTAGGTAATTTACTCTTGTTATCATTCCAAGGGAGCCTTACCACATACTGACCCCTGCCAGAGTCATACCTTACAGTCTCTTCATACGAGCTTAACGCTAGCTTGGACTCACGATCAAGTTCATGTGGGTCAATTCCAATATTGTCCAAGTCCCATAGCTTATCTATATCAGTACATGTATTATCAGGCACATTTGGCCTAATATATTTATCTATGGGGCTTACTGCTACCTTGAGGACCGTAACCACCTCCACCTGTGTGTCTTGAGAGGAAGTGGCATAGGATCCAGAAATGGCATACCCTTGGATCGTGGGGAGCATTATAAGCTTATCTACCCGCCGATATCCAGGGTGAACCAGGTCGTAGTAATAATCAGCTCCGACCAATAGCATAATACCATTGTTAGCAGAGAGTTGATCATCAGCTAGTTTATAACCCTTACTTCTGAGATATTTCAAATGTGGTTGAATCTCTGATGCTATATAGAAACTGGGTAGTGTGTCGACCACAACAACCTTGATGGGACATACCTTTCTTCTATAAACATAGGAAATCTCCACTATATCATAGTCACTGGAATCTATTTCACCAGTGAAACCATGGAGACGCATATTCTCTTGACCCTTGCTGGTACACTTGAGCTGGGGTAATGATGACCGCAAAATGAATGACCTCTGTGAGCACTGGTCAAATAAGGTGCGCGTCATTATAGTATTATTATTACTCCCCACTACTGGCAGCATCATAGCAGGAAGCAATTGACATTCTCGAGAAGCAATGGACATGGCAGATACTTTATCACCCTCGCTCTTACCTTTCTCATGTGACTCTTTGGGGGTTCTCCCCTTTTCTTTGCCGTCGTGCCGATCAGACTGGGTGCAAAAGGAAAACCAATGTTTCCCCTTGCAATACTTACAAGGTTTGATGTAGGAATTGGTGCAATTACTGTTGAAGTGGTCTCTTGCCAGACAGCTGGTACATAACTTAAGCGATTTAGCCTGGCCAATCTTCTGTGTAGCCTTAGGATACTTAGGACACTGATACCACAGATGACCGTGGACACTGCACAACTTGCAACCTAATGATATTGGCCTTTTCTGTTTAGAAGTTTGCACCGGGAAAGCTGCAGTAGATGGCGACATCTCCACTTGTCGGTAGTGTCCAGTACTCTCCATATTGAAGACTTCAGTCTGGTACACCTGCACCAACGCTTCCAAGTTGAGTGGAGAGTCGCTTAGTTGTCGTCTTACGATTTCCCTTAGGGGAGAGGGTATCTTGTTCAAGATACTTACACTAAATATCTCCTCCTTGGTGATGGCCATTGTCTCCATAGCTTGGAGGAGGCTCTCAAAGGAGGCATAGTACTCCTTTAGGTCCGCCACATCATAGGATGGAGGATCTAGTGTAAAGAATTTGGTAATCAACGCGGTCTTGATGACTTCCACTCTCCCGTAAGTTCTCTTCAGCAACTCCACTGCAGACTCGTAGCTGGTAGCTTCTAGCTTGTACCCATCGACTAACTTCAATGCCTCCCCTTTCAATTGACCACAGAGATATGTGAACCTTTGGATGGATGTGAGTGTTTTATTATGATGGACGGAACACTCAAAGATATCCCAAAATCCAGTCCAGGTAGCCGAATCCCCGGAAAAGGTAGGCAAAGTAAGCTTCGGCAGGTTAAAACCAGTCGCCTTTGGTGTACCGGTATCCTTAACAGGGGTTGATTCTTGGGTGGAAGATAGTCTGGCTAAGGCTGTATTAACGTCCTCAAAGTACTCAAGATCTGCCGACATTTCTTCTTCCACATCGTCAGTAATTGTCAATAAACCATATACCTGCTGAGCATAACTATCATAAGTAGCTAGCGATTTAGTAACAGTAGCGAATTTACCCTTTATTTGATCAGCCGTGGCACTTAATAAAAATTCATCAAGATCTCTTAACCCTTATTTAGCGGGGTCGGACTTAAGTCCGATACGAGAAAATTGGACTAAATGGCGGGGTCGGACTTAAGTCCGTGGGCGTATTCCCGCCCTAATTTTGGTGGAAAGCGAAACTTGGTGGTCAGGCGGTGTACTACAAGGGCCCACCCACACATCCCCACTGCGTGACCGTGACTAAGTGACCCTCAAGCAGCCATAATGGAAGGTCAAGATTTGCCCGTGTTCGATTCGGTGGCCGCCAATCCCTAGTGCGTCGCGCCACCCTACTAACCACGCCCGGCTCACCACCCAGAAACTAGATATCATGCTGAACTCTTCAGAACTTTCTAATAAGCTGTTGGATGAAACCGTCGAAGGTCTGGGTGAGAGTTTTGGTAGTGTGGATGACTCGGAAGACGAAAATAACCCGATCATAGGCTTTCACCCCAAGCATAATTTGCGTGGGGTGGATGTTGTGGTTGATATTGGACAGACCCTTGAGCAAATTGGAGACGTTCCTGACGAAGAACATACTGGTGTGGGTGTTGGTAAGTACAATTTATATTTTATAATTGCTTGAAAATGTGATTGCAAGCATTTTATCACCTTACGAGCGGCTGGTGGAGTATATTTCACTGTGCCGCCCAGCGGGTTTTTTTTTTTACCCTAAATGGGGTTGTTCCGTGCTCTTTTTCATGCATAAACAAGACCCAGAGCGTAATACAAGTATGTATCCTGAAAGTGCGTAAATTGAGCTTTCCAATGACACCCGAACCATCCTTTTACGATCACTGGTTGTCTTTCAACGATCGTAAAACACGAGTGCAAATACCCTAAAATACGGTAATTTCCTTATAGAATTCCCTGTGTGGCGAGCGGTCTTGAGGTAATTTATGCTCCTAATCACCGCTCCGCTCTCTCTCAGAGCACATTACGTCCTCAAAATTGCACTCAACAAGAAATTTCCTTTGCATTTATAGCGTATTATTTGCAGGCGTTCGGTAAATTTCTTACGGTAATACAAACAACCAAAGATTGAATATTTGTGCTTGGCATTATATGATTGTGGAGAACAGATGTAGGCCTACCGTATATATTATGTTTTCATATATTATATGATACATGTGTAACATTTTTATATTATCACTACTCTCTCTCTCTCTCTCTCTGTCTCACTCTCTTTGTTTGTACTCCTTTGTACTCTCTTTGTCTGATGTAGGCCAGGGCACGCCCCTAACTAATCTCTTCCTTCCCAGGGGAAATCACACCTAGCAGATGTTTTTGACCTCCCCTCTCTCTCTGTCTGTCTTCCTCTCTGGGTCTACCTATACTGCATGTGACATTGAAATTGCTTGAGAGTTTGATTGCAAGCATTTTATAGCGTATTATTTGCAGGCGTTCGGTAAATTTCTCACGATAACCAGGGTGTATGGTACATTTCTCACGATAATACAAGCAACAACGAAGCTTGGCGAAGATTGTGGTCTACAATATACCTTTTTATAATTGCATGTGGCCTTGTAATTGCTTGAAAGTTTGATTGCAAGCATTTTATAGCGTATTATTTTTAGGCGTTCAATAAATTTGATAAATATATCAAAATAAGTCCTGTGGGACTATGAAATAGCTATTATTGGACAAGGACAATATTTTGTTCATCCCTCCACTGGAACATCAACAACAATGTCAACAACGTATCGCCGTCGGCAATCGTAAGATACAGAGTCGTAAAGATTCCAGGACGAGCTAAATAGAAAATGAATGAATGAAATGAATGAGTGTGCAGTACTGCCAATACGTATAGCGACTTCCGCTAGATCTAGAGACCTTTACTTCGATCTAGCAGCAATGACTTACACTAGCGGTTTTGTTTTGAAATTTCAGAACAATTTCGAAGTGATATTATATGGATTTTGCCAATTCATATTTCTAGTGGTATTTATCATGTCTTACATCTAACAATATATGCTAGCGGATTTAATTTCAATTGGTAACCCTCCCGCTCTAGTCGGCTCCAAGAAAATCGATAATGGTGGCACTTTAGTAAACAGGTGATAAACAAAACCGCATGCGGATCGGTTTGGTGTATCGGTATTATGGTAAGTTGGCTACCTACTATTGTTTATACGATATAGTAAGTAATGATAAGTAAATGATTATATATTATATATAAAACAAAAACAACATTCCTGCAAAGCAAGCGAAACAGAGAGAGAGAGAGAGAGAGAATGCAGAAACTGAACTGAAGAAAGAGTGAAAAAGATATAATAATACAGAAATATTACAAGCAAATAAATGAAATAGAGGGATTAGTTAGAGAAAATAATAATGAGAAATACATAATTCGGATGAGGAAGAGGGAAAGCGAGCGAGCCAGAGAGAGAGAGAGAGAGAGAGACAGGAAGAGTGAGAGAGATTAGAGAAAATAGAGAGATTGCAAGCATTTTATAGCGTATTATTTGCAGGCGTTCAGTAAATTTCTTACGGTAATACAAACAATGAAAGATTGAATATTTGTGCTTGGCATTATATGATTGTGGGGAACAGATGTTGGCCTACCGTATATATTATGTTTTCATATATACTGTATATGATACATAATATTATGTAACATTGTTATATTATCACGACACTCTCTCTCTCTCTTGTCTCTTCTTCTCTGGGTCGGTTACCTATAGCCTACATTTATAATTGCATGTGACCTTGAAATTGCTTGAGAGTTTGATTGCAAGCATTTTATAGCGTATTATTTGCAGGCGTTCAGTAAATTTCTTACGGTAATACAAACAACCAAACAACGAAAGATTGAATATTTGTGCTGCACATCCCTCATACGAAATACCATTCCCACCGTATAGAGAGAATACAGAAACTGAACTGAAGACAGAGTGAAAAAGATATAATAATACAGAAATATTACAAGCAAATAAATTAAATAGAGGGATTAGTTAGAGAAAATAATAATGAGAATTACATATACGGATGAGGAAGAGAGAGAGAGACAGAGCGCGCGAGAGAGGGAAAGCGAGCAAGCCAAAGAGAGAGAGAAAGAGAAACAGATAGACAGACAGGAGAGAGAGAGAGAGAGAGAGAATACAGAAATAAGGAGAAATAAGAGAAAAATAAGACCGATTACCGAAGGAATACTAGACGCGCTAGAGGCCGAAGTCAGGCCAAAGCGAACGCAACCGAACGCGCCTGGGAAATAGACCAAAAAGTACCTCCTCTTCCCACCCTCCACACTCATTCATAACATCCATTCATAGACTTATATGGGTAGACGAAGAGTTGCTCTTTCCAAAAATGATCGTTTCGTTCGCATTGGAGCCATAGTAACGGCGCTAGGGCGAGTGAAATTGAGCGAATATTTCGGGATTATGCCCGCTGAGCGGTACAGTGTAAAATACCTGACCACCCGCTAAATAAGGGTTAAACACCTATTTAAACTTCCCTTCATCCCTCCCTTAAGAATCTTAAGTTTCTTTAAATCTGTCATCGTTAAATCTATTAGGCTATTAACTCTCTAAACTATAAAGCAACTATTACACAAATTAATTGAAATGAAAAAATGTGGCAATAGAATTGCCACTCCCAATTTGGAAACGGTCATTAGGCTACCAGCTGCAGTAGGAAGAATTAATTGAATAAGAATGACAAATAGCAGAAACAAACTAGGGCTAGAGAAAGAAGGGTAACTGAAAAGAACTGACTAGGCCTAGTAATAAGTATTAGGCTTAGCCCAGCTGTCCATCCCACAATCATGAGGTCTGTTGGCTGTCAATCGCTTAGGAATCAACAGAGACCGAACCCCATGACCGTAATTAGGCAACTAGGCTTTAAAATTTAATTAAATGAGTCACATGAGAACCCTCCCCACCGGCAAAATGTAATTAAATGAGTCTCATGATAAAACACAACGAACACCACAGGCACACCACCAAAGCGAAATGAACAGCTACCACAGACACCTGCAGGCCTAGCCTGCCTAACCTAGCCTAGCTTAGGCTACTAGCGTGAAATGGTGCCTGACGAAATTACCCCTACCCCAATCACCAGCCCAGCTAACCCACCATAAAAAGGCCAAGGAACACACGCCCAAAAAATCTGGAAACTAGCCCCAAAAAAGATAGGGACGGCGCCTAAATGGTAAAAAACACGAGGGAAGAAGCTGGGTCTAAACTAGGGAACGGCAGTCGGCCTAACAACGCGCGAGGCGGCAGCCATTTGTAAGCCCACAAGCGTCAAGGAAGCAAACAAAACGGTACTACGGTAAGGAAGCCTTAAGGCTCGAAGGACCATTATTTGTCGGGAATTTAGATAAAGAGGTTAAATTGCGTATCACTGGTACATGAAATATCCCAACAAATAGTTATAATATAATTACCAACGACGTAGTCGATGGGTGTAATCCAGTCCCCCACACACGGCTAATTCAATTGCATGACATGTAGGAATGTTCACATAATACAATATCGATACAATGAACTTAGCTTAGAGGACTGGTGATGTAGGACTGTTGTTAATATTGTTATAGATTAATATTTGTAGCACATGGTGAACTGTGGGTTGAGTCAGAGCCGGGGGGGGATATGTTGGCTGTATGGTGTTGATTGAGAGACTAACGGGCCGGCGTCCGATCGCTTCGCGAAATTACATATGGCTGCCGGCTCATAATAATTATAACCCATAACTTGGTTTCATGATACATCTAGAGCTGATGTAGATATTTATACATTACAGTTAATATTTAACCTATACTTAAGAATAAACTACAATACACAAAGAACCAGCCGAAATCGTACATGCGATACGATACCGCCAAATTCAAATGTCCTATTGGACCTAAAACTGTCGGGATCATTACCCTATTCCCGACAAATACAATGCAAAAACCCATGGAAAGTCCAGTACAATAAACCTGTGCCAAGCCTATTATCCCTAGCCTATGCCCTAATAATACACCGAGTGGCTCTCTTCAGCACAGCACGGCGGTGGTGTTGTAAGGGATAAACAACTTTAATGACTTATCGCTTACAACATCATCTGGGGTTAGCTCAATACAATCGAGTGCAATGGGGACAACCTCACCTAGAAACAGGCTCCACTGACTGCAGTCCCTGACTGCACCGAATGTATTGCTGCTAAAACCTAAACAAGGCTCAAGGGTTGATATCCTGGGGAAGTTGGAAGCTGGCTGCCACCCAATAAAGGGTTGGATAAGACCCGAGTCAAAGGATGCTGTGTGGTGGAAAAAGCTTAGCCTACCATATCACACACCCAGCAACCTCAGCTCTCAAAGGCCTGACAAAAACAGAGATAAACAGTCCAGCCACCCAATCCCCCCAGTGATATCAACCATGAATAATAATAATAATAATAATAATAATAATACTTTATTTCAGACTCACACAGTACAGAGGGGACCATCGTGGGGTCCATATATACCTTACAGTAACATAAATATTTATAAGCAACTGTACATAGGCTACATAAAATAAAAAGAAATTAAATAATACCCAGCTTGCTATCATGTAGTTCACAGCACTGCCTCAACCAAAAACAGTGGTCATCAAACTACTGTGTTACCAAAACCACTGTCCTAATTGTGTACAGTACCATGCCTCACATCATTTAGCTTCCGGTACAGTATGTTGCTACAGTACAGTATAGGAATATCGGTACTGTACTGCACTATGAGGTTCAGTACCGGTATGCTAATTCTGTAGAGTAGCAGACCTGAAATCATTACTTAAGGTTAAATATAGAGCAACTTCCTCCAGTGTGCCTGGATCCTAGAGGTGTACACTACGCTTGGAGTTTGTAGCATTTTAATTATACTGTTCTCAGAAGTGTCAAGGCGCTGAATGAATTTATATGTTAGCTTTCTAATGAGTGATTGGTAACAGTGTAAGTTCATATAGGCACATAGCGTACTTGTACTCTTATATTTTGAGAGCCCCAGAAACATTTTCATGATATTGTGATATGAGATACTTAGTCTATTCACTGTCATTTTCTTATAGTTCCACCATAGTTGTGTTGTATACATTGGTGAGCAGTAGGAGTTGAACAATGTTATTTTTGTATCCCATGTGCACATATGAAATTTTCTTAATATTGAATTTCCCTGCATGTAAAGTTGCCTTCGCTGACGACCCATATCCTCATCATCTGAGCGATCACTTGAAATATAGTGTCCTAGATACTTTACTTTACTTACTTACTTCTTCTATAATTTCTTCATACAAATGGAATTTAGGTAGCTTTGATTTCAATAGAAGGTTAGATTTAAATATTATGATATTGCTCTTTATAGGATTAAATTTGACTGAATGTTCGATTCCAAATTTTTCACATACTCTTAATAATGTATCCAGTCCTGCTCCATAGGGTGCGATTAAGGCTAGGTCATCAGCATACATGAGATGATTTACAATGGTGCTGCCAATGCAGCACCCAGTGCGAGTCTTGTTCAGCTCCAGACTAAGATCATCCATGTAGACGTTGAAAAGATACGGAGACAATATCCCCCCCTGCCTAACACCATTGGTTACGGCGAAAGAGCCTGACAGGATGTTGCCCCATCTTACACACATTTTTTGATTAGCATACCAGAAAATAAGTATCCTAACAATATAGCTAGGCACTCCCCTGTTAACTAATTTTTCAAATAAGGTTTTGTGACACACCCTATCAAAAGCCTTACTTGAATCAAGAAAACAAGAGAAAATTGAGCTATTTAGTTTGTTGTATGTATCAATCACTTCTTTCAGCACATATATGCATTGGTCTGTGTCATGATTTTTCTTAAAGCCAAACTGATTGCTGCTGGTGACAATATATGCAGACATTCTTTCTAGCAATATCATTTCAACTACCTTACTCACCACACTAGCAAGTGCTACTGGGCGGTAGTTGTCTTCAGCTGTAATTTTACCTGATTTATCTTTAATGACAGGAACAAGTATTACGGATATCATAGACTCCGGCAGGACACCATGCGTAAATAGACTGGTGATGCAAGAATTAAGTTTATCTATTAACAACTTATCTGCATATTTAAGATGTTCTGCATATATACCATCAAGCCCACAAGCTTTGTTTAGGTTAAGTTTTCTTATGGCATTCTCAAGATCACTTTCAGTCACTTTAATGTCTTCATAATTACTATCTTTCACACATTGAATTGCACCATTAGTAGACCTTTGGTATACACTGTTAACCTCTGAAGTGCGCATGGGGGTAATTGGAAACGTCCCCCTGTGCTGACGTATTTGAGGTGTTTCCGTCACTAAAATATTAATTGTGCCATTAATAGCATTAATACTTATCCATATGCGCCTATTATGGGTTAATTATAAAGGTATTAACCTGAAACAACAATAAAACGAGTGAAAACAGCGTTTGGATGGTCAAAATCGGAGATATAGCCCGCGAGTTGTATAATGTATGGGTGAGGCAATCTGCTTTCCCGCCAATTTCCCCCAAGGCCACTGAGACACAGTCGATCGATACTCTCTCTCTCTCTCTCTCTTGCACTCGCTTGCCATCAGTGATGACAACACCCTGCTTGCAACTCGCTAATGTTAGCACGAAAATATACCTCAGAATAAGGGAATAACAGGGAAAATAGGTGATAACTGAAGGAGAGGAGGAAATTGGGGAAGGAGGGGAGGTAGAGGACTGAGATTTTGCATGGCCCAGGGGCCAAAAAATAAAATAAAAAAATAAAAAAATAAAAATAGCCTAATTTTTTTTTTTCGATGTCAAAAGTTGATTTTTTTTTTCACTCACTCATAAGAGTCTCCCCGCAGTCCGCCGGGGGAACTCTTAAGAGTCTCCCCGCAGTTCCCGGGTTAAGTAGTTCCTTAAAATGAGTTTTCCATAAGTCAGCAATGTTCTCTTCACCCGTAACCCCCTCAACACAGACAGGTAATGGTGTGTTACAATTTTGCATGGATCTGATGTCCTTCCAAAAACAGTTAGTATCCTTTTCTGCCAGACTCTTTGAAAGGGCTTCCTTCCTTAATTGGTTTTCATTTTGCTTAATAAATCTAATGGCATATTTGGTCCTAGCCTTTGCTCTTTTGTGAAGTTCAAATATAGGCCCCTGTCTGGGCTGACCTACTTCAAGTACATTTTGGATCCCTGCATTGTGCTACACCATTACCATCATATTGCACCCTATTTAATAAGTCTTTGGTTTTATCACAGTACATTTGGCACTCTTCATTTGAGATTACATTCCATGGAACTTTTGCCTTGATGCTATTGCTAGTTTCTGTTATTTCCGGTGCCTTATTAATTTGGATTGTTAATTCTATAGGTATGTGGTCGTCATCCGTAATGTCGTATCTTATGGCCATTTCTGAGATAGAGTCATGAAAGTCAGAGCTAGAGATTGCATGATCAAGCCACGACCTGGTCTCCCATGCTTCACTAACATATGTATAGCTATTTTCTGGAAGCAGGTTTTTGGAGGACAAAATTAAACCTTGCTCCTCACAAAACCTTAACATATGTTTAGCAAACATGGAACCACCCAACTCGTGAGGGGTAGCATTCCAATCACCTACCACTGAGTAACATGTTATCTCTAATTCAGAAATTAGGCCACCAAGCTCCCCTAACTTTTCCAAATAAAGTTTTTCATTTTCTGCACACTGATACGGTAAGTAAACACAAAATATTGCAAATTTTCTGTGTCCCACTTCCAGCTGTATAATAATGGTGAAACAATGCAGCAGAATAATGAAACAGAAATAAGAAACCAGTGTAGAAGCTTATACACTAAGATTGCCAAAGAAGCATGAATGCAGGTGATCAATATTAACCTAAATAGGTTAAAACAAAACAATATGCTCAATATGAATCCAGCCCCTGCTATGCTCCGATCAACTAAGAAACAAAATATACAAATGCGGTATTTAAGGGAAACGAAAGAAGCAAGCCTAGCCAACACCAAAGAGTGATGTTGACAGAGCGAGAGGTGAAACTGGAGTGAGGCAGCTAGTGTGGCCGCGAGTCGAGCTAGGGGCCCCGCATGGCAAGGAAGGGCTCCAGGCGTCGCAAGAATACTTAATTATCTCAGGTAGCCTGCACTCTCATTAACTTCACAAAAGTAACAAATAAACATAAGGTATCATTGTGTAAACTTATGATAAACGAAATAATCTCCCAAGGGCTGAACAAAAGAAGTAATTATACTTGTGGCAACAATAATAATGTTCCCGTAGGCACAACCCTGACGAGACAAAGGCGGACCACGAGGCAAGGCCCCTAGCCTCTCCACAGGCCACATGAGGTATCATAACACACATACAACTGAACTGGGGTATAAGTTCGGCAGGATGTGACACCCTCACACCCAGGGGGAGTCTGTTGGTGCATCTTGAAACAACAGACTGCTCGTACTTCAATAACACTACAAGACATACACAAGTAAATTTTTTGTTTTGTATTTTTATAGTTTTTATATTTTTGTATTTAAATATTTTCTTCTATACAGAAACACAGCAACTCCTACTTTACAACCCTACGCTGGGCTACATACGGCAACCAACAAGCACCAGACGTGAACATGCTACTCAAACCAAAGTAGGAGGCTACACCAACACTGACTGAACGGCGAGGGATCTCCTTAAAACATACCCTCCCGTGACAAACAATCAGCTATAACCTTATCAGTGCCCTTAACATGCCACAAATCCAAACTGTGTTCCGGCAGCAAAACAACACCTGACACTGATAAACTGCCCTGTCCATCACAAGACTGGCACTTCTCTTCGCTCTCTCCGAGAACGGGACCTGCCAATAACCTTTCACTAATTCCACCTTAGTGATAAACAAGGCAGCCCCGATGCGGTCTATGGGGTCGTCAACTCTGGGTAATGGATAGGCGTCTGTCAGAGATAATGCACCAACACTACTGCAATCAACACAAAAACGAATCTTGCCACTCAACTCAGGTTGAAAAGTCCCTGGCAAAGACCACGCACGACATCCCTCATCCCCCTCTCCAACATGCAGCCCAGCCCCGCGTTTAAGACAGGCTGTCGAGCAGGACCCACACGGTAGGGAGCCAACTTGAGCCCTGCACTGTCTCCAGCCTCCACTTCGGGCGCCACCCCAGACATCAGGCCTGGAGAATCAACAAACATGCGGAAGTACTGCCGCAGTCCAGCAAACAACAACTCCCGGAGCCCAGGAACAAGAGGTTGCAACTTAGCTCGAAGAACATTCTCATTGCCCTCCCACAACCAAGCCGAGACCGCAGCCTCTAAACTATAATCTCCCTCCTTCTCCACCTCTGTCCCTAATACAGCCAGGTAATGAGAGGAACAACCTGTACCACCTGTGCAATCACTCCCACAGTTCATAAGTGCTAAGGCTTCCCCGCCGATACCATACATGCGCACCCCCGCATTCCTTGCGGCTACACCTGCCGGCGCAGCATCACCGCCTTCAGCGCCATGGCCAGATGCAGTCGGTCTATGGTAGGGCTGTTGCATTTTACTACGGCAGCATTGGGAGGCTATGCGACGGTCGGGCGTATCAATTACATAGTCAACCTCACCAATCTGCTTAATGACCTGATACTGACCACAAAACTTAGCAGCCATGGGTCGACCCTGAACTGACAACCATGCCAAAGCCTCGTCACCCACCTGGAACACCCTAGATTTAGCCTGTTTGTCACATGGCCTCTTATCTTCAGGTTCATGCTGCTAACCGGGATAGCCTCCGAGTATCTAGTGGTAATATCAATTAAAGTGTGCAAGTATTTATCTCCCAACCTGGTAGGTAATAAGGGGCCAACCATGTCAACTATGACACGAGTCAATGGCGGTTCAACTGCAGGGGTAGGGATCAAAGGTGCCACAGGTATTCCTGGGTGGGGTTCTCCAACTACCTTACCAATAGGACACATCAAAAAAGAAGCCACCAATGCATGCATATTAGCTCCCTCCGACATATTACGTTCCAATAAGTCCGAGGAGGCGGGAGCCCCAGGATCATTGCTACTGCCTCGCACTACACTCAAAACAACACTGCGGCCGTTAGAATTATCGGAGGTGAATGAGGTTGCCACCAACGGTTTTATCGTGAGGTAACTTATCGGACTTACTGAGCTCCATATGACGCTAGTGCGTCATATAACTTATTATAAAGGTATAGAGATAAGTCCATATGACGCGATCGCGTCATATGAGTTTTTGGTGGACTTATTCATATGACGCGATCGTGTCATATATGTCTGGGGGAGTTAGGCCACCAAAAATGAAAATGTAGCCTATTAGTAGTCTCACATACCCCTAAATGACCCGCCAGTGGTGCCACCTGCGATAGCCTAACCAGCCCTTCCCGGAACTGGGCAGGCACCACTAACTGCTCCTCCCCCAAACCTGAGTTCGTATCCGACTTCCACTGCCGATACAACAATGCCCCCTTTACAACAAATTTCTCTGCTTGACCGTTCTTCCCACCAGTCGTACCAACCTTCTTAAACAGGACGCCCAGACTGGGGTCCTCTTGCTGCAACTTGCTCAGTTTATTTCTAGGTAACTCCATTAAGGCAGTTACCTCTGACCTCTCAAAAATATCAGAAGGTTGAGTCGGTATCACTATGTCAGACTCCTCGTCCGGCACTAGGTCACCTCTACTAGTCTCGGTAGCCTCACTGGGGTCAGCCAAGCCCACAGCTGTCTCCGGACCAGTGTCATCTAGTAGTGCATCATGGAATGGCCCGCACTCATGGCTGTCGGCCCCCGCATCCACCTGTTGTGCCAAATGTGCCACTGATTGGGTCACTGCACCAACAGGGTAGATAGAGTCCATGTTATCTTCTTGCAAACAACCACCACCAGGGGGCACAAAAACAGCCTCAGCGACGACTATAGGAGGCGGGAAAACTACATCCCCTGCCAAGTCAGTCCCGAGCAAAAAGTCCACCCCATCAACTGGCAGAGTGTCCACCATGGCCACCTTACACTCGGCAGTCAAAAGTGGGCACTCTAGGGTCACAGGGACTAAATCACAGAATTGTTCACTGTTGATTCCCCTGCACATTACAAACTCTCCCGTGCTAATAGGTCCCCGTCAGGTTGCGACACATGGATTGTTGCGCACCAGTATCCCTAAACACCTTGACAGGGCAAGTCTGTTCCCCAACCCGTACTAATCCGTCATGTATGAATGGCCGACACCAATCAGGGGAAGTCTGGTTATGCTCAGGTGGTGATACCATCTGGGGCGGAAAAGTGCTTACTACCCTGCTTCGCGCTGGCCAACACTGTCCCCCAAACTCACCAGTACCTGGCTTGCCTTTCGCAGGCACCTCCCCTAATGTCGCCACCAACTGGACAGCCTTGGGTTCCTGGGTAGCCTTCCATTTAGCACACTGAGGTTTAATATGACCCACTTGTTTGCAAAAATAACTTCTCACTTCCGTAGAAGCTTGCTGGTTGTCAGCCTTGATATAATGTTGTGTCTTATTTGTGGTACCTTTGGGTGATGATGGGCGAGCTGATACTGTGGCTACTTGGTGCACAGGTCGGTCTCTCCTGTCACCAATGCTCCCCATGCACGTGCCATGCCGGGTTAGTGCAAAGTCATCAGCCCAAACTGCTGCTTCCCTTATTGATTTAACCCGTACAGCCCCAGCGACGCGTCTGACGCGTCGGCGATGTATGTAACGCACAGCCCCAGAGACGCGCCTGACGCGTCACCCTAATTGCGCCGACCGTAACCTCAGGTGTAGCCACTCATGAGGGCTCAGATTTGTATGGGAACTGTGTACGTATCCCACGCAACCGTGCCGATGGTTGAAAACTCTCAAGGTCCACGTGCGTGCGCGCGAGCGCGCAATAACCTGTTTTTTTGGGATAATTGCCTTCAATTTTTTACTCTTGTAAAATCCGTTTTCGGGGGCTCTGTAGGACCATTTTTAAAGCTTTTTGAGCGGTTTTTCGTGGTTTTTCCTTCATTCCTAACCCATTCGCTATTGTTTCTGGAATAAAACCATTTTTTGATAACCGGCCGGGTTCTGGTGCGCAAACATTACAAAACTAGCCGGGGCTCCACGGGTTAAACCGCTTTACTTTTAATTTTGTCCCAATGTCCTTATCAACTATGCTTGCAAACTGCTCCATCAGCCAAACCTCACACGTCGCCTCAAAAGTACCAGCCGACTCTGAACGCAGCCACTTAGCTAGAGTATCGCGCAGGTACCTGGCACATTCCACGTGCGAGTCCCCCTGCTGCTTCCGAGCCCCCCTGAAGGCCAACCTGTAAGCCTCGAGATGCAGCTCGTAGGCTTTTAACACAGCCTCTTTAAGTACATCATACTCTAGCTCCTGCACTTCTAGACGATCATATGCATCAAGAGCCTTGCCTTTTAAAACATTAGACGCCAACACTGCCCAGCGCTGCCTCGGCCAGTGACACTCGTATTTACATAATTGTATTTACCTAATTGTAGTTTACAGTACTTGAGCTAAGCTCGTGTTGTCCCGTCTCTCAGTCTACTTTTTATCCAATTTTTTCTTGAAAATATGGATGTTCCTTGCCCCTACCACCTCCTCCTCCAGCCCATTCCATTTGTCAATACATCTATAGGGGAAGCTAAACTTCCTGATATCGTTCTTGCAGGTAGGTCTTTTTACTTTGTAGCTGTGGCCTCTAGTTATTCCTGTATCCATAATTAACATATCCTCCCTATCCAGCCTCTCCAGCCCCCGGGTGCATTTGTACATCATTATCATGTCTCCCCTCTCTCTCCTCTCTTTTAAACTTGGTAGATTTAATTTGTCTAGCCTCCCTTCATATGGCAGTTCTCTGAGACTTGGAACCAATCTAGTAACTGCTCTCTGGATTCTTTCTAACTTGTGAATATGCTTCTTTAGATGCGGGGACCACACCACTGCTGCATACTCCAATCTTGGTCTAATCATACTCTTCATGATTTTCGCTACCATGGTCTCATCCAAGTAGTTCAGAGCAACTTTCATATTCCCGGCCATTGCATACATTCCGCTAAAGAGCTTGTTAATATGTTTCTCTGGCGACAAATTATCTTGTATAATCAACCCTAAATCCTTTTCTTTTTCGGCCTTGCTAATTATATTATCTCCCATCCTGTACTCCCAATTTGGTCTATTCACACTTCTTCCCATATTTAACACATGGCATTTACTTATACTAAATTTAATTTTCCACTTGGTGCTCCATTCATATATTCTATCTAAATCCCCTTGCAGCTCCTCACAACTACTTTTATTTGTTATTTGTCTCATAATTTTTACGTCATCTGCAAACATTGACATGTAGGAATTTATTCCTATCGGCAGGTCATTCACATACATAAGGAACATGAGAGGTGCCAACACAGATCCCTGCGGCACACCACTCTCAACTTTCCGCCACGATGAGTAAGTTCCTCTAATGTTGGTCCTCATTTCCCTATCTGTTAGATAGCTCTCCATCCATTTCAGCAAACTCCCCCTGACACATCCTAGCGTCTCAAGCTTAGATAACAATCTCTTATGTGGTACCTTATCGAATGCTTTGGAAAGGTCTAAGTAGACGCAGTCCACCCATCCGCCTCTTTCTTGGAGTACATCTATCACACTACTGTATTTATTATCTTCTTTCTCTCCAACATTTTCATCCATCTCTTCCTAATTAGCTTTTCACAAATCTTGCATACAATACTAGTAAGTGAAACTGGTCTATAGTTTAGAGGGTCCTCAGGGTTTCCATTCTTGTATATCGGGATGATATTTGCTCTTTTCCATTCAACAGGAACCTGTCCTTTATCTAAGGAAGCTTGAATTATGTCCCTCACTGGCTCCACTAATTGCTCTGCACACTCCTTTAAAACCCAGGCAGACACTTCATCCGGTCCCATAGCTTTCCTTACTTCAAGTCCTCTCATCGCAGTTAACAGCTCATCTCTAGTTATTTCAATCTTACTAAGACCACTCTCCAGTACTCCCGCCTGTGGTTCGTCAAAACCTTCCTCTCTAGTAAAAACTGACCCCAATTTGTTATTCATTACCTCACACATGTCCGATACATTTTCATACGTCCTAGCATCAACTCTTAATTTAGTAATTTGTTTCTTTACCTTCAACTTACTGTTTATATATTTATAAAATAATCTAGGGTCACTTTCACATTTATTTACTATGTTCTTCTCATAGTTCATTTTAACTTGCCTAATTATGTTAACATATCTATTCCTCTCCTGTTTATATTTATTCCGATTACTCTCAGTGTTCCTTCTTCTTAATCTAGCCCAAGCTGTATTACGCCTACCCAAAGCTCTTGCATTTCAAATTAAACCAATCTTTCTGCTTAGTAAAAATTTCCAGTTTTATATTTTGGGACAAACAGATTGGTTCCTACTCTATAAATTTTGAGGAATCTACTATATTTACCTTGTACGTCCTGTTCCTTAAAAATAAGATCCCAATCTACTCCCTCTAAATATCTTTTCAAGGATACATAATCAGCTTTACTATAATTTAATCTGTCATTTATGTAGCTATTGTCTAATCTATTGGCATTACTCGAGGTCAACTTCCATTTTAGTAATAGGTGATCACTTTTACCTACAGGACATAGATAGTTTATATCACTAATTTCGTGAGGATCTTTTGTAAAAATCAGATCGAGTTTAGAAGGTTCGTTATTACCTCTCATTCTTGTATTTTCCTTCACATGTTGTGCAAGTACATTTTCCGTAACCAACTCCACTAGCCGACTTCCCCAAGATCTCTGATTTGGCCCTGCATCTCCCGATTCCCAATCAACCTCACTACAGTTGAAATCTCCTACCAAGATCAATCGATTTTTCCTTAAAAGCAATCTTCTCAACGACTGAATCATATCCTCTACCATCTCCTCAAACTCCAACTCCCTCCATGCTCTGGTCTTTGGTGGCATGTAAGCTACTGCTATGTCTAGCTTTTTTCCTTCTATATCATTGAGTTCAACTGCCATTATTTCTGCCTTATCATTATTTAACTCCACGTGCTTTGCTGTCATAGGGTTCTTAACTAATACTGCCACTCCACCTCCCCTTTTACCCTTCCTATCATATCTCCATATATTATATCCTTCACTAAACACTATGTTGCTGTCAAAGTCCTGGTTCAGCTTTGTCTCCGTCAAACAGACTATCTGTGGTTGATCTTTTCTTAATATATCATCTAACTCTACCTTTTTACTGTTTATTCCATCTATATTAGTGTAGTAGCACAGTATATTTGAATCCACCTCCTTGTTTCTCTTCCCTCTCTGCCTCCTACCAGGTTCACCTCCTCCTCCATCCCTTCCCTGACCCAGTTCCACCTCCCCTGCTTATTCTATTCTCCTCTCTCTCCCTCTGTTCCACCTCCACCACATCCTGACTCTCTCTCCAGTCCCCTGCTCCCTGCATTATCTCTCGCTCCGTCTCCTTGCTTTGACTTCGTACTTGTCTCTCTGTCTCTTTCCCTATCACTCCTCTTACTTTCGGTTCTTGGTGGCTCCTGATGTACCACTTCCTTACTTGCCCTTCCCTTATTCTCAAAAAAAAAATCTTCTTTTGCTCTTCAGACAACTTTCCATTTTCTTCATCAGCCTTAGCTTGGAGTTCCCTTAACTGTTCTCGTTCTTCTACACTTAGGTCCTTTTTTACCCTTATATGATTCAGCTCTGTCGAATTTAATTTCCAGCTCACATTGGCTACTGCTTCTGCTGTTGATCTAAACTTTAGTTCCACTCTTAGTGGTCTCATCTCGCCCTTCTTATATTTTCCTAACCTTCTCACCTCCTCCAATTCTTTTACCCATCCCTCGTGGGCCCTCTTCTCAAAACGCAAGAACCACTCTGGGACCTTGAGTTCATCGAAGGCCGGCACGAGTTTCAGCCGTCGATACAACAGCAACTCTTCTGCCTCCCTATGTCTCTTACAGTTTCTTACAGTAGATCCTCTGGAAAAAGGCAAACTATGCCTGTGTATCCAGCTCAGTACCAGTACTTGCACTGCTGCGGTCGTTCACGGTGTTGGCGGCGGCGGTAGCAGACGCAACATTTTTACTATTCTGTATCTTTGCTTTATAATCAAACTTCAAATCTTGTCTTCCCCATGCTTTATCAAGATTACTTTCAAACTCCCTTATTGATTCGGAATCGACTACATACTGGGGCAGTGCATTCCACTCATTTACCACTCTATCACAAAATGAGTGCAAGTACATTTTCCGTAACCAACTCCACTAGCCGACTTCCCCAAGATCTCTGATTTGGCCCTGCATCTCCCGATTCCCAATCAACCTCACTACAGTTGAAATCTCCTACCAAGATCAATCGATTTTTCCTTAAAAGCAATCTTCTCAACGATTGAATCATATCCTCTACCATCTCCTCAAACTCCAACTCCCTCCATGCTCTGGTCTTTGGTGGCATGTAAGCTACTGCTATGTCTAGCTTTTTTCCTTCTATATCATTGAGTTCAACTGCCATTATTTCTGCCTTATCATATTTAACTCCACGTGCTTTGCTGTCATAGGGTTCTTAACTAATACTGCCACTCCACCTCCCCTTTTACCCTATCATATCTCCAATATTATATCCTTCACTAAACACTATGTTGCTGTCAAAGTCTGGTTCAGCTTTGTCTCCGTCAAACAGACTATCTGTGGTTGATCTTTTCTTAATATCATCTAACTCTACCTTTTTACTGTTTATTCCATCTATATTAGTGTAGTAGCACAGTATATTTGAATCCACCTCCTTGTTTCTCTTCCCTCTCTGCCTCCTACCAGGTTCACCTCCTCCTCCATCCCTTCCCTGACCCAGTTCCACCTGCCCTGCTAATTCTATTCTCCTCCCTCCCCCTCTCTCCCTCTGTTCCACCTCCACCACATCCTGACTCTCTCTCCAGTCCCCTGCTCCCTGCATTATCTCTCGCTCCGTCTCCTTGCTTTGACTTCGTACTTGTCTCTCTGTCTCTTTCCCTATCACTCCTCTTACTTTCGGTTCTTGGTGGCTCCTGATGTACCACTTCCTTACTTGCCCTTCCCTTATTCTCAAAAAAAAATCTTCTTTTGCTCTTCAGACAACTTTCCATTTTCTTCATCAGCCTTAGCTTGGAGTTCCCTTAACTGTTCTCGTTCTTCTACACTTAGGTCCTTTTTTTACCCTTATATGATTCAGCTCTGTCGAATTTAATTTCCAGCTCACATTGGCTATAGTCCATGAGCCAGGCCAGATATCGGTACCACCTGGGGTGACTAAACACGAATGGTACTAAAATGTTTATAGAGTGACTGTAAGTACATTAAGATATGATAGCCTTCTCGCACTGGTAGCTTAGTCTAATTTTTTTGATGCAATAGGGGCGCTACCCAAAAATAAAGATTTTTAGCGTGACGCTCGGCGTTTTCCTCATTTTCTTTAAAATCCATCACACAATCATCGCGAAACTTTGAACACCTATGTAGAATTATATTCTCTACCAGAGTTGTTCCTAGGTATTTTTCAAATTTCCTCATATTTCGGAATATACTCTATATTTTGGGTATTTTCCTCTAAATCTAGAATAAATCCTTAAATATGGGGAACATTGAAAAATATATTCTAACAGCTCTTGTAGCTTATTTGATTCTCTACAAGAATTATTCCGATGTGTATTTCAAGTTTCTCCATATTTAGGGGTTTATTTCATATTTGGGGATTTTTTGTTATATTTTGGGGATAATTTATTATTGGAAGGAGCAAACATATGTAGAGTGGTTTCCATGTAATGTGTTTGTTTGTTCATGGTTTAATGGTGATATTTTTTGCAGGTGTGTGTCGACTGTTTGACGGCAGGATGGAACCATCTGCGAGGAAGAGAGCACGGATCGACTGTATCATCCACTGCTCTGATGATGACAGCGATGCTCTGGTGTCACCACAGGATTTGGACTCCTGGAACACATTGCTCAGGGCTGCAGAAATCAGGCAGCATGATCCAGTCCTGGAAGCAGCCAAGGGCCTTGAAGAAGGAGGAATACCACACATACATTATCACCGTAAATGTCGTAGTCTCTTTACAATGAAGAAGTCACTGGATTCTATCCTTGCCAAGGGTGTCAAGATAGAATCAGCAAGCGTCGACCCCAGGAGGAGGGCATCAAGGGATGCCCCTAGTACTAGCAGGGTGTATGCCAAAGTATGTATCTTCTGCGAGAAGTCAAGCAAGTACATAAAAACAACAAAGACAAGGGAGCCACTCATACAGTGTGTTGAGCTACGAGCAGATGAGAAGATTCGCAGAGCAGCAATAAGGAAACTCAACCAGAGAATCCTTGGTTTAGTTAGCAGAGACCTTGTTGCTGCAGAGGGTCACTACCACAAGTCGTGCTACAAACTCTTCACAAAAGATGATTTCCCAGCGGCCGCCAGGTCGGGTGCAGGTGAAAATCAGGAAGAAAGCGAGGAAGCACGCTACGAAGAGGTTGAGACAGAAGCCCTCGAGGAACTCTGCTTGTATATAAGGACCAAATTATTCCCCAACCCAGAGGTACTGCCTATGACAAACCTCACATCTAGGCTTGAGAGATCCATGATGTCCCGTGGTATTATCCAACTGAAACCAGCGACAAAGAAACATGTTCGCCGAAAGATTGAAACCGAGTTTGGAGAATCACTACGCTTTGTCCCAGATGAGAAAGGAAAGCTTCTAATCTATCCACGCAGCCTCTCAATGGACGACCTTGCCCGGCAAGCACACAAAATGGCAAAAGACCTGCAAGAAGCAAGAGCAGCTAACTCTGAAGATGTCTTAACCAAAGCAGGAATGCAGCTGAGGAATGAGATCAATAAACAAGATGTGAGTCAGCCATGGCCTCCCGATACAGATCAGAATGTCATTCCTGCAGCAGTCACTCAATTCCTGCACACCCTGCTGACAGGAGAGTGTGAGTGTGAAACTCCCTCTGAAAGAGCTCAACGTCTTGCCACTTCCTTTGGCAGTGACTTGGTCTTTGCTGTTACCAGTGGCAAGACAAAACCACCCAAGCACGTACTGCTGACCAATGCTGTAAAGTCTTTGACAGGAAACACAGAACTGATCCGAACTCTGAATCGTCTTGGTCACTGTGTGTCTTACTCAATGTTTGAGGAGATCGATACAGCCCTTTGTATCCAGAAGCTGGAATGCTCAAAGGATGACATTCCACTGCCAGCAAACATCTACCCTGGTGTGTTCACAACCCTGGCCTGGGATAACATTGACCGACTTGAAGAGACCCTAAGTGGAGCAGGTACTTCTCATAGAGTCAATGGCATTGCTGTCCAGTCCAAGGTTGCAGGCTCTGTGCCAGAGAAAGTCCTGCCAGAGATTACCAAGTCCAAGATAAGAAGCATCACTCAGACATCATCAATGCTGCCAATATACAATGTTGGGCGGCGGGCAGGGCCACCTAGGATTGAGACTGCGTATGTCGACACTACCAAGGAAGTCCAGGATTCAAAGACAAAGAACCATATCTGGCTTCTTACTCGAATGTCAGACCATGAGGACCAGTCCATCAGCAGTTGGACTGGGTTCAACATCAAAATGCGCAGAGACATTGCAGTGGTTCAGGACACTGTAAGCTACCTGCCCACTATCAATGCTCCCGCAACAGAAATGTCCACCGTTAATGAAATCTTGGAACAAACGCATGCTATCATGCAGTCCTTACAGCTTAACAAGATTGTGTGCGTGTTTGATCAAGCACTCTATGCCAAAGCTGCCGAAGTTATCTGGAAACAAGAGAAGTTCAAGAACATTATCATCAGGATGGGCGTCTTCCACACAATCTGTAATCTCATCTCCACCATAGGAAAGAGGTTTCAAGATGCAGGTCTTAGAGATCTGTGTGTGGAATCAGGTATCATCGCAGAAGGATCAGTGTCAGGAGTGATGAACGGCAAGAGGTACAACAGAGCAGTGAGACTACACAAGCTCGTGTATGAAGCACTGATGAGGCTTGCATGGAAAGGCTTCCTTTCATGGCTAGAAGAAAACCATTCAAGGGACATACACCATCTAGATGAAACACTGAAGGACATCAACAGCTTTCACAGCAATGTGTCTCAGGGACTCTTTCAAGAGCTGATGGAGAGTGAATCATGCACACATATCATGAAGCTTTTCCAAGTTTATCTTGAGACCCTCAGAGATGAACACAACCTCTCAGCATTCTGGATGTCATACCTGGACATGGTTGAGATCATGCTGGACTTAATTCGAGCCTCCAGAGAAGGCAACTGGATGCTCCACCTAGGAGCAATCCGACAGATGATACCGTGGTGTTTTGCCTATGACAAAGTGAACTATGCCCGGTTCCTAACCTACTACTATGCCTTGATGTCTCGACTGCCCATTGAACACCCAGAGGTCCATGAACACTTCATGCAAGGTGGCTTTTCGGTCCAGATCGGTAGCAAGAATCCCTTTGGACGGATCCCTGTGTACCAGACAATCGAAGAGACGATCAACAAAGACACCCAGACACCAGGGGGCACAAAAGGCTTCAGCCTGAAAGGCGGAGCTGTCGCCAGGTACTACCTGACATCGGAGTATCGCAGCAGGTACTTAAGGCAGCTCAGGACTATGGTAGTAGGCCAAAAGTATACTGACTTCAGCCACCCAGACCTACAGATGCCCAGGATTAGAAGAGATGAGGCCGATGTCCAATCTTTAGTTCAACTGATGGAGACCAGCTGGTTGAACCCCTTCAACGCAGAGCAAGAAGATCTTGTCAGTTTGTCAACTGCGACTATGGCACCACCAGAAGTTGTCAAAGACCTTCTAGGGGCCTACAGAATAGGAGAGGATGCATATCAAGCCTTCAAGGAAGAGCGCCTGGAGATCGATACGCCAACTATACAGTTTCATGACACGATGACGAAGACGAAACTGAGAACGTTCACTAACATCAGAATGAAGCCACGCTCACAAGACCATGCCAAGGAGGTTATCTTAAAGGCTGACAGGAACCTATTTGGCCAGATGATCCTTGTTGCCGAGAACAGAAAGCTCAAAATGAGTGATGTCTTGGCTCATCCCCTGGGGCCTTTGCCTTGGGCACTTGCCAGCGGTGATGGGTCTCTCCGCAAGACCAACAAGGCTGCCCTCGCAAAGGAGTTAGAGAGGAATGTTTCTCCTGCAGAAGTGATACCCGAGCCCTCTGCTACCATAATTGATGGGATGAGCCTGGTCCACAAACTGAAGGGAAACGACAAAACTTTTTCACAGCTTGCAGGTACAGCACTGAGTCACGCTGTTCATGAAGGTGCTAAGAGCAGGCGCATTGATGTTGTGTTTGATATCTACAAGGAGACATCCATCAAGGATGCAGAACGAGCCAAAAGAAGTGCAGGCACAGGAATTCATTTCAAGAACATTCAACCTGGGCACAACATCCAGCAGTGGAGAAAGTTACTCGGTAGTTCCTCCAACAAGGCAAGTCTTATCAAGTTCTTGGTAGAAGAATGGAAGGCACCACAGCACAGGGAGAAGCTCAAGGACAAGGAGCTGTATGTCACATGTGAGCAGCGCTGCTTCAAGATCACCAAAGAGCAGTGGGAAGAGGCTCCTGAGCTTAAGTCAACTCAAGAAGAAGCAGACACACGCCTTCTTCTCCATGCACTTCATGCAGCAGAATCTGGGAACAAGTCTGTCATCATCACTGCAGAAGATACAGACGTCATGGTGTTGTGTCTTGGCATGTGCCACAAGATCCCATCCCATCTGTTCCAGAAGTGCGGGACGAAGAACCGGACAAGATTCCTGGATATCACCACACTGAGCCGCACACTGGGAGGCAGCGTGTGTGATTCATTGATTGGTATGCATGCCTTTACAGGCTGTGATACCGTCAGTGCATTCGCTGGCCGAGGGAAGATGACGACACTCAAGCAGGTGAAGATGGACAAGACATACCAGCATGCTTTTCACGAACTTGGACGCTCATGGGAAGTGTCTCCTGAACTCTTTGAGAAGCTACAGGAAATCACCTGCCACATGTACCTACCATCTACCCACACAACTAAGGTAAACAAGCTTCGGTATGAGCTGTTCTGTGCAAGACGTGGAGAGGTAGAGTCAAGTCAACTCCCTCCTTGTGAGGACTGCCTCTTCATGCATGCACTGCGTGCAAACTACCAGGCTGCGATCTGGAGGAGAAGTCTTCAGAGCCAGCCATTTGTTGCGAACCCAACAGACTGCGGTTGGATGACAGATGAGGACGGTAAGCTTGCCGTCAACTGGATGCGAGGCTCACCAGCACCAGATGCTGTTATGCAGCTACTGTCTTGCAAGTGTGTGCGGTCATGCGAACTCCCTAAGTGTACTTGCCTCAGCAATGGTCTAAAATGCACGGACATGTGCAGGTTACAGACATGTCAGAACAAGGCTATTGAAGAAGAGCCGGTGGCACAACAGTCAGATTCCGAGTCTGACGTAGATGATATTTAGGAGTAGTAATTTGCCATAATAGTATGTACAAGCCCATGGCATGCTTAGTGTGTATTTACAGGACTTGTATTAAATGTGACAATTACTATATGCATTTTGTTGACATTTAGGCATTCCTGTCCCCAAATTTGACATTTTAAAAAATTTCGGAATTTTCGGTAGGGTATGTCTATTCAAGAAGTGATAACGACCATTAAGCTACCAATGTGCAAGGGCTATCATATCAAAACATAAACTAGAGACATGTAGCAAGCTAAAAACACCTAAGAGAATTAGTCACCCCGGGTGGTACCGATATCCCAAAATTCGGGTCTTGGCTCATGGACTACTACTGCTTTTGCTGTTGATCTAAACTTTAGTTCCACTCTTAGTGGTCTCATCTCGCCCTTCTTATATTTTCCTAACCTTCTCACCTCCTCCAATTCTTTTACCCATCCCTCGTGGGCCCTCTTCTCAAAACGCAAGAACCACTCTGGGACCTTGAGTTCATCGAAGGCCGGCACGAGTTTCAGCCGTCGATACAACAGCAACTCTTCTGCCTCCCTATGTCTCTTACAGTTAATTACAGTAGATCCTCTGGAAAAAGGCAAACTATGCCTGTGTATCCAGCTCAGTACCAGTACTTGCACTGCTGCGGTCGTTCACGGTATTGGCGGCGGCGGTAGCAGACGCAACATTTTTACTATTCTGTATCTTTGCTTTATAATCAAACTTCAAATCTTGTCTTCCCCATGCTTTATCAAGATTACTTTCAAACTCCCTTATTGATTCGGAATCGACTACATACTGGGGCAGTGCATTCCACTCATTTACCACTCTATCACAAAATGAGTGCAAGTACATTTTTCCGTAACCAACTCCACTAGCCGACTTCCCCAAGATCTCTGATTTGGCCCTGCATCTCCCGATTCCCAATCAACCTCACTACAGTTGAAATCTCCTACCAAGATCAATCGATTTTTCCTTAAAAGCAATCTTCTCAACGACTGAATCATATCCTCTACCATCTCCTCAAACTCCAACTCCCTCCATGTTCTGGTCTTTGGTGGCATGTAAGCTACTGCTATGTCTAGCTTTTTTCCTTCTATATCATTGAGTTCAACTGCCATTATTTCTGCCTTATCATTATTTAACTCCACGTGCTTTGCTGTCATAGGGTTCTTAACTAATACTGCCACTTTTACTCTTTTACTCTTTTACTTTTTACTCTCTCTTCTCTCTCGGCCTGTATTCTCTTCTCCTCTGTCTCCAACTTCCTCAACTCAAGCTCTCTATCTTTCTCTCTCTGTCTCTCTTCTCTTTCTCTATCTCTCTGTCTCTCTTCTCTCTCTGCCTGTAGGCCTATTCTCTTCTCCTCTAACTCCAATCTCTTAAGCTGCAACTGAACCTCTGGACTCCTTCTCGACCCTATCAGGGTTATAGGAGGAAACTGGGCATAAGGGGAAACATTGTGCTGAGCAACCACCGTATGAGTGGCAGTGAAATGCTGGGGTGTGTCCAATGACACATGGGGGGAAAAAGGAGGATACTGAGGATTGCTAGCATAACTTGAATCAAATGTACTGGCCATAGGGGCCTGAACATAGCCCTGTGAAAATGAAGGGGCCGTACCGATAGGGTTAAATGCCGACGGTGAAGGCGTGGTGGTAGGTGCTGTGGTAATAGTAGGAGACTGCCTACATACAGTCTCACCTTGCTCTGGAGTTATTGCTCCACTCCGGTCCCCAGCAGAATGGTAGCCATCATCCACGACACAAGTATTAGCTTCCTGAAGACCATTCAGCTGTGCAACTAGCTTAGACACCTCTTGAACTAACTCTGCCTTAGCCATACCACTGCACCTCCAACCACGCATCTCCAACACACGTCTTAATTCATCGCTACTCCTGCTAGCAACCTCTTCTTGACTAGGTTGGGTTGTAATAAACTGCAAACCGTCCTCCTTTCCCCCAATTTGAACAGGAACGTAATCAACATGCGACATCTTAGCAATAGTTGTTGTTGTTGTTGTTGTTCCCCAAGCTGCCTGGCCGAACAGCCCCAAGGCCATAACCGAGCGCCCCCACAGAAGCCTCCCTGCCGACCACAATAAAGCCTGGGTGACCGAAGCCACTCCATGGCGGGGAGCCGAGGAGGGTGCAGAAACGCCCGGGAAACCGAAGCCCCACCCAGGGCCCTGTGCCCCTCAGCAATTATGAAAAGAAAGTTGAGGGGCAAAGGAAAAATGTGACGCTTTGGCTTCCAATCTTGGTAGATTGGGAGGTCAATCCACGGAAGAGATGCCGTCACTTGAGATCTAGAAAATATATAAGTAAAAGGAACAGTCAGAGTAAGCTATGGGTATGGCAGAGATCACTCAGTTCTCACTCTTATAGACCAGCCCATCACCACATGACTAGAACCCAATCCTCTCAGCATCAGCTAGGAAAGGCCCTAGAAAGCCGCCTTTGGCCCCTATTTCAACCCCTTTCGGGGTTGGGCACCCGCCTAGCAATAGTTGTGGACACGGTTAATGAAATAAGGGTACTATGTCCGTAGACTTTCAATTACACAAAAAAAAATGCTGACAATCTAAATATAATGCTTCACACCACAAGAACTCTATACTATCACACTATGCTGGCATGAGGTCGCCACTGTTACGAGGGGAGGCTGGGGGAAAACAAATGCTCAAATAGCCTAGCCCACAGCACCCTAACCCTGCAACAGACACGCTCTTAATATCTGACTCAAACACCAAGACACGCAGGTTCTCTAGGAAAAATGGTTATCTTCCTCTTTGCTTATTAACCCTCCTGGCCCGGGCTAGCTCTCCTAATGACAGTGCGGCATACCCGGGCGATCTGGCCGAAAAACGTCTAGGCCTAGGCTACCGTATTTTGGTTAATTTTAACTGCTAGAAATTTCCCACGCATCTATAAATGTAGTGCGGTTTCCAATCTGTAGACTGGCGTTGAGTAGAGCTCTCTAAGTCAACTGGTTCAGTTGTGATGACGATTTTAGTGGAGAGCATTTTCAGGCAATGTTAGCAATACGACGATCTTTTCACTACTGAATCAACGACATACAGACATACAATAACAAACGAGTCTTCTCCTTCTTGTTTTCGGAGGTGCGGTGACGCAACGATCGGCTTTGTTTACATGCGTCGGACGCACGGCGTTCAGACCAAGCTGAATAGGCTTTCAAGCTTACTGTGTATTAAAATGACACCCGGGTACCGGCCCATCTGCCGTGGTGTCATATTAAAATGACACCCGGGGAGGAAGGGTTAAAGCAGTAACAAGGAGACACAAAAATATCTATTGTCCCCGAGTTTATTCAATAGTGCGTGTAGTATGCAAGAGAACTTCTAAGGTTATTCTACACTGCACCAACATTATCCCACCATACCACCACTAGACTCCCAGAACACTCTGCATCATGCCCAATCACTTATAGTCGGGGATCCAGCACCAGAAATTTTCGATGAACCTGACACCACTTAATACACTCGGCAGACCTCATTTTTTTATTTCTTTGATGCCTCTAGTTCAATAATCAAGAGGCCTGCTCGGTCGTTTCTCTTGCGAAACTTCTCAAATCTCCACTTGAACATGGGCACCCCGCTAAAATCAGACCCAGCGAAGGCTAACAATGTGATATACGTTTTGACCTATATCTCAGCTTATAGGACACCTAGGAACTTCATTTTTGTGTCTAAACATGTACAATGACATATTCTATTCAAATATAATTAAATTAAAACAGTAAGCCTACCAACCGCCATGGAAAATCAAAATATCTGTTGCCGAAATTGATTTATTCCTGTAAAACTAACTTTCTTTAATTAAGTTCTTCATAAGGGCATTATCATTAAAACATATTTCAAACAACTAAAAAGCAATAAAATATGATTCTTTGTGGAGTTAGAATACAAGCTTTGTAAAGTTTCCATCCAATTATCTCGCAAAATTATGAAAGACGTCCGATCAAGAATAACCACTCTCCGGCATATTCTCTTTAAGTGCAGAATTGACTCGTGATTTGTTATCGGAACTCTAGAATGATATCAAGTATATAATTATACACTGGTATATACACACATATATATATATATATATATATATATATATATATATATATATATATATAAACTATTACCTTTATAGGCATGATGGCAAGGAAGACGTGATGGCTGATTTGAAGAAGAGGAAGCGCTGTAGCACCAAGTATAATGAATGCATCATCTGTCAGAAAACTTCACAAGAAAACCTACAAAATGTGACTGCAATTGGACTACCAGCTTTGAAATATGCGTTATCTATGAGAAATGACAATGTGGCACTTAGGTTGCAAGAAGATGTTTTTGAGGGAAATGAATCATTCCTTGAGAAAAATCCTCGTTATCATGCAAAGTGTCGGAATTCATATACAAACAAAAAGACAGTTGCTCAAAAAACAGCAGCTACAGCAAATGAAACCGAATCATCACCGAGTGATCAGAACAGTGAAGATCCTGTTAGGACTCTCCGTGGAAGTACATCCCCTGTTGACTTTAGAAACGAATGCTTTATATGTGGCAAATAAAGGGATAAAAAGGGTGATCATAAATTGCTCTTGGTAACGACAATTGACAGACAAAATTCCATTTGGAAGAAGGCCAAAGAACTAGGTGATACCAGAATGTTACATATAATACAAGGATATGCGGACCAGTGTGTTGACATGATTGCCAGTGATTTTAGCTACCATAGGATCTGTTTTCTACAGTACATTAACAAAACTGGAGGTAAATGCAAAGAAAAAAAGTGTCATAAGAGTTTACAATGGTTCACTTCATATATAGATAACAGAATATCACAAGATCCAGATGATATAATTTTGCTTAGTGAATTACGAAATGAATACAGAAACTGGATGCTAGAGAATGGTATCATGGATCTATCTTCATGTCGAACATCAGTCATAAAACAAATGTTAGAAGAATACTACGAGAAAAAAGGCGGTAACATCATCATTGTACAACAAACTGGAAAATCTTCTATTATCTGCTCTTCCCACCTAACAGTTGGCTATGTTATCTCAAAATTAGCAACCATCAAGAAACAGGAAATGGATCCCTATGTACAGGAGCATGACGAATCATGGCCAGTTGAAGTGGACAGAGAAAAAAACATAACCCTTTACCATGCTTAAAAGAAAATTCAAGCTGATCTGAAGAAAAACGCATCTGATATCAGAAGGCAGTTACAAGCAGGGGAATATGAAACTCTCTCTTCCTTGAACTTAACTTATGATGAAGCATTAAAGATTATACCTAGTTCTCTATACAACCTGGTAGTCTGGATAACAACAAAGTCATCGGCTGAGCTCAGTGAACCAGAATGTCGTGTTGACCTGAATGATAGTGATCTAGAAAAAACACTGAATCTATGTCAGGATACAAGTGCAGCAATTACCGATATACCCACTCCAAAACACATAGGAACTGCATTGTATATTCTCAAGCAAACCAGAAGTAAAGCAGTTGTTACCGGTACACTGTTGAATAGATTGGAAACAGTATTGGCTACCAGGATGCTCAACGATACATAACTGCTATGGCCCAGAAAACTGAAGAAGATGAACCGAGTATCTTTATTCCTGCCAATCTGAAGCATGGCTTATTTACCCAGTTTGGTATTGACAACCTTGACTTCAGAGAAAATACACAGGATGGGACAACAATGCATGGTACCACTCACAACATATATCAACATCCAAGTGACTCAGATTCTGAACACAAATCTCCCTTACCTTTACCATTGTCAAAGAAGCCCAGAAAAGCAACATGCACTGAAAGTTTTCCAGACAAAGGAAAGTGGCCTAACTTTACAAGACCGTCAAAGGAGTCGTTCACTGAGAGGTGTTAAGCTTGATCAGACGCCCCAACCATCTAGTCTATTAGGTAAATACAGTATACCGCTTACATTATTGTTTATTTTTATAATATAACTTTTGTTGACACACAAGTGAATTACATCCAATGGCACCCAAGCTTAGCAAGCAAACAAAATTTCAACTACTAGTTACTGCAAGTGTATAACATTTTATGATAAATATACAATTTTAACTATTTTTCTGAACGAGTATGTGTACACACTCACACTTAAGTCGTGGACCTAACTGATCCCATTAAATGCATAGACTAGTTAAGGAATCAATGATGAAATTGGATTAAGTTTGAGATAGCTTCGAAAACTTAAGGTTACAAATTAAATTCCAGAGTGTACCTCATAGCTATCCCCATGACCAATCATATTGTGTATCATATTTTGTTTAGTCTATACTTGTTCCTACAAATCTTCCCTTTTTTACAGGTGATCTCACTGTTGCGTGGCAGCTTTCACAGAGAGAAGTTCTCCAGCAGGATGGTCAGTCACATCTCGTCACTTGGAACACTTTCCATGATGTATTCAGTGAAGATATACAACCTCAGACAATTATAGGATATGGTCCATTTTTCCCTGATTCCCCTACAAAACCAGATGTTGTTGAAGCTTCTCTTGAATACTGCATAGGAATTTCAGAAAAACTAGGCCAAGAGCACTGTGTTCTTACTTGTGACCAGGCAATTTACGAGATCACCCTAGGGTTTAAGAAGAAGAAACCTGAAAAATACAAACATCTCCTCTTACGTATGGGTGGCTTCCATATTGCCAATAACTACTTGGGTGTAATTTGCCGCCTTTTCAAATCTTCTGGCATAGAAATTGTTCTTGTTGAAGCTGGTGTGTGTAGGTCTGGAACAATGAACAAAATTATGTCTGGAAAAGATTATTATGGAATGCTTCGGTGTCATAGTCTGATGTTGTCGGCAATGCTGGAGCTTTACTGGGAAGCATTTTTGACATGGAAAATTGATCAGTCTGAAGAAAATCAGGATGAAATATCTGCCATGGCAGCAGTTTTTCAAAACATTGCTGATGCCGTCGCAATCAAGGATCAAGATGCAGCTTTCAGAGCTCTCACTCATTTACTTGAACATCAAGAAAGGACGACACAAATGCTGGCCGATTTTGAAGAAACCTTTTCGAAGTATCCTACAGCGAAGCTCTGGCTTATGTACATAAAAATGGTTTTCATACTGAAAAGATTCATTGCAGCAGAAAGAGGAGGGAAATGGCTTCAATATCTTGCAGAAGTAAAGAACATGCTACCGTATATGGTGTCAGCAGGGCACACAAAGTATGTTGTCTGCATTCCTCATTACCTCAATCACATGGAAGATCTACCAGCCCCTGTCAGAAATGCGTTTGAACAAGGAAAATTCACAGTACATGAAACAAGAGGCAAATTCAATGGAGTGTGGACAGACATGGCCCTCGAACAAACATACGACTGTGAGGCCAAGACACAGCTATTTAACCCTCCAGCCCCGGCTATGTATTATATATATATTCCTCGAAACCCGGGTGTTTTGGCCGAAAAACGTCTAGGCTAGGCTACCGTATATTCGTTAATCAGACTGCTTCCCGCATTCCCGCGCATCCCAAAGCGTAGCTGTGTTATTTACCTGTAGAATGGCATTAAGTAGAGCTCTCTAAGTCAACTGGTTGAGCTGTGATGATGATTTCATTGGAGATAACTTTATGGCCAAAACAGCCACTTTACACCACTTTTCGATACTTAACAACAACATACAGGCACACACGAACAAGCGACGCTCTCCTTCTTGTGGCCGGAGATGCGGGGCGTCGGTCCAGCCGGCTGTTGTTTACATGCGTCGGACCGACGCCTCGCACACGAAGCTCACAGGCTTTCAACCACTGGGCGTTCAAGAGGCCTTCCGGGTACCTGTTATATGCTTTTTTATGGGCGTTCAAGAGCCCTTCCGTGGTGAGAGGGTTAAAGGAATAAGTTTTCAAGCAGGTGCCAGGGAGAAATATCTAAGAGCTCTTCCTTACCTAACAGCGGCTTCTGAAAATACTAAAGCGATGGCTCACATGAACAATGGACTCGGCAAACAAGACGGACATTCACAACCAAGAAAAGATCGACAATTGGTAGATAACATCAAAAGCATGGTATGTTCAATGATAAATCCCTTCACCACTACCTCATCTGATCTACTGAATATAGCAACAGGAGAGAAGTGTAGCTCTACTGAACTGACTGATGCAGAAGAAATTGGGCGTGCTGCACTCGTGAAGGCTAAAGAAGATCAGAGCTACAACGTGTCCCCCATTCATCTCCATACTTTCCAAGACAGACGCAAAAAAACACACATAAACAATCAAACAAAAATAATGCAAGAAGAGAAAAATTTTCTACGTGGTTTGCACTTCATCAGAGATATGGACAGCGACACCTTCAGTCATGAATGGACAAAGTACCCAGCTTCTCTCTTTGAACCAAATATTGAGAGCCAACCTCAAGGCTACATAATGAGAAAGGGAAACAAAGCTGACTACATAACTGCCATGAAAGAGCAGCTGGCTGAGTCATGGATAGAGGCAGATAACTTTCCAATCACAGATGGAGATGTTCTCATGGTTTTTTATGCCATGGCTTTTATTCACCGACACCAAAATTATGGCTGTCAGAAGTTCTCAGATTTGAAATCTAGATACTTAGAAAAAATAGTGTCTTCACGTCCAATATCTTGTACTTGTATAAATATTGTTGGTGATCGCTACGATTATGATCCCAAGAAGAGCTTAAAAGGAGAAGAAAGAGGAAGACAGAAAACACACTCTTATAGCAAAACCTATGAAATTAAAGATAACTTGGCCATACCAGCATGGAAGCCATTCATCAACAACCCAAAGAACAAGGAGGCTCTGCAAGCTTACCTGGCTGATTCCTGGACAAATGATAAGTGCCATGCTACATGGACTTAAACTTGTCCTTGGTGGACTGACTAAGAAGACAATCATTATTGATGAACAAGGTGCGCAAACCTGTACTGAATTGTCGTGTGAGATTCACGAGGAAGCAGACACACAAATATTTGCTCATATCTCATATTGTGTGCAGAAATATGGTTATCAGTATGCTGTGATACAAGCAACAGATACAGACGTTATAATCATCGCTATCTACTACAGTGTTCGCACACCTGGGTTAAAAGAGATGTGGATTCAAAAGGGCCAGGTATATATTCCTTGTCATTCTATTGCCAAGAAGCTAGCTGAGATTAATGGATTGTCTGTATCTGAAGCCTAATCAACACTTCTCTGTTGCCACATCATGAGTGGGTGTGATACTGTAAGTTACCCCTTTAGAAAAGGTAAACGAAAGTCATATAAGGTTGCCATGTCATTTGCTAATGAATTCACAGGAATGAAACAGTTTGCTGACAACTCCTATGTGGTAGATGATGCAGTGATACAAGCTTGCCGTAAGTTCTTCCTTCACTTATATGGTTGCTTCACTGATACACTTGATCAAGCACGAGTCTACATATTTGGAAGAACCAAAGGTGACCTAAGATGCCTACCTCCCACACAAGATTCCTTTTACCAGCACATGATTAGAGGTCTTATGCAAATTGCAGTATGTAAGACTGCGTACCAATGTAGTCCTGAATTACCAGACCCAACTTCATTTGGAAGAGTGATTCAAAATGATAAGTTAATTCCTGTTATGATGACCAAACCTGCAAAACCTCCATCAACTAGGCAAAAGCACTATTGTCAGTGCCAGAAGAGCAAATGTGTGAGAAACTGCTCTTGTGCTACAGCAGGAGTTAAATGTGTTGTGGCCTGTCAATGTAATGGTAACCCAGAAAAGTGTGCTCGTACCTATAACTATGACAGTGACATTGATAGTGAAGATGAGTGAAATAATAAAATACTATTAGTTTTTTGGGTAAATTTAATGTTAATCTAAAGCATATGGAGTATTTTACCAGTGACTTAATAGAAAATCTCAATTACAATGGCCAGTAATAACAAACGGAGCTCTAAGAAGGACTGCTAAAACATTAGAAGTATAATAACAGGATATTAGCATATACTGAGTTTTATAATCATAAGTGTATTGCTTATACTTTCTGGTAAAAATATGTTTTGTTGGCAGCCATTTTGATCACAAAATGACAGGTTTGCTTAAATAGTATATTTTATTGCAATGTGAGAGTTTGCTATAATGCACCTTATACATATTGGAAAACAGTAGGATCAGTGTCATTTATGAGCAGACAATTTCTTTAATAATTTTGCAGATGAAAATTATTATTTTGTGGGATAATTGGATGCAAACCTCACAAAGCATCATATTATATTGTTTTTTAGTTGTTTAACATTTATTTTCATGATAATGCCCTTATGAAGAACTTAAATAAAGAAAGTTTTTATAGTTTTACAGGAATAAATCAATTTCGGCAACGGATATTTTAAGTTTCCATGGCGGTTGGTAGGCTTACTGTTTTAATTTAATTATATTTGAATAGAATATGTCATTGTACATGTTTAGACACAAAAATAAAGTTCCTAGGTGTCCTATAAGCTGAGATATAGGTCAAAACGTATATCACATTGTTAGCCTTCGCTGGGTCTGATTTTAGCGAGGTGCCCATGTTCAAGTGGAGATTTGAGAAGTTTCGCAAGAGAAACGACCGAGCAGGCCTCTTGATTATGGAACTAGAGGCATCAAAGAAATAAAAAAATTAGGTCTGCCGAGTGTATTAAAGTGGTGTCAGATAACTCCTAAAATAAGCCTCTTTTTGATCAGTGGATCCCCGACTATTAGGAATTGAGAACAATACAAAGCAAAAACCCATGGAAAGTCCAGTACAATAAACCTGTGCCAAGCCTATTATCCCTAGCCTATGCCCTAATAATACACCGAGTGGCTCTCTTCAGCACAGCACGGCGGTGGTGTTGTAAGGGATAAACAACTTTAATGACTTATCGCTTACAACATCATCTGGGGTTAGCTCAATACAATCGAGTGCAATGGGGACAACCTCACCTAGTAACAGGCTCCACCCCTAGTCCCTGACTGCACCGAATGTATTGCTGCTAAAAACTAAACAAGGCTCAAGGGTTGATATCCTGGGGAAGTTGGAAGCTGGCTGCCACCCAATAAAGGGTTGGATAAGACCCGAGTCAAAGGATGCTGTGTGGTGGAAAAAGCTTAGCCTACCATATCACACACCCAGCAACCTCAGCTCTCAAAGACCTGACAAAAACAGAGATAAACAGTCCAGCCACCCAATCCCCCCAGTGATATCAACCATGAATAATATGCACATATAATAATGGTGAAACAATGCAGCAGAATAATGAAACAGAAATAAGAAACCAGTGTAGAAGCTTCTACACTAAGATTGCCAAAGAAGCATGAATGGAGGTATCAATATTAAACTAAATAGCTTAAAACAAAACAATATGCTCAATATGACTCCAGCCCCTGCTATGCTCCGATCAACTAAGAAACAAAATATACAAATGCGGTATTTAAGGGAAACGAAAGAAGCAAGCCTAGCCAACACCAAACAGTGATGTTGACAGAGCGAGAGGTGAAACTGGAGTGAGGCAGCTAGTGTGGCCGCGAGTCGAGCTAGGGGCCACGCGGCAAGGAAGGACTTCAGGCGTCGCAAGAATACTTAATTATCTCAGGTAGCCTGCACTCTCATTAACTTCACAAAAGTAACAAATAAACATAAGGCATCATTGTGTAAACTTATGATAAACAAAATAATACCCCAAGGGCTGAACAAAAGAAGTAATTATACTCGTGTCAACAATAACAATGTTCCCGTAGGCACAACCCTGACGAGACAAAGGCGGACCACGAGGCAAGGCCCCTAGCCCCTCCACAGGCCACATGAGGTATCATAACACACATACAACTGAACTGGGGTATAAGTTCAGCAGGATGTGACAATATATATATATATATATATATATATATATATATATATATATATATATATACATATATATATATATATATATACTGGTACTAAGCTGTATACACAGGCCTAGTTTGCCTTTTTTCCAGAGGATCTACTGTAAGATACTGTAAGATTGTCAAATTTGAGTGCAAAATGTTGAACTGCATAATCGTTGATGGAATATTATGAAAACTGTCAATTCAAGCTGCAAAATTAGAGTATTATTATAAACAAATAATTTCCGTATTAGGAAGAACCGAGTTTATCATTATATATCTATTCATATTCTGTATCTGTATCCAATACTGGAGGCCTACTACCATCAAATACATTATACACGGTGTACAATTTTGATATGTATTGCGAGGTCAAATTTCCGAGATTTTTCTTTACCACAATGATCACACTTGTGATCATGTGAATTCCTTTACTCCTGAATGTATTATTAAATGCTTGGTAAGTTTACTATTCCGTGTGAAACATTTATCACACACATCACATTTAAATTTCTTCACTCCTACTGTAAATGTATTAAAATATGTCTGGTGAGGTGGCTCTTTAGAGTGAAACATTTATCACAATGATGACACTTGAATGTCTTTAATCCTGAATGTATTAGTGAATGCTTGGTGAGAGTAGACTTCTCTGTGAAACATTTATTACACACATCACATTTAAATTTCTTCACTCCTAAATGTATTAAAATATGTCTGGTGAGGTCGCCCTTTAGAGTGAAACATTTATCACAATGATCACACTTGAATGTCTTTAATCCTGAATGTATTAGTGAATGCCTGGTAAGGTAACAATTCTGTGAGAAACATTTATCACACACATCACATTTAAATTTCTTTACTCCTAAATGTATTAAAATATGGCTGGTGAGACGGCTCTTTAGAGCGAAACATTTATCACAATGATCACACTTGAATGTCTTTAATCCTGAATGTATTAAAATATGTCTGGTGAGATGGCTCTTTCGAGCGAAACATTTATCACAATCATCACACTTGAATTTCTTTACTCCTGAATGTACAAGCATATGTGCGGTAAGGTGACTTTTCTGATCAAACAGTTTACCACACACCTGACACCCATGTTTCTTAACTTTTGGTGTGCTGGTGGTGTGAGACCCTGTTGTTTTATAAGTACACTCATTTGTCTCTATTTTACCTATTGCAAGACACCCATCTTCAGACTTGGAGATTTTTTCACTTCCTATATTCTGTAACAGATCCGTTTCACTTTTGATTAGTTTTTGTGATATACCAAAGTCCATAACATTCATATTACACTTAACTGTTCGATCAAATTCATCAGATTCAAACTCTTCACTCGTTATTACTTCCTCACTCTCCAACTTGAAAACTGGTCCTCCTTCAGTCATCTCTATCATTCAACCTCTGATGACTAATTTTAAATTAATCAACCTATATCAAGTAATATATTTCAAAGTACACTACACCATCATTATCATTAGCAGTAGAAGCAGCGTCTATGGTTTCTATAGCACTCTTTAGTAAATACTCGGCGAACGATGGTCACAATTTTAAGAGGTATCATATTATATTGTATTTCTTGAAAGTTGCATGCTTGATCATTTTATCTTGCCTCATGTTGTGGACCTGGAAGAAAAGATGATATTAGACAAAACTGACTGAGGCAGTCTTGGCAGAGTATTGTGACTTTGTCCCATACATACATATGATGCAGTTTTTAACACTGTAGGCTACACTCCCTTGATTGACAGGGCTAGGATGTGCCCTTGTTACAGGGACTTTACTGGACATTTGCCACAAATCACCAGTCTTGTGGCACTGAACACTGCTTGTGTGCATCAATTCGGACAGCCAAAAACTATGGATTGATTTGCTTGGGCAGTGCTTGCAACAGTGTTCCAGGTAGACTGACTGTGATGGTTGGGAGGTTTGACGACCTCCCAAATAACCAAATAAGGAAAACCTATTTGGTAGCAGTCTCGGAGTATCCAACGTATGGCTTATAAGTTCAGCCGCTGGGACAGCGGGCCGATTTATCGGTACTACATGTGCAGTCCAATATCTTCTAGAGTAGCACCTTAAATCTCTACTAGGTACGTTGTACACACTTCAAGACTACTTATTGAGAATAGAAAAGGAAAAAAGGTAGGGTAGAAAAAATTAAAATAGTTGCCCACTCAATCTGGCTTCCCTCTGGACGCATGCGCGAACTCCACATATCCGCGCCCGGCCCTGTAACACTATCAAGGTATCAAGTAATCAGACTAGATTGGATGGGCAGGGGTTAGGCATGAGGGCAGGATACTCTGTCGTTGGATACTCCGAGACTGCTACCAAATAGGAGGTTTTCCTTATTTGGTCATTTGGGAGGTCGTCAAACCTCCCAATTTAGTAGCAGTCTCTACGTTATCCAACGTAGGGCTTGAATCCCAAGTCGGAGGCGGACATCCAAGCAGCAAAAATTAAATCCAAGTATAATCAGATGATCAAGAAAAGATGCAATAAACTTTGTTGTTTATTAAAAAAAAAGTGTAACTACATGGTGCATATTAAATAATGTAGTTACATGTGTATCAATTAAAAAAGCATCAATATATACAGGTAGGCATTGAGTAGTACAGTCTGGCCTGCCAATACGCGAGCTTTTAATACGCGATTCACCTTATACGCGAGGAGGGGGTCGAATCATACCCAAAACTTTCAAAACGCGTGATGTACCTTTAAAACGCGAATCCGGGGCCGATATAAGGGCAATTCCGGGGAGTTCAGCTAATACGCGAGGCCCCCCACCATTCCGCGCATCCATCTGCGCAGGGACGCCAGGGCAGGGCATTGTGGGATACGCCAGTCTACCCTCAGTCCTCGCTCGATGATGATGCCGGGGCCGGGGCCGGGGCTGGGGCCGGGGCCGGGGCACATTAGCTGAACTCGCCCTGCCTCGGAGGGGGCCTGCCTCGGAGCCCCCACCCTTCATATCTACAGTTACTGTTAATTTTAAGGTGAGTTTATTATTATTGTTATATTTTCTTATGATTTGGATGTTTATGTATACATATATGTACCTTTTGTGGCAATTGACGGAGATAAATAGGCCTAAAGTAGACAACTTGGAGTCAGTGCCGCCCATATCGATTTATTCCCATATAATACTCTATTGCTAATACGCGAATTTTCATTCCGCGCCCTCGCGTGTCGCCCATATTCTCGCGTATTGGCAGGCCAGACTGTACTATGACCAAGGATGTACACGTGGGTATGGTGATGTACAGCCATACACGGCAGGGGAAGAAAAAATTAAAAAGTATAAATCATTCTTAGATGTACCGAAGTTCTGGCAGAGCAGATGGAAGACAATCCACATACTTTATTTACAGGACATGGGTATGAGGCATAGGCACACCAATATCCAGACCAAAGACAGTTTAGTCATAAAGCATATACAGAAGAAGTAAAAAAAATACTTAAAAGTAGACAAACAGATAATATAGGTAGTATAATTTATATACAATAGTCCCTTACATTCTACATGGTGACCTAGACACCCCCCACCTTTTGTGAGGGATGACAAAACATTGAGGCAGAGGCACCTTTGCGCAGTGGCAGTATCGTAACCAATGAGGTTTAGTTTTCCGAGTGACGTATCTGCTACTGCTGAAGGCCCAAAACACGGTTAAAGTTTTCAATTTCATCTTTGCCTAGTACTTGCGACACCTCGGTTGGGTTACCTTCTTAGGAAGGTAATCAAGTCGTACCCGACCTGCTCGTGGTGACCTCGCAAACACCCATTTCTATTTATTTTTCCATTTGTTCTTTTTTCAAGATAGGGTGACACAAACGGGGGCGGCGCTACCTGGGTTTATCCCAGGTAGTAGTTTAATTTTACTGTAATTTTATTAAGTGTTTTGTATATTTTTAACTGTAGGCTACATAAATATAAACAATGGCCGGCCAAGGCAAACGGAGGCAGAGTTTATTGGGAGATGAAGAGAGCTATGAATTTGAGGGATTTCTGGCAGAGGGTAATGAAGTGGAGGATCAATTGACTGTGGTGAAGAGACAGATGATGGGTCTGTTAAGATGGAGGGGAGTTATGGAGAATTGGAGGAGAGATATAGGTGTGAAGGTGGAGTCACTGACAGAAATATGTGGAGCCAGTTCAGTGGCAACTGCAGATGGGCCATTAATTGCTAACCTAGATGCTGTGATAAGGAAAGTAGATGCGCTGGAGGCAGAGAACATGGCACTCAAGGAGCAGCTAAAGGAGTATGAGGGCCATTTAAGTGAGAAAGTAAAGGGAGTAATAAGTGAGGAGAAAAATGAGTGGACAAGGGTGGGGAATGCTAAGGTGGATGCATTGGAAGAAATCATGAAGGAGCAGGTGGAAGAGAGAGAAAAAGAGAAAAGAGAGTTTGAGAAGAATGTAGTGCAGGTTTTGAAGAGCAAGGAAAAGGTAGTGAGGGAAACAGTAGATAGAGGTAAAAGCATAATAATTTTTGGAGACATTGAAGAACATTTAGCAGATATGAGGGAGAGAAGGGGAAGGGATGAGGACAAAGTAAAGAAAATATTGGAGTGTCTAGACGAAGGCTGTGATTGGGGGAGAGAACTGGACGAAGTAAGACGGCTAGGAAGATATAAAAAGGGTGAGATGAGACCGATAAAAGCAGAGTTTAAATCTAGGTCAGTGGTTGAAGCATTAACCATTGTAAGCTGGAGGCTAAATAGTTGTACTGGAATGAAACATATTAGGGTGAAAAAGGACTTAAGCATAGAGGAAAGGGAAAAGTTGAGAGAAGTTCAAGCAAGGGCTGACGATGAAAATCAAAAATTGTCAGATGAGGAGAAAAGTATTTTTTTTTGGAGAGTAAAGGAAGGGAAACTAAAGAAGTGGTACACTCAGAGTCAGAAAGAACGGAAAATACGAGGAGAAATGAACAAGGAGACAGTGAGTCAGGTAGTGGATCAAATCGGGGACAAGGAGATAGTGAGGGAGAAGCAGGAGATGGAGACAGTGAGTCAGGTAGTGGATCAAACCGAAGACAGAGAGATGGTGAGGGAGGAGCAGGGGATGGAGACGGTGAGTCAGGTGGTGGATCAGCCCGAGGACGGAGAGATGGTGAGGGAGGGGCAGGAGATTGTGGAGGGGGGGGGGGGGGGAGGAGAATAGAACTAGCAGTGAATGTGGAGGTAGGTCAGGGAGAGGATGGAAGAGGAGGTGAACCTGATGGGAGGCGGGGAGGGAAGAGAAACAAGGAGGAGGATTCCAATATACTGTGCTACTACACTAATATAGATGGAATAAACAGTAAAAAGGTAGAATTGGATGATATATTAAGAAAGGATCAACCACAGATAGTCTGTTTGACGGAGACAAAGCTGAACCAGGACTTTGACAGCAATATAGTGTTTAGTGAAGGATATAATATATGGAGATATGATAGAAAAGGAAAAAGGGGAGGTGGAGTGGCAGTATTGGTTAAGAACCCTATGACAGCAAAGCAAGTGGAGTTAAATAATGACAAGGCAGAAATAATGGCAGTTGAACTCAATGATATAGAAGGAAAAAAGCTAGACATAGCAGTAGCTTACATGCCACCAAAGACCAGAGCATGGAGGGAGTTGGAGTTTGAGGAGATGGTCGAGGATATGATTCAGTCGTTGAGAAGATTGCTTTTAAGGAAGAATCGATTGATCTTGGTAGGAGATTTCAACTGTAGTGAGGTTGATTGGGAATCGGGAGATGCAGGGCTAAATCAGAGTTCTTGGGGAAGTCGGCTAGTGGAGTTGGTTACGGAAAATGTACTTGCACAACATGTGAAGGAAAATACAAGAATGAGGGGTAATAACGAACCTTCTAAACTCGATCTGATTTTTACAAAGGATCCTCACGAAATTAGTGATATAAACTATCTATGTCCTGTAGGTAAAAGTGATCACCTATTACTAAAATGGAAGTTGACCTCGAGTAATGCCAATAGATTAGACAATAGCTACATAAATGACAGATTCAATTATTGTAAAGCTGATTATGTATCCTTGAAAAGATATTTAGAGGGAGTAGATTGGGATCTTATTTTGAAGGAACAGGACGTACAGTACAAGGTAAATATAGTAGATTCCTCGAAATTTATAGAGTAGGAACCAATCTGTTTGTCCCAAGATATAAAACTGGAAATTTTACTAAGCAGAAAGATTGGTTTAATTTGAAATGCAAAAGAGCTTTGGGTAGGCGTGATGCAGCTTGGGCTAGATTAAGAAGAAGGAACACTGAGAGTAATCGGAATAAATATAAACAGGAGAGGAATAGATATGTTAACATAATTAGGCAAGTAAAAATGAACTATGAGAAGAACATAGTAAATAAATGTGAAAGTGATCCTAGATTATTTTATAAATATATATACAGTAAGTTGAAGGTAAAGAAACAAATTACTAAATTAAGAGTTGATGCTAGGACGTATGAAAATGTATCGGACATGTGCGAGGTAATGAATAACAAATTGGGGTCAGTTTTTACTAGAGAGGAAGGTTTTGACGAACCACAGGCGGGAGTACTGGAGAGTGGTCTTAGTAAGATTGAAATAACTAGAGATGAGCTGTTATCTGCGATGAGAGGACTTGAAGTAAGGAAAGCTATGGGACCGGATGAAGTGTCTGCCTGGGTTTTAAAGGAGTGTGCAGAGCAATTAGTGGAGCCAGTGAGGGACATAATTCAAGCTTCCTTAGATAAAGGACAGGTTCCTGTTGAATGGAAAAGAGCTAATATCATTCCGATATACAAGAATGGAAACCCTGAGGACCCTCTAAACTATAGACCAGTTTCACTTACTAGTATTGTATGCAAGATTTGTGAAAAGCTAATTAGGAAGAGATGGATGAAAATGTTGGAGAGAAAGAAGATAATAACCCCAAAGCAATTTGGATTCAGAGAAGGGACATCTTGTGTTACCAGTTTGCTATGTTATTACAGTAGGGTGATAGATGTACTCCAAGAAAGAGGCGGATGGGTGGACTGCGTCTACTTAGACCTTTCCAAAGCATTCGATAAGGTACCACATAAGAGATTGTTATCTAAGCTTGAGACGCTAGGATGTGTCAGGGGGAGTTTGCTGAAATGGATGGAGAGCTATTTAACAGATAGGGAAATGAGGACCAACATTAGAGGAACTTACTCATCGTGGCGGAAAGTTGAGAGTGGTGTGCCACAGGGATCTGTGTTGGCACCTCTCATGTTCCTTATGTACGTGAATGACCTGCCGATAGGCATAAACTCCTACATGTCAATGTTTGCAGATGACGTAAAAATTATGAGACAAATAACAAATAAAAGTAGTTGTGAGGAGCTGCAAGGGGATTTAGATAAAATATACGAATGGAGCACCAAGTGGAAAATGAAATTTAATATAAGTAAATGCCATGTGTTAAATATGGGAAGAAGTGTGAATAGACCAAATTGGGAGTACAGGATGGGAGATAATATAATTAGCAAGGCCGAAAAAGAAAAGGATTTAGGGTTGATTATACAAGATAATTTGTCGCCAGAGAAACATATTAACAAGCTCTTTAGCGGAATGTATGCAATGGCCGGGAATATGAAAGTTGCTCTGAACTACTTGGATGAGACCATGGTAGCGAAAATTATGAAGAGTATGATTAGACCAAGATTGGAGTATGCAGCAGTGGTGTGGTCCCCGCATCTAAAGAAGCATATTCACAAGTTAGAAAGAAACCAGAGAGCAGTTACTAGATTGGTTCCAAGTCTCAGAGAGCTGCCATATGAAGGGAGGCTAGACAAATTAAATCTACCGAGTCTAAAAGAGAGGAGAGGGGAGACATGATAATGATGTACAAATGCACCCGGGGGCTGGAGAGGCTGGATAGGGAGGATATATTAATTATGGATACAGGAATAACTAGAGGCCACAGCTACAAAGTAAAAAGACCTACCTGCAAGAATGATATCAGGAAGTTTAGCTTCCCCTATAGATGTATTGACAAGTGGAATGGGCTGGGGGAGGAGGTGGTAGGGGCAAGGAATATCCATATTTTCAAGAAAAAATTGGATAAAAAGTAGACTGAGAGACGGGACAACACGAGCTTAGCTCAACTCCTGTAAACTACAATTAGGTAAATACAATTAGGTAAATACACCAATACCCATATCGAAGACAGTTTAGTCGTAAAGGATATACAGCAGAAATACAAAAATACTGAAAAGTAGAGATATATTATAGGTTTGATTCCCGAAGGGAAGTAGAGAAAACCTAATATTTAGTAGGGCCCCGTAATCATTGACGACTTGGCCTATTAATAATAATAGTCTCCATTCAACATCCTGCGCCAGCATTTTGAATAGCCCGCGCGGAAGTATCATGGAGTACTCGTCATAAGTGCATGCCTAATTCCCTTATGGGATCGTCATTTTGATCGCCCTTCACTGATATACCAAGAATAAACTATAGAAATCAACGAATGGGAAGTGGGATGGTTGGGAGGGACAGTGTCGTTAATGATTACGGGGCCCTACTAAATATTAGGTTTTCTCTACTTCCTTTCGGGAATCAAACCTATAATTTAATAGGGACCCTTCATCATTGACGACTTCGCCTGATTAGCAAGACTGGAGGCGGGACATTCGTACAATATCCTAACCTTAGGGAAGAAGAATCCAAATAAAAAAAAATAAGTTTTATTGTATGCAAACAATATATAAAAAATATAAAAGATTTGCAAGCAGTGTGTGACATTAAGAAACTGCTTGCTCATGGTCAGATCTTTACATTAGATGGTATGCATGATAAAGTGGGACACGCATGTGTTCCCTAGAACTATAACTCTGCAGTAGTTATTCGTTCCGATCTTAAAATTATTTGTACAGTAAATATATTTGTACAATTTGGTAAAAAACATACATAGTTGCAACTATGCTAGATATCTTCTTAGAATTAACATAAAAATAATACTGGACTGTAGAACCCGTCCTATCACAGCTCGTGATACATCACAATCTCCAGGGGCACAGTGGGGATATGGACTATTCCGCACCCCCCCCCCTTTTTTAACAACAAAACTTATACATAATAGAACATTACCTACTGTACCCGTTGACGTAAAGCTACACAGGTACGCTTTGGTTTATCTAGAGCGACAGACAGGTAGCGTGTTAGGAACGTATGATTGGAAGCCCATAATTGAGTATTAGCAATGTCTTCTACTGAAATTTTTTGTAGAAATCTGAGAGAGACTGCCCACTTCCTGATATTGTGAGCCCTGCCTATCACACCGGGATCTATCTATCTATCTATCTATTGCCTGACGCCGTGATCCCCGAAGGGGTGGCCACGAACGAACCGCCCCCATGCACCTCTGTCCCCAGTCAGTCGACGCCCCTCCCCCAACCAGCACCGCCTTCGTTCATATACTTCCTCACTCCATCCTTCCACCTCTCTTTCGGTCTACCTCTCCCTCTCTGTCCCTCCACCTCGCTCTCGTACACCCTCTTAGTCATTCTCTCGCTTTCCATACGTTCCATATGGCCGAACCATCACAAGTTATTCCTTTTCACACTTTCCAGCACATCTACCTCCACACCACACCTCCTTCTTACTTCCTCATTAGTCTGTCTATCCCTCCATGTAACTCCGCACGCAATTCTTAAGTAATTCATTTCCAATGCTCTCACTCTTGGTCTGAGTCTCTCAACCAACGTCCATGCTTCGCTTCCGTAAGTCAGTGTCGGGATTACCACACTGTCATGCAAGGACTTCTTCACTTCCATACTGACCACCCTATTTCTTGTTACTGCTTTCAGCGTTCCTACAACCCTCTTCCCCTGTTGTACCCTCTCCCGCACTTCTTCATCCATAGTCCCATCTTTACTCAACACACTGCCCAGATACTTAAAAGAGTTGACGATCTCCATAGCCTGACCGTTCAGCTTCACCTCACACTCTGTGACTTCACCCCTTTCGAAGACCATAACCTTGCTCTTCCCCGCATTTACAGTACCTTCAAATTCCGTTTTTCGCACACTGTTCCAAACTCATTTACCAGACACTGCAACTCCTATTCATTATCACTCATCAGAACTGTATCATTCGCAAACAGCAGTATAGGTAGCTTCCACTAAATTCCCTCCCTTTTCAGCGATACACCAACATCCACTGCTCTTGATAGTATTTCTTTCATGACTCCATCCATATATACAGTCAACAACCTCGGGGACATCACACACCCCTGTTTCAAACCAACATTCAGGTCAAAGAACTAGGTGTGATTTCCCCTGGGAGGGAAGAGATTAGTTAGGGGCGTGCCCTGGCCTACATCAGACAAAGAGAGTACAAAGGAGTACAAACAAAGAGAGTGAGAGAGAGAGAGAGTCGTGATAATATACAAATGTTACACATGTATCATATAATATATGAAAACATAATATATACGGTAGGCCTACATCTGTTCTCCACAATCAATATAATGCCAAGCACAAATATTCAATCTTTCGTTGTTTGTATTACCGTAAGAAATTTACCGAACGCCTGCAAATAATACGCTATAAAATGCAAAGGAAATTTCTTGTAGAGTGCAATTTTGAGGACGTAATGTGCTCTGAGAGAGAGCGGAGCGGTGATTAGGAGCATAAATTACCTCAAGACCGCTCGCCACACAGGGAATTCTATAAGGAAATTACCGTATTTTAGGGTTTTTGCACTCGTGTTTTACGATCGTTGAAAGACAACCAGTGATCGTAAAAGGATGGTTCGGGTGTCATTGGAAAGCTCAATTTACGCACTTTCAGGATACATACGTGTATTACGCTCTGGGTCTTGTTTATGCATGAAAAAGAGCACGGAACAACCCCATTTAGGGTAAAAAAAAAAACGCTGGGCAGCACAGTGAAATATACTCCACCAGCCGCTCGTAAGGTGATAAAATGCTTGCAATCACATTTTCAAGCAATTATAAAATATAAATTGTACTTACCAACACCCACACCAGTATGTTCTTCGTCAGGAACGTCTCCAATTTGCTCAAGGGTCTGTCCAATATCAACCACAACATCCACCCCACGCAAATTATGCTTGGGGTGAAAGCCTATGATCGGGTTATTTTCGTCTTCCGAGTCATCCACACTACCAAAACTCTCACCCAGACCTTCGACAGTTTCATCCAACAGCTTATTAGAAAGTTCTGAAGAGTTCAGCATGATATCTAGTTTCTGGGTGGTGAGCCGGGCGTGGTTAGTAGGGTGGCGCGACGCACTAGGGATTGGCGGCCACCGAATCGAACACGGGCAAATCTTGACCTTCCATTATGGCTGCTTGAGGGTCACTTAGTCACGGTCATGCAGTGGGGATGTGTGGGTGGGCCCTTGTAGTACACCGCCTGACCACCAAGTTTCGCTTTCCACCTAAATTAGGGCGGGAATATGCCCACGGACTTAAGTCCGACCCCGCCATTTAGTCCAATTTTCTCGTATCGGACTTAAGTCCGACCCCGCTAAATAAGGGTTAATAGAAAGTGTGTCCTACCATCCACCTTGAATGAAAGAAGGAGGGGGCGTGTTAAGTTCCATGACAAGTTGGCAGGACACACAATCCGGAATGGATAGCAGGAGTGCAATTACTGCACTAGATCTGTTACATAGCAATACCTATACATTATTGCAATGTGTAACTTTATATTAATATTAATTTTGTGATATACGATTACCAGTATTCACATCTCAGTAGTCCTATTTTTTCTGAGATAAGGCTTCTTTAACCCTCCAGCCCCGGCTACGCATTACATAAATATTCCCCGAAACCCGGGTGTTTTGGCCGAAAAACGTCTAGGCTAGGCTGCCGTATATTTGTTAATCTGACTGCTTCCCGCATTCCCAAGTGTAGCTGTGTTATTTACCTGTAGAATGGCGTTAAGTAGAGCTCTCTAAGTCAACTGGTTGATTTGTGATGATGATTTCATTGGAGATAACTTTATGGCAAAAACAGCCACTTTACACTACTTTTCGATACTTAACAACAACATACAGGCACACACGAACAAGCGACGCTCTCCTTCTTGTGGCCGGAGATGCGGAGCGTCGGTCCAGCCGGCTGTTGTTTACATGCGTCGGACCGACGCCTCGCACAAGAAGCTCACAGGCTTTCAACCACTGGGCGTTAAAGAGCCCTTCCGGGTAGCTCGTGTATGCTTTTTTATGGGCGTTCAAGAGCCCTTCCGGGAACAGAGGGTTAATGGTACCCGCCTTATACAGTACATCTTTTTCTTACTGCTATACTCTTATATTTAAACACATGTCACAGTTTTATTTTTTTGGGTCTTCCTAATAGATTCTTGTTTTTGTTTTTTTTAGCTTGATGAGCATATGAAGGTCCCTCCACCGGTCGTGATATTCTAGGCTCTTACGTCATTGACGTAAGGAGCCACCAATAAATTACGGTTTTGACAACCCGAAGGGAAGGAAGGAAAAACTAATATTTATTGGTGGCTCCTGCAGTCAATGACGACAATTGCCCTCCCACCATCCCCTTCCCATACACATGCTCAACGTGATATATACATTATATTTATCAACGACTTACCTGAAGTTATAACTAATGGAAGTGAGGTATACCTGTACGCGGATGACACTAAGCTGTATAGAAGAGTGAGGAGTAAGGAAGATATGGGTTTGCTTCAAGGAGATGTGGAGGGCATGAAGGGATGGTCTGAGCATTGGTTAATGCCTTTTCATCCAAAAAAAATGCAAGTACATGCGGATTGGGACCAGCAAGATAGACAAGGTAGGATACAGTATGTATGAAGCGATGGAGGAAGTGATTGCAGAAAAGGATATAGGAGTAGTGATAGACAATAAGTTAAATTTCTCAGAACATTTAGTGGAAAAGATAAACAAAGCCAATAGAATTGTAGGGCTGATAAGGAGGACATTTGTGTCACTTGACGAAGAAATCTTCAGGAATCTCTATACAGCGCTGGTTAGGCCGCACCTGGAATATGCGAACCAGGTGTGGGCTCCATATATGGTAAAGGATATAGAAGCAGTGGAGAGCTAGCAAGCTGGTACCAACGTTGAAGAACGCGGGCTATGAGCAGAGGTTGAGGACACTGGCATATAGGAGAAAGAGAGGGGATATGATAGAAACTTTTAAGATAGTGTCAGGAAAGTACGATGAGGATGTGTGTGAAGGTATCTTCTTGATGCGGGAGGGAACAAGAACGAGAGGACACTCTAAGAAAATTTACAAAGAAAGAAATAGGCTTGAAAAGGCAAAGAACTCATTTTGTGATAGAGTGGTAAATGAGTGGAACGCACTGCCCCAGTATGTAGTCGATTCCGAATCAATAAGGGAGTTTGAAAGTAATCTTGATAAAGCATGGGGAAGACAAGATTTGAAGTTTGATTATAAAACAAAAATACAGAATAGTAAAAATTTTGCGTCTGCTGCCGCCGCCGCCAACACCGTGAAGACCGCAGCAGTGCAAGTACTGGTACTGAGCTGGATACACAGGCATAGTTTGCCTTTTTCCAGAGGATCTACTCTAAGAAACTGTAAGAAACTGTAAGAATTTATAGAACGTACCTGAGAGGTGGATTAGAGGGCGTGGCATGGGAAGCAAGGAAGATCAGAATGCGCGCAGGCGCGGTGTTCAAACTGTGCTAATTCTTTCTTTTTTATTTTTCTACTTTTCAGTGGCTCCGTCCCAATGACGTACCTTAGGAATGATTAAGGGGTACCCCCTAAGATGATCTTGGTTCTCGACCGCCGTGATCGAGGTTAACCCAGGCTCTGAGGAGCCCGGAACGAGGCCATATTATCATAGGCTCTTATGTCATTGACTCCAGGAGCCACCAATAAATATTAGTTTTTCCTTCCTTCCCTTCGGGTTGTCAAAACCGTAATATATATTTAACCCCTCAGACCTGGTTGGGCTCTGAGGCACCCATAACAAACCCGGCTTGTGGAGCCCGGGTGGGCTCTGAGGCACCGGGTGCTTGCGTTACTGCTTTCGAATGGCGCGCGTAAATTTTTGTTGTTGTGGGGTGGTAGACAGCGCCACCACGCTAGAACTACACCGCAGCATCAGTCTCTACCCCGACGCCATCATGGATACTACGCCAAAAACTTATTCCGCTGTGTCTGATACCGTGCCTCCTACGACGCCCGCCCCGGTTCGTCGTATTACACGAAGGCGTGTCCGCATAAACATTGCGAATGCTCGATATAGCTGGAAGTGACAATGATAGTGATGTTGATGATGAACGCAGTGAAAAATCGTCTAATTACAAGTCGAGTGATTATGGTGGCGGGAGCAGTGACGATGATACTCCTTTCAGGGGATTTCAGAGAGAACATGAAAGTGATGAGAGTGATGAAGGTGAGGTAACAGCTTTGGCGGAAGCTGGTGAAGGTGAAGAGAGTGAAGTGGGGAAAGTGAGCGAGTGGGAGAGTTCAAGGTCAGCCTCCGAGTATCCCGTGTGTGACACCACTCAAAGCCCTTCGCCAGCTAAATCGCCTTTCCATATACGCTTTTATAGGAAGCAGGTACTGGAAAAGGCGGCCGCGGCAGCCAGGGAAGAGGCCTAAAGGCTTGGTGAGGATGAGGCTGTGAGTGAGGGTGACGTGGTGACTCATCTCTCCTGCCATTGTCTCCCTTATCTACCCAAGCCACCCAAGATGCCCCGGGCGCCCGCCATTGTTCCCCACCACCCCCACCACTGCCGAGGGTTGAGGACCCCCCACTTTCGGCCTATTTGCCTCCTGGGTCCCCCGACAGGAGACATACTGCTGCCGAAAAGGGGAAAGGCAGAAAATATGTAAAAAAGGGCAAGCAAGCTAAGCGGGCTTTGTTCGAGGCCCCCGCGGCGTCCACCCCTGCACACCCGCAACTTTCTTCACGGTCCTCCCCATCTCTCCAGACATCAACAAGTGTTCCTGAAGAAGTATTTGAGCCCGCATCACCAGTACCTGTGCCTAGTGACAGTGAAACACTGCTTTCTACCACTCATCGCAGACAAAGGAGCCCAGAACCTAGGGGGGACATAGCCTCACCTGCCACTCCTTCCCCACCCGCACGCCGCCCACGCATCAATCGTTTCCCGCCAGATTATGCGGAGGGCACTGACGAGGAAGGACACCTAACAGATGACTCTGGCCATGATTATATGGGTCCACCGTCAGGGCAAGATGATTACTCTGACGACGACTATATGGACATGGACGACCCTCAACCCATCCGCTCCACCCGGGGACGTCGTCCTGGGGGCCGACCTAGGGTGCGCACCTCCCGTGTCGGCCGCGGGCGTGCTGGGCCACCACCCGCAGTGCCTCGTGTGCGTCGCCAAGACCCATTCTCTATCTTTCAGTGGGAAGACCTGGCTGACGGGGAAGATTACAACCCTGATGTGCCAGCTTTTGATGAGGCACAGGAGGGTTCAGGAATTACGCCCATTTTCCCGCAGGCCCCAATGCTTAACCACATGAGCTTTTTGAGGCCTTTTTTGATGAGGAGGTGGTAAGGTATATCATAAAGGAGACCAACAAGCAGCACCAGGTGCAGGTCAACATGTTTGATAAGGTGACCAAGGGCCACATGACTCATCACGAGTTCATGGTCTTCCTGTCACTCACCATGCTAATGCCTCATGTAAAAAAACATAGGTTGCCTGACTGTTGGATCACCAATGATCTAATATCCACCCCTGCCTTCGGGAAATATATGTCACACGACCAGTACCTCGACATCCTCGGCCAGCTCCATCTCGTCACCAACACCGACGTACAAGAAATATCCAAACTTTTAAAGCAAAATTGGATAAATGTAGAGAGAGAGACAGGACAACACGAACTTCGGCTCAAATCCTGTATACTACAATTAGGTGAGTACACCGCCCAGACAAGCTGTGCAAGATACGAACCTTGTACGAAATGATGCGACAATGGTTCAGCTCCTTCTTCAAGCCCTTCCGCAAGGTTGTCATTGACGAGTCTCTTGTGCTGTTCCGGGAAAAGATCCACTTCCGGAAAGTACATCCCCTCAAAAAGACATTGCTTTGGCATCAAATTCTTTGTGCTGTGCGACTGCAGAACTGGTTATGTCCTGGACTTCCTGGTCGACAGCGGGAAGGAAGGGGACGTGATTGCGGACCCCACCATTGGCTTTGGCGGAGCAGTGGTGCAAGCCATGATGGACCGCTATTTCCACAAGAATCACGTCCTCTACACGGACAATTACTACACGTCCCCCACTCTCTCCAAGTACCTCCATGAGCGCAAAACGGGGACTGTAGGCACAGTACGAGGAAAAAGGAAGGGCATGCCAGCTTTCCCTCCAAAGACCCAGAAAGGCGATGTGTTCCGCAAGAAGTCGGGGCCCATTCTGGCCATCCACTGGCACGACCAGCGGAAGGTCAACCTCCTGACCACCATCCACAAGGGGGAAATGGTGGAGACGGGCAAGGTGGATCGCCGCACCCAGGCCAGGTTGACCAAGCCCGATGCTGTCCTGGACTACAACATAAATATGAGGCTGGTCGACAAGTCAGACATGCAGATGGGCTTCATTGACTGTCTGCGTACCTCATGCAGATGGTACAAAAAGTTCTTTCTGCATATGGTGGACATGTCAATTCTGAATGCATACAACATCTACAAGCTTCGGAATGAAAACACCCAGACAGTTCAATAGCCTGCAGAGGTTCCACAAGCAGGCGATAAAGGAGCGAGAAATATGCAATGCGACAGAGGACAGTGGCACACGCTGGGCCCGCCGCCACTGTGCATATTACATGAATATGCACAGGCTCATTTCACTGCCTCTGACAGCAGCAGGAAGAAAGCAGCAGAAGCGGTGCCATGTCTACTACAATACCAGGCTGAGGGCGAGGTCAGAGAAAAAGTCCACCATGGAGTGCAGGGTGCCACTCTGTGCTGAAGGGTGCTTCTTTGATTACCACTCCAAGCAGCAGTTTTAATCATAGTGACAGTATCAAAGAGTGACAATAATATATATATATATATATATATATATATATATATATATATATATATATATATATATATATATATATATGAAGATAGTAACATGTTACAACAAGAAAACACGTGGGAATATCATTTGTATTGTCAAAATCGCGAATTGATAGCGAGTGGTTCAGTCAACAATTGTGAGCCACCCGGCCTCACATCCTCCTCTCTCGAGGCCTGGAGACAGACTGAGGCCTGTATCTCTCTCTCTCGCTCTTTCACATGCATAGACACACACATGACCACACCATAATATGCCAATGAATAAGGGAATAACAGGAAAAATAGGTGATAATTTAAGGGGGGGGGGGGGGGGGGGGAGGGAGGGGGAAGGAGGAGATGTGGAGGAGTGATATGAGGCATGGAGGGAAAAAGAAAAAACGTTTCAAGCGCTACTGGGGCCTTTAACCCTTCCTACCCTGGCTGCCTTAGGTAAGGACAGCACGAAAGAAGGGCCGCTACCCGGTATGCCTTATCTAAGGCATGAGCTTAATAGCCTAATTAAGCTTGGTCCGAACGCCGTGCGTACGACGTATGTCAACAAACCCAAGCGTTCGTCACCGCATCTCCGAAAACAAGAAGGAGAAGACTCCTCAATGTTATTGTTCTGACGTCATGACGAAATTAGTGTCTAAAAAGCCCCCATATTGGCAACATCTCTGCAATATTGGCTCCACTGAAATCGTCATCACAACTGAACCAGTTGACTTACAGAGCTCTACTCAATGCCAAAATACAGATTGAAAACCGCACTACAATTATAGATGAGTGGGAAAGTTCTAGCAGTGAAAATAAACATAAATACGGTAGCCTAGGCCTAGACGTTTTTCGGCCATATCGCCCGGGTAGGAAGGGTTAAACAAAAAATTAGGCCTAGGATCTTAAGAGTCTCCCCGCAGTCGCCCAGTAAAACCTCTTTAAAGCCTCCCCGCAGCTGCCGGGTTAATAGGCTTTCAAGCTTATGGATTTCAGAAGCACATCCAGGACCCACAGCGCAAGTTTGTTATGGGCTGCTGGAAGTCCAACCGGGTACTGAGGGTTAATTATTCTTCCTATACCATACCGATCAGAAATTTGTTAACCCCCTCAGGATCAGGACGAATTTTGGGAATCATATTTTGTCCATTATTTTACTATTTCACTTATTAATATTTGTTCACCAACCAACTTTACTTCTAAACAATTAATTAAATCAACAAATACATGTGACACTTCAAAAGACTCGAACCTAGGATACTCACACAAACATTCCGCGCATTTATGCATTACGCTATCAGGACAGTTAAAGAATTATGCACAAGCCTACGATTTAGGCTATTATGCAGTTTTGAATCCTGCATATTAATCTGAGCATGTACAGTACATAAATTCCAACTGTGCTATGGTAGCTTAATGTATAGACGAATAAAAGGAATAATTAATGGGGCACTTAACCCAGAATTCATTAATTTAAATGTTTTCACCAACCAACTTTATAGTGTACAGTACGGTACTGTACTTCTAAACTCAATAAATGAAATCAACAAATACATCTATCTATCTATTGCCTGACGCCGTGATCCCCGAAGGGGTGGCCACGAACGAACCGCCCCCATGCACCTCTGTCCCCAGTCAGTCGACGCCCCTCCCCCCAACCAGCACCGCCTTCGTTCATGTACTTCCTCACTCTATCCTTCCACCTCTCATTCGGTCTACCTCTCCCTCTCTGTCCCTCCACCTCGCTCTCGTACACCCTCTTAGTCATTCTCTCGCTTTCCATACGTTCCATATGGCCGAACCATCTCAAGTTGTTCCTTTTCACACTTTCCAGCACATCTACCTCCACACCACACCTCCTTACTTCCTCATTAGTCTGTCTATCCCTCCATGAAACTCCGCACGCACTCGTTAACCCGGCAAGCGCGATAGGCCTCACGGAAGGCTTCCTATAGGGAACGCGATAGGCCTCACGGAAGCAAGACCATAAAAAAAGCCTTCAAAAAAAAAAAAAAGGGCCTATCAAAACAAAGGAATTTGTCTCTAGGTGAGATAATTCCCCTCCAGTACTCATCCATGTAAATCTCACCCACCCCCCTCCCCTCCTTCCCCACCTTATTCCCCCCTCCCTCCCCTCCTCAATTATCACCTATTTTTCCTCTTATTATCATCATTTATCGGTTATTTTTCTCTCCCGCGATAATGTAGCACAAGTGGGTTGCAGAAAAGATCGTTATGTAACACCCAGACACCGGCCCACACCGCCCCGCTCGTCTCAGTTACCTCACAGACAGCGAGAGAGGAGGGTTGCCTGTGGCTCTCTCTCGCCTGAGATTATGACCGGGTGGCCAATATCTTCGTTTTTCACCACCCAAATGCTTTTCCCACTTATTTTAGCACTCTTGAAGGTTCATATATACAGTACATCATATATGTAAAATAAAAGCATACCGAAAACAAATAATGCTCTATATTGTAAATATAATTAATTCTGTCAGAATCCAAGGCTAGAAAAGCACAAATAACTACCCTAGCCCCTAGGTCTATTTCGCGCTTGTCAGGTTAAGTAATTCATTTCCACTGCTCTCACTCTTGGTCTGAGTCTCTCCACCAACGTCCATGCTTCGCTTCCATAAGTCAGTGTCGGGATTACCACACTGTCATGCAAGGACTTCTTCACTTCCATACTGACCACCCTATTTCTTGTTACCGTAAAATACGGTAACTTCGGAAATTTTTCGATGTTTTTTAACAATTTCTCCTGAGTGTAAACACATTACAGAGATTTAACTAGGTAAAGTGATGTATGGTGGTAGTGCGCCGTAATCCAGGAAGCCTCCTAAAATTATCCCCCATAAGAAGAGAGCTATCCTTATCCTAAATGATGTACGAAGTTTGCTTGAAAAGTTGATAACTTCGGACATACGGTGTTTCTTATGGAAAATGGTTGCCAAGAAAGCTGAGATAACTTCGGACGAACGGAGGAGAACTTCGGACCTACGTTCGTGGCCTTATTTCATTCATTTTTCGGCTCCTACTATTTTATATGAATATTTTATTATTGCTGCTTATTCCTGTCCGATGTTATAGTGGAAAATGCACAGTCAATACTTTTAGGCCTGTATAATCAGTATAGGAGGGGGATATATACGATGTTTAACATATATTCTGTTTGGATCTGTTCTCGTTAGGCATCGAGCTCACTCCTAGAAAATATTGAGCAGGAAAAATAACCAATGCTGTCAAATCAATAACTCGAAAATTAACTAGGCCTAGTGAAAATATATAGGTATGTATAATATACACTTTTATGAATTTGAGCATTTTTATAGGTATAACGTATTTGTTGGTGTTTCTTTCGGCAGATAATTTTTTTTTGGGACAAGATATATGCCTCTCCTAATTTATATATATTATAAATCCAGAATTATCCGAAATACATAAATCGGTTAGCATAGTATCATATTTTTATGGGTTTTTGGACTCAGAGAATGATGGTTTGATCTTTTACCACCATGTTAATGATGTACAAGTATTATGAATGATTTTCATAGGGCAAATAATAACAAACGATTGTTTTGTTCCATGTCCGAAGTTACCATGTTTTATTTTTAAAACACAATCGGTTAAATGATACTGTTCTAGCTAGAGCGTTATACAAGTGTAACAAATTTCCTTTGGTGGATGTTGTCTCTGGTAATGTTACTACAAAATTATATCAGTCACAACATCATTCATACAAACAAATTTCTTCAGGGTGATAGAAGTTTGGCAGGGTAGCGAAAAATGTACATATTTTCGTCACATATATAATATTTTTTTCGTGTACATATACTCATGTCAGTTCCCTAGGACTTTTACATGCTCTTCCTTTGCCATTTCTCTAAACGGACCCCACAAAAAAAACAATAAAAAGAGTTTCCATTATATAATGACAATGTCTAATTACTTATTATCGCCGATGTCCGAAGTTATGACCCAAGTCCGAAGTTACCCCACTTTACGGTACTGCTTTTAGAGTTCCTACAACCCTCTTCCCCTGTTGTACCCTCTCCCGCACTTCTTCATCCATAGTCCCATCTCTACTCAACACACTGCCCAGATACTTAAAAGAGTTGACGATCTCCATAGCCTGACCGTTCAGCTTCACCCCTTCCGAAGACCATAACCTTGCTCTTCCCCGCATTTACCTTCAAATTCTGTTTTTCGCACACTGTTCCAAACTCATTTACCAGACCCTGCAACTCCCATTCATTATCACTCATCAGAACTGTATCATCCGCAAACAGCAGTAAAGGTAGCTTCCACTCAATTCCCTCCCTTTTCAGCGATACACCAACATCCACTGCTCTTGATAGTATTTCTTTCATGACTCCATCCATATATACAGTAAACAACCACGGGGACATCACACACCCCTGTTTCAAACCAACATTCAGGTCAAAGAACTCGCTCTGCTCACTCTCCACACGTACCGTAAAATGCTGTAACTTCGGACATTTTTCGATGTTTTTTAACAATTTCTCCTGAGTGTAAACACATTATAGAGATTAACTAGGTCAAGTGATGTATGGTGATAGTGCGCCGTAATCCAGGAAGCCTCCTAATATTATCCCCCATAAGAAGAGAGTTATCCTTATCCTAAATGATGTCCGAAGTTTGCTTGAAAAGTTGATAACTTCGGACCTGTATGGCTAACTTCGGACATAGGTGATTTCTTATGGAAAATGGTTGCCAAGAAAGCTGAGATAACTTCGGACGAACGGAAGAGAACTTCGGACCTACGTTCGTGGCCTTATTTCATTCATTTTTCGGCTCCTACTATTTTATATGAATATTTTATTATTGCTGCTTATTCTTGTCCGATGTTATAGTGGAAAATGCACAGTCAATACTTTTAGGCCTGTATAATCAGTATAGGAGGGGGATATATACGATGTTTAACAAATATTCTGTTTGGATCTGTTCTCGTTAGGCATCGAGCTCACTCCTAGAAAATATTGAGCAGGAAAAATAACCAATGCTGTCAAATCAATAACTTGAAAATTAACTAGGCCTAGTGAAAATATATAGGTATGTATAATATATCCATGCATATACACTTTTATGAATTTGAGCATTTTTATAGGTATAACGTATTTGTTGGTGTTTCTTTCGGCAGATAAAAAAAAATTTGGACAAGATATATGCCTCTCCTAATTTATATATATTATATACCGGTATCCAGAATTATCCGAAATACATAAGTCGGTTAGCATAGTATCATATTTTTATGGGTTTTTGGACTCAGAGAATGATAATTTGATCTTTTACCACCATATTAATGATGTACAAGTACAGTATTATGAATGATTGTCATAGGGCAAATATTAACAAACGATTGTTTTGTTCCATGTCCGAAGTTACCATGTTTTTTTTTTTAAACACAATCGGTTAAATGATACTGTTCTAGCTAGAGCGTTATACAAGTGTAACAAATTTCCTTTGGTGGATGTTGTCTCTGGTAATGTTACTACAAATTTATATCAGTCACAACATCATTCATACAAACAAATTTCTTCTGGGTGATAGAAGTTTGGCAGGGTAGCGAAAAATGTACATATTTTCGTCACATATATAATATTTTTTTCGTGTACATATACTCATGTCAGTTCCCTAGGACTTTTACATGCTCTTCCTTTGCCATTTCTCTAAACGGACCCCACAAAAATAAAATAAAAAGATTTTCCATTATATAATGACAATGTCTAATTACTTATTATCGCCGATGTCCGAAGTTATGACCCAAGTCCGAAGTTACCCCACTTTACGGTACTGCCGCCTTTGCACCCTCACACATGCTCTTCACTGCTTTCAGCAACTTGCCCTCTACTCCGTATATTCTAAGTACTTTCCACAAACCTTCTCTATCCACTATGTCATAGGCCTTCTCCAAGTCCATAAAGGCAACATACACCTTTTGTTTCTTCTCCACAACACTATTCAGGGTAAAAATTTGATCTACACATCCTCTTCCCTTCCTAAAACCTCCCTGCTCGTCGCCTATCCATTTCTCCGTTCTCAGTCTCACTCTCTCAATCACTACCCTACTACGCTTAGAAGACATATTCCTCGGTGGTTACCACACACTCCTCTTTCCCCTTTGCCCTTATATAGGGGGACTATTATGCCAGTCTTCCAGTCATCGGGTACACTCCCCTTCTCCCATGCTAGTTTGCACATTTTCCATACCCATTCTATCACTATCTCTCCACCATACCTCAACATTTCCCCACACACTCCATCTGTTCCTGGTGCTTTCCCCAACTTCACTCTTTTCATGGCTTCCCACACTTCTGACCTGATCCCCACCTCCTCCTCCACTACTTCTCTTCTTCTCCCTCCCATACCATATCCAGCTATGTTTGCTGGCTCTTCATTCCTTACATTTAGCAACTCACTGAAGTACTGTACTCCCTCCATCTTTCGACTCTCTCTTACATGTGGCACTTAAAGGACTCGAACCTAAGATACTCTCACCGACATTCCGCGCATTTATGCATTTATTTCAGAGGGTTGAGATACCAGTACTGTTTACCCAATCCATTACCACACATTTTCTCTAAGCCTTATAAAATCATCTATGGATAGCCAGAAATAAAGTAGAGATTGGTAAATTCGGAAAAAAAATATGTATTTTGTTGTCACTTAGTCTTGTACGCTTCGTACTAGTCGTACTCAATATAATAATTATAAGTTTCTCATATATTTTCATTTAACCCCCTCAGTGTGATATGACGCGATCGTGTGTATAAATACAGTGAAATTCCGCTAATCCGGAGGCTGAAACCTCGGAATGCCCGATACCCCGGAAGGTTTTTTTCCCAAAAAATATATTATTTCCCCCCCCCCCCCAAAAAAAATAAAAAAACGGCAACCGTTACTCACGCCATTCTTAAACGCCCGCAACCGTCGTAACGCTCAGTCTAGCGTCACCGGTGGCCAAGTGCGTACCTGCGTATGTGTTTTAGGGCCATTTTTATGTATAAATCTGATACCTCGGAAAATCTGCTAATCCGGAAGTCCCGCGGTCCCCTGCCTTCCGGATTAAAGGAATTTTACTGTACTTTAGACCAAACATCGAATTTGTATATTAATTTAATACCGGTATTTGTTCTGTTTATTCACCTCGACCACATGCGTGGAATTGTTCATTTATAAAATACATTATGTGGGCGTTGGATGTTTCGTGCAAATGCCGATTCGTGCGGCGGACCTTTCGCACGGTCCGTATATAAGCTATGATGGTTACTATAGGCTAAGTCATGGGGGGTAACTTGGGGAGTTGATTGTATCCCACGGCCAGGTGTTGGGTAAATTGTTTTGTTACCAGCCGTGGGATACAATAATCCCTTTACCCTTATTGTCATCATCGTCATAATTACCAGCAGGGGCAAACAACAGCAGTCAAACTAGGCGGTAATGTTCAACAAGACTACATCGGCCTTATTTACCATGGTTTTTGTTTTTTCTTCAAGAAATATAGTGTTTCATTGTTGTTTTTCATGGTTTAAGTGGAGGATTTGGTTAAACTTACCATTAGGCCTATCCATCAATCTAAAGATACGGTGTCAAATCGCACCATTTAGGCCTATTGGGTGAATCGCGCTTTACAGTAGGTGAGAGAAATTGTGGGGTAAATTGGGTACATGATGGGTTGAGGGGGGCCGCTGCCCCTCCTCGACTTATTGTCATCCTCATATATGTTGATCTGTAATGGGGCAAAAACAGGTTGCCACGCTCGCGCCATTTATTGGGTGAATCGCGTTTTTGCCACACCCTACAAAACAAGAAGGAGAAGGAGGTCAAGTCGACGGAATGCTTTGTTTATTCTTACAGTTTCTTACAGTAGATCCTCTGGAAAAGGCAAACTAGGCCTGTGTATCCAGCTCAGTGCCAGTACTTGCACTGCTGCGGTCGTTCACGGTGTTGGCGGCGGCGGTAGCAGACGCAACATTTTTACTATTCTGTATTTTTGCTTTATAATCAAACTTCAAATCTTGGGAAAATATTAAGGAAACCACCCACCAATTATTTTTTTTTTTTTTTTTTTTAGTTTTAGTTTATTTGCATCAATATATAGTGATTGACATTAGTTTCAACCTCCGCAAAAATAGTTTTCCCCTTTATCCAACGATTTTAAGACACGGCGCCCGATAGTGGGGAGGGCTATGATGATCAGGGAAAATGTGGGGTTAAAGACATAAAAAGGCGATATAATAATGACGATAGTGCGTTGTTATATGTGCGATTAGTTTGCTTGGGAAACAGATTAACTTGCTCATGTAGTAATGTACACCCTATGTGGTGGATTGTGTTCTTTTATTTAATAATTTTCATTTTAGTAAGCGTTGTTTCCACATAGCGATTTTGATAATTTAATTTGACTTTATATTGTCCTTGTCCCAATTTTGGTTTGTTTAGTTTGCAAGTTTTACATTTTAATTTATGATGAAAGTTGGCTCGGGTTTTGTTGTTTTTCAACTTGAGAAAACCCCAAAATGAAAAAACCCGAGCCAAGTTTTGGCAAAAGTTGGCTCGGATTTTAAGATTTTTCAGCTGCATAAAAGACAGTAAGTGCAAAAAAGAAGTTGGCTCGGGTTTTCTTGTTTTTCAACTTAAGAAAACCCCAAAATGAAAAAAACCCAAGCCAAGTTTTGGCAAAAGTTGGCTCGGATTTTAAGATTTTTCAGTAAGCTAATTATCCATTATCCAACAATTAAGCTACATTAAAGATATTAGCCTAACCTGCCAACCTTACCTAACCTAACCTAGTATTATGAGTGGGGGCTGCCGCCCCCACCCCCCCGCTGGATGGATGGTACATGGGATAGAAAATGAACGTACCCAGTAAGCTCATTATCCAACAATTAATCAACATTAAAGATTTTAGCCTAAGCTACCAACCTTACCTAACCTAACCTAGTATTATGGGTGGGGGCTGCTGCCCCCACACCCCTGCTGGTTGGATAGAAAATTAGGTAAATTCCTAGTGTTAATTAGACTGAAGGCAGGGAGAAAGAGGTCCGCCGAGTCGTGTTGTGTGCCGTCTATGGGGACAAATATCGTTACAGGTTACAGGTTCTAGGTTCTGTATCTCCCTTAATAGAATTTTTCGAGGGTTGACACTTATTTTAACATGGAGTAGCCTATAGGTTATATTACATCCTAAAAGAAATTTAAAAAATCTGTGAAAATTCTTGGGTTGTTTATAGGCTATAATAGAAGTTACTGTGGGACACGTAATATGTTGAAGGGGGAGCTCTACCCCCTCTAAACACCCGTCACTTATGTCATCATAATCTGTTGTACTTCATAGGGGGTCCAATTAAGGAGAAAGTTAATTAACAGACGAAATTAGGCCGCAAATTACAATAACATAGCTGGCCGCCGTTTATTTGAGACTTTTTACATATCATTTTTAATGTTAATTTGGTCAATATTTACGAGTCACACCACAGCTGGAATCTCATTTCTAATGGTAGTTTTGGGTTCCTATCATTCTATGTTTCATTACTATATACTTTTTATCCACCGGAAAATATTATTGTTTCTTGTTTTTTTATTTTTATTTTTATTTTTTATTTTATTTTTAGCATTAACCTAACCTAAAAACCTAACCTAACCTAACCTAAATGTATTTGGGGGCTATTAGGTTAGGTTAGGTTAGGTTTTTTGGTTAGGTTAGGCTAATGCTAAAAAAAAAAAAAAAAAGCCAAAAAAAAAAAAAAACAATTCCGGTGGATAAAAAGTATATAGCAATGAAGCATAGAATGGTAGGAACCCAAAACTACCGTTAAAAATGAGATCCCAGCTGTGGTGTGACTCGTAAATATTGACCGTTAATTTTCTCCCTTAATCGATTTTTCCAAATTAGCCTAGGCTATCAAACTTACATACAAATTAAGTACAGTTTATAGGGATTCCAACATGCATTTCAAAATTGTCATTAAAATTGGTGGGTGGTTTGCTTAATATATACCCTATTCCCTATAATTACCATTGTTTCTAATCTAATAGCACCGATGCGGCGATGTAGCCTACTGTCATTGAATATTATCAATTAGGCTAAACAAAGCGGACACTACGCCCGAGCCTAGGCTATTCCCTATAATTACCATTCTAACCTAATAGCGCCGATGTAGCCTAGTGTCATTGAATATTATCAATTATCCCTATAATTACCATTCTAACCTAATAGCGCCGATGTAGCCTAGTGTCATTGAATATTATCAATTAGGCTAAACAAAGCGGACACTACGCCCGAGCCTAGGCTATTCCCTATAATTACCATTCTAACCTAATAGCGCCGATGTAGCCTAGTGTCATTGAATATTATCAATTAGGCTAGCCTATGTAGGCTAAACAAAGCGGACACTACGCTCGCTGACACAACTCTTACTTACTGGAACTAGGAAGTAGGAGGCTGCTTTATTTGGTTGAAATCAGAAAGTGTAATTATGAACTCTGAATGTCATCGTGCTTTGTTCATGGTGGTGTGTCAGTGAGAATTATGGTACTCTCGTCGACCGGAATTCTCGTCGAAGCGCGAACCTAGAAATCCCGTCGACGACATAGAACACTACACCTAGGCTACAAACAAATAGTTGAAAAGAAAGAATAAAGTTTAAAAATATATATGGTATTTATATATAAACTATAATTAGAAGCTATGGTGAAGCTTGAGAACAGTGGTTATGTAGGTAAGTGACTTCGGTAAGTGGTTCGTTGACATCGTTGTGTACAATGTGTAGTGGTAACTGAATCAGATGAAGTATTGAGGGATAAGCCTTTGCAACGGCACCTCTTATTTACATTCTACTTTTCCTATTTTTCTGAAGCGTGTAGAGAGGGGAGAAGGGGTGTTGGAGAGAGAGGAAGCTGTTGGAGTGGCTTTGTTAAGTGTGTTTAGTCTGTATACGTCGTCAGGATGTTCCCTGACTGGGTGCGAGCATGTGAAACATGCTAGGACGTACTACCACACCCACTAAATGTCCGCCGTGGCAGGGACTCGATCCCGGGTCTTGCAGATTCACACGTGAGCGTACTCACCACCTGTCTGAAAAGGGGAAATGGACTGTAGGGGGAAAGATTAGGAGAGCAATAGAAGAAAGTGAGGAGCAGAGGAAAGAGTGGCTAAAGAACACAGAAAGGTGAAGGAAGGGGAGAAGAGAGGAAGCGGGAGGAGAAAGGGAGGATGAGAAAAAAGAAAAGAGAAAGAAAGAAAAGTGAGAGGGAAATGAGAAGAAGATTGAAAAGGAAGTAGAGGGAAACTTAGACATGGGAGAAAGAACGGTGGGAGAGAAAGAAGGAGGAGGAGGGGAAGAAAGAGAAATAAGAGAAAGGAAGAGAAAGCAGAAGAACAAGGGAAAAAAAGGGAAGAAGAACAAAGGGAAAGAGCGGGGGGAGGGGGATAAAGTATACCGAGGAATAAAAATAGGATGTGTAAACATAAATGGGATAAATAGAGGGAAAATACAAGACATTGAAGAGGTATGGAGTGAGTGGGAAATGGAAATGATAGGAATAAGAGAAACACACCTTAGGGGAGAGACAAAATGGGAAGGGGATAAATATACGCTCATTGGGAGAGGGAGGGAGAAATCAGAAAAGAAAGGGGGAGGGGTAGGGTTAATGATTAGGAACAACTCAAAATGGAAAATAGAGAAACTAAAGGGTGGAGAATCAAAGGAAATGGAGGATATAATGGGAGTGACACTAGCGAGGATGAATAATGGAAGGGAAGAAAAAATAACAGCAATAATAGGGTACTTCACGGTGGAAGGGAACGGGAAGAAAACAGAATCAAGTACCAAGGAATACAGGAAATGATAAGGGGTAGGGAGGAAGAGGAGATAATTATAATGGGAGACATGAATGCACATATAGGGATACTAGGGGAGAGGATAAATGGAAATGGAGAAGCCTTGATCCAATTTGCGGAAGAAAATGACATGGAAATACTGAACCAAACAATGGGAGAGGGGAAGGCGACATGGATAAGACACGGAGAAGGACAAAGATCGGCGATAGACTTCATACTAGCGAATGGAAGAGCAAGGGAAGAGATCCAAAACATGTGGATAGATGAAGAAAATGAAGTAGGGATACAAAGCGACCACAGACTCATGGTGATAAACTACACAAAGGAATGGAAAAGCAAAGGAAACACGAGATGGAGGATTAATAAATGGAATCTAAAAAGTGAAAGATGGGTAGAGTACAGAGGTTACATGGAAGAAATAGGGGAAAGAAGAGAGGGGAGTGTAGAGGAAATGGATGGAGAGTTGATGATGGACATAAATAGAGCGGCAGAAAGGAGTATAGGAAGAATAAGAAGATGGACAGGAAAAAGAAAACAAAAACCATGGTGGAATGGGGAAATAAAACAAGCAAGAAGTGAGAGAAGGGATGCGAACAGAGAAAGGAGAAGGATGATAGAGAGAAATAGGAGGGAAGGCGGAGAGAGGGAACGAGAAGAAAGACAAGCGGTACAGGTATACGAGGAGAAAAGGAAGAAGGTAAAAATACTAATACAAGAGGCAATGATAAAACACGAGAAAGAAGAAGTAGAAAATATCAGAAGCAAGGGGAAAGAGGGCCAAAAGGAGTGGTATAGGATGTTAACCCGGGAGCTGCGGGGAGACTCTTAAGAGTTCCCCCGGCGCACTGCGGGTAGACTCTTAAGAGCAGAGACTTTGAACACATACCAAAACCGCGCGTTTATAGCCAGGCGGCTGAAAATTGGTGTGGGTATAGTACTACATGTCAACTCTCGATACCACCCCGCCAAACGCTCGCCCCGCACTCGTGCAAGCACCACCGCGCCAGTAACCACGCACTAGTCATGGAGCCTACACGTCCCTCACGCTCGCTCCCTGATGACACAACCAGCCCTCCTTCTGGTGGTGTTAGCCGCCGTGGAAGGCAGAGGGTGGCTGCCAAAGACCCTAGCTACCAGTACGACACGCCCTACAGCTCAGAGGACGAATCACCAGCACCAAAAGCACATAAAACACGTGCAAGCAGGGCAATGGCACAGAGGTCATTGGTCTTTCGGGACACTGCCACCACGACCCAGGCCACTGCAACAACCACTACCACCACCACTGCCACCACTGCCACCCCTGCCACCCCTGCCACCGGTACCAGCGACGCAGGAGGCCGCCCTAGGGCTGCATTACCTGCGGGGGCAGGAAAAATGAAAGGCACGGGCGTAGGGAAAAGAACCCGTACGCCAGCCACAGTGCCCCTACCACCACCAACACCACCAGCCGCCCCTGGCCCGGCTGCCCCTGCTGCCCCTGCCGCCCCTGCCGCCCCTGCTGCCCCTGCCGCCCCTGCCCAAGGAACAGGGAAGGGGAAGGGGAAAGGGAGAGGGAAAAGCGACTGGGAAAGCGACTGCTGGCCCTGGTGTCCCTGCCGGCCCTGCTGCCCCTGCCGCCCCTGCCGCCCCTGCTGCCCCTGCCGCCCCTGCCGCCCCTGCCGCCCCTGCCCAAGGAACAGGGAAGGGGAAGGGGAAAGGGAGAGGGAAATCGACTGCTGGCCCTGGTGTCCCTGCCTGCCCTGCTGCCCCTGCCGCCCCTGCCGCCCCTGCCGCCCCTGCCCAAGGAACAGAGAGAAGGGCGACAGGCACCACCATCATCTTGCCATCAAGGCCACGCACCACTGCTGCCCCTGCCGCCGCCGCCCCTGCCGCCGCCCCTGCCACCACCTCTGCTGTCCCTGTCCATAAGACTCCCGCACGTGCAAAAGTGACCCGGAAAACTCTTACACCATCTAAGTATGCCGCCCTGCTGTTTGATGGTGATTCGCAGGACATTGGCAGCCCGGGTTTCGACGACGAAGCCCTAGCACGGGACCAAGGGTGGGGGGATTTGGGAGTGGACAGTGGGAGTGAGTCCGACGTCGGTGACGAAAACGAGGAAGGGCATCGTCTGTCGAGTGAAGAGGAGGGTAATGATGATGAAGTGCTGTATCGCGACCATGGAAGCGATATTTCAGACGCAGAAGCAGACGCAGACGACATTCCGATCCCTGGCATGCCTTCGTTCGATTGGTCTGACGGGGTCAATTTTGTACCTGACGTGCCCCAGTTCAATCCTGGGACGTCAGGAACAACTGACGACTGGCCCTGTGATGATCAAGCGAACGAAAGCGACTTCTTCCTCGCTTTTTTCGACATGGAGGTAATGACGTACATCGTTGCCCAAACAAACGCCTACTACAGGTGGGTGTTTGGCAGATTGGACGTCCTTTCTCCAAAAGCGAGAATACGAGGCTGGGTGGATACGACTGTGGCAGAATTTCTGACGTTCTTTGCCTTGTTGTTCCTCATGCCTCTGATCAAGAAGCATGTGTTGCAACACTACTGGAAGCACGACCCTCTCATCGCCACCCCAACTTTCAATAAGTTCATGACTCGTGACAGATTTTTGTTGCTGCTAAGATTTATGCACTTTGCAGACAACGAAAATCCTAACAGGATTGACAGGATATGGAAAGTTCGGGATGTGTTCACCATGTTGTTGGAGAGGTATAGGAAATACTTTTACCCCTTCCTCAATTTGGTGATTGATGAGTCGCTCGTGCTCTTCAAAGGACGTCTTGTTTTCAAGCAGTATATCCCCTTGAAGAGGCATAGGTTCGGAATCAAGCTCTTCGTGTTGTGCGACTGTGAAACTGGAATAGTGCTTGACATGATCGTGTATACAGGAACTGACATTGACGTACCGAAAGCCGCTGCCAATGACCCCATGGGCATGTCAGGTGCCATCGTCAGGAAAATGTTGGCACCTTACCTGGGCAAAGGCCACATCATCTACACTGACAACTGGTATACTTCTCCTGCTCTCTGCCAGTTTCTTTATGACAACCAAACGGGGTCATGTGGGACTGTCAGAAAGACAAGAAAGTTTATGCCAAAGTTCACAGGTGATGTCATTCCTCTCACAGATGCCTCCTCCAGTGACACACCTTCAGAAGACGACCTGGCCCAGGAACACCGCGAGAGGCATGTGCGAAGAAGGCGACGAAAGGGGCAGAAATACAAGCAGCTCGAGAAGTGTGGGAAACTGATAGCCCTGAAGTGGAAGGATAAGCGAGACGTCCACCTGCTTTCCACCGTCCACACAGGTGCCCAGGTGGATTCTGGCAAAATCCACTACCGAACCAGGAAGACAATCTACAAGCCCGACATGGTAGTGGACTACACCAAAAACATGCGCCTGGTGGACAAGTCTGACTGTCAGCTGTCAGGTGTTGAGTGTCTGAGGAAGACTGTGAAGTGGTATCACAAGCTCTTCCTCCACCTAGTTGACATAACGATGCTGAACGCCTACAACTTGTGGTTGGTGAAGAAGGATATGGCCCCAAACCAGAAGCTGAAATTCCGGGAGTTCGTGTACAACGTCTCCTACCAACTCCTGGAGAAGTATGGCACCACCACTCACAGACGTACGGCATGGCGTGGGGATCACGTTCCTGACCGCATCCAGCTGGGTGTCGAAAGACACTACACAACCAACACCGAGCTGATTGGCACTCGTCACAGGCAGGTGCAGTGCACCGTCTGCAGCTCCAGTGTGAGGAAACCCCATGTGACCAAAAGAGTCACCTCAATGTGCGCCGAGTGCAAAGTTGCACTCTGCCTGGGTGACTGCTTCAGGGACTACCACACCTTCAAGAACTACTGAGTGTCGGCCCCTGCCCTGCCCTGCCCTGCCCTGGACTCGCCCCGTGCCCTGCCCTGGACTCGCCTCCTGCCCTGCCCTGCCCTGGACTCGCGCCCTACCTTACCTGACCTGACCTAATTGATCACGCTACCTCATAATGTAACATATATATTATATAATGTATAAGTTCCAAAGATGTCCCTGTGATATAGTTTTTACATTATATAATTGTATGTTTCATTATTTAGTTTATAAGTTTCAAAGATTTATATGTAATATGCCTTATTTTTTTAGTATATCAATATATATGTTTGTTATTAGCCTAAGTAATGTGTATAATCATTTTCTTACCTCAAATGAATTGTACAAAAATAAATATGTTTCAATAAATCATGTCAAACCTACTATGATAATAAAATAAAACAATGAAAAAGGGAAAAAAGAAAACAAGGTCATGTCATTGTATTCTTACAATATGATATATTCTATGAATATTTCATATTGTTTGAATACAATGGCATGATCTTGTAAAAAAAAAAATTTATAAATTTTTTTCTAGACAATATAAAACCTTCCCCATAACCCCCTCCTGGATTCGATCCCACTACCCTACGACACTTTGAGTTTTCCAGTCCGCGACCTTACCAACCATGCCACAGGAGCTCATACCAAATATCACTCAAAACTTCGTGTCTACAATCGAAATGACAATATACAAAAAAAAAATGAATTATCCCACCAATTTACGTTTGTAAATTGATGGGATTATCAATTATATCATGCCAAGGTTTATAATAGTTTGTCTCTGTCAAGAATTAGTAATTATATAACTTTATTCTGTCAAAAATTGCCCAAACACTCAGCAAAATTGCCCCTCTCAGTGTGACTCCACTCATTTTCACACGGTCAGGCGGTCACGAGGTGACCCTTGCCGCTCCTTGATTCTCCAGCTACAGCAGCTCTGTCTGGGAACAAAATTGGTATAAATACAATAATGGATAAAATACTCTTCACAAATACATTTGTATTGTATAATATTGTAAATAAAAATGAATAATAACTGTGTGGGTGTCGAAAATTGCTCAACCAGCTTTCTTATGTCTCGCCTACGCGCGTATATTGGATTATACATAGTCATGACTGTCATACAAATAATTGCAGTAGGTCTCGAATATACATTTAGATTGCATATTACTTCGAAATAAATAAGTAAACGTTTCTCTGGTGGCAATCTACCCTTTCGCAGGTGTAAGGAGACACCAGTCTATATTTAGCCCTCTATCACAACAGGCAATCTGCCTGTGTTGACTCAGCACCGTCGCTGGTGGTCTATAAATATAGTACTTTATTTACAGTCAATGGCCTACATGTTTCTGTGGTACTTCACATGTGTCTAAAATGCAATGTCTGCTTGCATAAAAATGCAATTCTGAAGTCCATTTATATGTACGACATACGCATGTCTCAGTTTCTCTCTCTCTCTCTCTCTCTCTCCATTCCTGACTCATGTTATTGTAGACCTGTTGATGGCAACGAACACCAGCCATCTGGTAGACATAAGGGTCAAAATACCAAACATCAATACGCCTGGGGCGCCTCCACAATTATCACTAAGCTGGTTATCTATCTAGAGATCTGCCTGACTTCCATCTCTCCACGACTCACTCACTCACTGCACCCCTGCATGCCTCCCTCCCACCCACCCACCCCGAACCCCCCCTTTCAGGCTTCCGTCTGCTAGAAACACATTCACAATTTGCGTAAATATCGCATCAATTGGGCTATATGCGGTATATTCCTTGTTATATGGGACGCCTACATATGTACACGTCTTTATTATAGCATGAGAGTGCTCTAAATACAAGATTGACGTGATATTTATGGCGTAACACACCCTCTCCCCCTTTCATTCCCACCACAACTCACTCACACCTTGGTTCACGCATAGAAACTCATTGATAATGTGCGTAAATATCGCATGAATTGGTTTATATGCGGTATATATTTTGATATATGGCACGTATACATACGTACAAGTCTGTATTATAGCGTGACAGTGCTCTACGTACAAGATATACGTGATATGTATGGCGTAAACCACACTCTCAGCTCATAAATTGCCGCCAAACCTCCAACACATCTTCATTCCCGCCTAAATATTCTCTTATAATTCCCTTATATATTGCAATTTTTGGTCACTATGAGGCATATTCATTGTTATATGGGTGCCCTACACATGTATACATACTCTAAATAGCCTAAAAGGGCTCGAAAAAGGAGATATACGTGATAATACGCGGTAACCCACCCCCTCCTCCCTCTCCTTCTATCCCCTGCGCGCGTAAATATTCGGCAGGGAAATCTCGCCGCTCGATGACAATCTAGCCGCGCGGTGCCATTCGCTCCACATTTTTCAACTACGGACCGTTCCCCTACCCCCCCCAGACATTTTTTGGGGGGTCAAATATATATGGGCCGATGCACGCAAACATTCCCTACACGATGATGTACTTTTTATCGAAATTGGCAATAGGTCCCAAAATCATCATAGGTGCGCACAGTCTTACCCTGTAGAAAACCCCCTGTGCGCCGCGGAGAGGTTAAGAGGTGAGACCGGTAGAGAGGAAGAAAGCGTGGAACTAATAGTGGGAGATAGAATAATAAAGACAGAAGAAGAAATAAAGATTGAAATAAAGCGATACTGGGAGGAAATAGGGGGAGTAAATGAACAAGGGGAGGAGAGGGAATGGAACTTGGAAATGAGAGAGAGAAGGCTACCAGAACAGGATAAGATGGAAATGGAAAGGGAGCTCACAATAGAAGAAGTAAGGAGAGGGATCAAAGCACTAAAAAAGGGAAAGGCGACCGGCCCGGATGGGATACCTAATGAAATGTACATAGAGGGGGGGGAAGAATGGCAAGAAGAAAATGTTTAATGAGGTAATGGGAAATGAGAGAGTACCAGAAAGATGGAATGAAGCGAGAGTAACACTATTGCACAAGGGAGGGTACAAGAGTAAGAAGGAAATGAAAAGCTACAGGCCAGTGACAGTGACAAACACAATAGGGAAACTCTTCTGCGGGATATTGAAGGAAAGGATGAATAGAGCCATAGAGGGAAACGGGCTAATAAGTGATGAGCAGAATGGGTTCAGAAGAGATAGGAGGGGGACAGATAATATCTATATACTGAGCGAAGTGATGGGGAAAATGAAAAGAGAGAAAAAATGGGTTACTGTGCATTCCTGGATATAGAAAAAGCCTATGATAGAGTAAACAGGGAACTGCTATGGAAAATAATGGCAAGGAGTGGAATACCAGAAAAGTATATAAACATCATAACATCGATGTACCAAGGAACAAAAGCGAAGTACGCGCTAGGAAATATAGAAACGGGATGGGTAGAAAGCAAGAGGGGGGTAAGGCAGGGGTGCGTATTATCGCCGTTATTATTTGCGTTATATATGGAAGAAATGACACAGAGGATGAAAAGAGTTGGGGAGGGGATTCAGATAAACAAAGAAAGACTGGGGGTACTGCTGTTTGCTGACGACGTAGTTCTGATGGCAGAAACGGGAGGAGGGTTGCAGAGACTACTAGAGGAAGCAACGAGATTCGGGGAGGAACTTGAAGTAAGATTTAGTAAAGAAAAGAGCCAGGTGATGAAAATGAATGGAGAGCTTCAAGAAGAAGAGGAATGGACACTGGAAGGAAACAGAATGAAGAAGACAAGGGAGTATAAATATCTGGGGGTAACGATCACGGAGAAAGGGTTTGAGAAGGCGAAAAGTGAAAAGGTGGGACAAATGCAACAATGGAATGGAAGACTATGGAGCGCGACAAGGCTAAGAGCGAATAGCTATGAAATAGTGCGAGGGCTGTGGAAAGGATTGGGAGTACCTGCAATAATGTACGGCTTAGAGGCGGTAGAAACAACAGAGGCGGAAACGAAGAAATTAGAAACGATACAGAATAAAATCGGGAGGACAGGATTGGGGGCAAATAAATACGTAGCTCAAGAAGCAATCCGAGGGGAGATGGGGTGGAGTACGTTTGAGGAAAGGATTGGGAAAGCGAAAGGGAAGTACAAAGTGAGACTAGAGGGGATGGAGGAAGATAGGTAGCCGGGGAAGGTATACAGATGGGCGAGCGAGCAAAGTAAATGGAACAGAGAGTGCAAAAAAAGATTGGGGAGGATAAATATAAAACAGGACCAGGTGGGGGGGGAATTTAGAAAAAGAAATGAGAGAGAGAGGGGAGTGGGTCATACTAGAGAATGGGAGGGGATGTGTCAGAGAGATAGAGAAGGGGATAAAGGAGGAGGGGAGAAGAAGATGGAGGGAGGGGGTAGAAAATAAAGCCACGCTGGCATATTATAGAGAGAAGGAAAAACCAGCTAGAGAACTGTACTATGATGGGGGATGGGGATCGAAACTCCTATTTAAAGCAAGAACAGGATCGCTAGAAACGAATGAGAGAACAAGGAGATGGAATGGAGTGGGACCGCACTGCAGTCAATGTGAAATGGGAGGGGACCCAATAGTGGAGGATGTAGAACACTTAGTAACCGAATGTACAAGATATAATGAGGAGAGAGAGGAGTTGGAGAGGTACATGAGGAATAGAGTTGGGGAGAGGGGGTGGGAGGAGATTAAGCAGAGGGAAGATAGAGGGGTGGGGGCGCTATTGGGGTTAACACAGGAGATGGAAACACAAGACATGGAGATGATGAAGAGGATATTGGAGAAAATGTGGAGGAAGAGAAATGAGTGAGGGGGGGGGGGGGGGGAGCGGAGGTGAGGGGGAGGGGGGGAAAGTGGGTGAGGGGGGGTTTATACAAACAAAACAAAAACTGTCTCTTAAACTATCCTTCTACTCTAAACTTTCCCTCCTACTAACGTTTCTGAGCCAGTACCGATACAAAGGTCAGCCCTTTGGATCTGCACGGTCTGCGGGCGGGTTCAAAAGAAGAAAAAGAAGAAGAAGACAACAGCTCCGAATACTGCCATGAAAGGAGATAAGGATTGCGAGTGAATGCCGATTTGAACGAATGCCTTTGCAATAGCACCTCCCTATTATTGTTTGTAGTTTTATTCGTCTGGATTGTTTTGTTTTTTTATTTGATTTCTTCTTAGTTTCCACTAAGGTATAATACATAATATATACAGTATAATTATATATCAATGGTATTATATATAGAAGTTTTGGTAAAGCTTTAAGAAAAAAGAATGCAAGCTTAACCTAAGAAGTGCGCATGGGGGATATGAGACACCACACTCCTGTGACGTATTTGAGCTGTTCCCATCACTAACATCGTTATTTTACCATAAATAGCATTAATACTTATCCATATGCGCCTATTATAGGTTGATTATAAAGGTATTAACCTGTTACAACAATAAAACAAGTGGAAACAGCGTTTGGATGGTCAAAATCGGCGATACAGGCCGGGAGTTACATAATGTATGGCTGAGGCAACCTCCCTCCCCACCACTCTTTCCCAAGTCTGGAGAGAGACTGTCGATCGATACTCTCTCTCTCTCTCTCTTCCACTCGCTTGGTAATAGTGATGACAATGCCCTGCTTGCAACTCGCTAATGTTAGCACGAAAATAGACCACAGAATAAGGGAATAACAGGGAAAATAGGTGATAACTGAAGGAGGTGAGGTGGAGGAGTGATATTTGGCATGGCCCAGGGGCAAAAAAAAAAAAATATTATTTGGGGTGTTTTAACCCGGGAACTGCAGGAGACTCTTAAGAGTTCCCCCGGCGGACTGCGGGAAGACTCTTAAGAGTCAGAGAAAAAAAAAATCAACTTTAACATCGAAAAAAAAATATATATATATATTTTTTTTTTTTTTTTTTTTGTGGGGGGGGGGGGGCCCCCCTGGGCCATGCAAAATATCACTCCTCTACCTCCCCTCCTTCCCCACTTTCCTCCCGTCCTTCAGTTATCACCTATTTTCCCTGTTATTCCCTCATTCTGAGGTATATTTTCGTGCTAACATTAGCGAGTTGCAAGCAGGGCGTTGTCATCACTGATAGCAAGTGAGTGCAAGAGAGAGAGAGAGAGTATCGATCGACTGTGTCTCAGTGGCCTTGGGGGAAATTGGCGGGAAAGCAGCTTGCCTCACCCATACATTATATAACTCGCGGCCTATATCTCCGATTTTGACCATCCAAACGCTGTTTTCACTCGTTTTATTGTTGTTTCAGGTTAATACCTTTATAATCAACCCATAATAGGCGCGTATGGATAAGTATTAATGCTATTTATGGTCAAATGAATATTTTAGTGACGGAAACACCTCAAATACATGCGCACAGGCAGAGGTGTCTAATTACCCCCATGCATACTTATTAGTTAAATGGATTTTTTAAAAGCCTTACTCTTAACCTCTGAACTGCGCATGTGGGTAATTAGAAACGTCTGCCTGTGCTGACGTATTTGAGCTGTTTCCATCACTAAAATATTCATTTTTCCATAAATAGCATTAATACTTATCCATATGCGCCTATTATAGGTTGATTATAAAGGTATTAACCTGTTACAACAATAAAACGAGTGAAAACAGCGTTTGGATGGTCAAAATCGGCGATACAGGCCGCGAGTTACATAATATATGGGTGAGGCAACCTCCTTTCCCGCCAATTTCCCCCAAGGCCACTGAGACACTGTCGATCGATAGTCTCTCTCTCTCTCTTGCACTCGCTTGCTAACAGTGATGACAATGCCCTGCTTGCAACTCACTAATGTTAGCACGAAAATATACCTCAAAATAAGGGAATAACAGGGAAAATAGGTGATAACTGAAGGAGGGGAGGGAAGGAGGGGAGGTAGAGGAGTGATATTTTGCATGGCCCAAGGGCAAAATATATTTTTTTTTTTCGATGTTTAAAATTGATTTTTTTTTTCTCTGACTCTTAACCTCTGAAGTGCGCATGGGGGTAATTGGAAACGTCCCCCTGTGCTGACGTATTTGAGGTGTTTCCGTCACTAAAATATTCATTGTGCCATTAATAGCATTAATACTTATCCATATGCGCCTCTTATGGGTTGATTATAAAGGTATTAACCTGAAACAACAATAAAACGAGTGAAAACAGCGTTTGGATGGTCAAAATCGGAGATATAGCCCGCGAGTTGTATAATGTATGGGTGAGGCAAGCTGCTTTCCCGCCAATTTCCCCCAAGGCCACTGAGACACAGTCGATCGATACTCTCTCTTGCACTCGCTTGCCATCAGTGATGACAACACCCTGCTTGCAAATCGCTAATGTTAGCACGAAAATATACCTCAGAATAAGGGAATAACAGGGAAAATAGGTGATAACTGAAGGAGAGGAGGAAAGTGGGGAAGGAGGGGAGGTAGAGGACTGATATTTTGCATGGCCCAGGGGCCAAAACAAAATAAAAAAATAAAAAATAAAAATAAATTTCGATGTCAAAAGTTGATTTTTGTTTTCACTCACTCTTAACCCGGGAGCTGCGGGGAGACTCTTAAGAGTTCCCCCGGCGCACTGCGGGAAGACTCTTAAGAGTCAGAGAAAATAAAAATCAACTTTTGACATCGAAAAAAAAAAAAATTTTATTTTTTTTTTTATTTTTTTTTTTTTTTTTGGCCCCTGGGCCATGCAAAATCTCAGTCCTCTACCTCCCCTCCTTCCCCACTTTCCTCCTCTCCTTCAGTTATCACCTATTTTCCCTGTTATTCCCTTATTCTGAGGTATATTTTCGTGCTAACATTAGAAATCCGATTGGAGGGTGTGGTCATCACTGATAGCAAGCGAGTGCAAGAGAGAGAGAGAGAGTATCGATCGACTGTGTCTCAGTGGCCTTGGGGGAAATTGGCGGGAAAGCAGATTGCCTCACCCATACATTATACAACTCGCGGGCTATATCTCCGATTTTGACCATCCAAACGCTGTTTTCACTCGTTTTATTGTTGTTTCAGGTTAATACCTTTATAATCAACCCATAATAGGCGCATATGGATAAATATTAATGCTATTAATGGCACAATGAATATTTTAGTGACGGAAACACCTCAAATACGTCAGCACAGGGGGACGTTTCCAATTACCCCCATGCGCACTTCAGAGGTTAAGAGTCTCCCCGCAGTCCGCCGGGGGAACTCTTAAGAGTCTCCCTGCAGTTCCCGGGTTAAGAGTCTTCCCGCAGTCCGCCGGGGGAACTCTTAAGAGTCTTCCTGCAATTCCCGGGTTAAGAGTCTTCCCGCAGTCCGCCGGGGGAACTCAAAGAGTCTCCCAGCAGTTCCCGGGTTAAGAGAGAGAGAGAGAGAGAGAGAGAGTGAATAATATCCTCTAATCACAGACTGCTAGGTATATATTTGTATCTCCGTAACTATTTGGTTTATCGTAATTATGAAGTAACCGTTGGAATCCTCATAAAATTCCGCTTCCATATATGTATGTGGGGATCGGTTTTTACACCATACCCGAAAGAGGATTTATGGAGCTCCGATCTTACTCTCAACCATCTGAACAATTTAACACCTTAAGAGCGGCCTATGCGGTTTATTTATATGTACCGCCCAGCGGGGTGTTTTTAGCCAAAATAGGGCTGTTTACGTGATCATTTTCATGCCTAAATAAGACCCAGAACGTAAAACAAGTATCTATCCCTGAAAGGGCATAAACAGAGCTTTCGAATGACACCATAACGATCCTTTCATGATGGCTAGTTTTCTTGCAATAACCGTGCAACGCGAGTGCAAAAAGCATGTAATTAGGCACTTTCCCGATACAATTCCGTATATAGCGAGTGAGAGAGGGAGGAGGGAGGTGGGATTCGTGTCAGTAGGTTCGCCGCGGTGGTCTGGAGCAGTCATACGCTCGCTACTCTCCTGCCACCACTTGTCTCTCTCTCAGCAACATTACGTGCTGAAATTGCCACTCGACCTATGTCGAGCGCCGCCACATAGTCCAGCTTTATTTAACTCGACTTATGTTGCTCGCCGACAGTTAGGGGTTAACCAGCACACCTAAACTTCGTTAAATGCGGAAATAGCCTCACGAAAATATCATGCCCTGGTGGGGGCACGAACTCTCGACCCTTGGGTGTGAGGCAGGCACCTTACCAGTTAGACCAATAGAGATATCCCACTTGGCCTGTTCGGCTCAGGGTATTTCTGCATCCGAGGTCTGTTTAGGCTAGCCTATTTTCACTGACTTTACATTACTTCACCTTCCGGGAAGCGAAAGCTCCGAACAGAGAGGAACAAGCTTGAGCCGAATCGACCGAGAGTCCGTCAGAGAGATGAACGGGAATGGTGAGTCAAGTTCACTGAGCGATGCTACACGCACCTACAAACTGCCCAGTTGGCAACTCGCTTGGGCGGCTGGCAACTCCACAACCCAACCCAATCGAGTCTCACAACACTCCCTGCTCTCTCCTATCCTCTTCCTTGTCCTGTGGGGATCGGTTTTTACACCATACCCGAAAGAGGATTTATGGAGCTCCGATCTTACTCTCAACCATCTGAACAATTTAACCAGCACACCTAAACTTCGTTAAATGCGGAAATAGCCTCACGAAAATATCATGCCTTGGTGGGGGCACGAACTCTCGACCCTTGGGTGTGAGGCAGGCACCTTACCAGTTAGACCAATAGAGATATCCCACTTGGCCTGTTCGGCTCAGGGTATTTCCGCATCCGAGGTCTGTTTAGGCTAGCCTATTTTCACTGACTTTACATGTATGCATATAAAACTATTTGTGGTAAAAACTTTGAGCTAGCGCGAGTTGAAAATAAGGTATTTCGATTGTTATGTTATAATACTTGTTATGGAGTGCCCTAATGTGTTTGTTTTGTAATTATTCTATGTTTTTATTTGCTTATCTTCAAGTTCAATCAATAGCAAAGCCGATGGTAGCTCATTTATCGAAATACAAGGATGTGTTGGTGGATAAAAACGTCAAAAAATCAAATTATTGCTGGGTGCGAAACTGGCTTATTAAGTTTTAAGTTTAAAAAAGGCCTCCAGTCATTAATAGGCTTGCAACACTGCTCTCTCTCTCTCTCTCCTAATCCTGCCGTGGACATTAGTTCCAGGGAAGTATTTCCCTTTCCAATGTTCCTTTACCCACTCTAAACCACTGTTTGGACACTTGATCCTCAGTGTATTGGAGGACAAGAAGCCTAGAAGGGTCACTAGATCTATTGTTGCTTGATTTCCTTTGTACTCTCTCTGTGAGGTCTTTCCTAATTTGAAAACAAATAGACACAGACAGACAGTGTGAGTGTGTGAGAGAGAGAGAGAGAGAGAGGCAGACTCACCTTCTATGGTGTCAATCAAAAATTAAAAAGTGCAACAATTGCATAACAATGTTTGCATGCCGGGACTGACTCCCTCTCTCTCTCTCTCTCTCTCTCTCGCACACACACACTGTGTCTGTCTGTCTGTCTGTCTCTCTCTCTCTCTCTCTGAGTCAAAGATTTTTTAGCTAACGTCTTGCCCATAATCAGCAGCAATGAGCTCGCTCACGCTGTCCTGTTAACCCTTAATTAGCGGCGAGCAACATAAGTCGAGTTAAATAAAGCTGGACTATGTGGCGGCGCTCGACATAGGTCGAGTGGCAATTTCAGCACGTAATGTGGCTGAGAGAGAGAGACAAGTGGTGGCAGGACACTAGCGAGCGTATGACTGCTCCAGACCACCGCGGCGAACCTACTGACACAAATCTCAGCTCCCTCCTCCCTCTCTCACTCGCTACATACTCAATTATGTACCGAAAGTACCGAATTACCTGCTTTTTGCACTCGCGTTGCACGGTTATTGCAAGAAAACTATCCATCATACAAGGATCGTTATGGTGTCATTCGAAAGCTCTGTTTATGCCCTTTCAGGGATAGGTACTTGTTTTACGTTCTGGGTCTTATTTAGGCATGAAAATGATCACGTAAACAGCCCTATTTTGGCTAAAAACACCCCGCTGTGCGGTACATATAAATAAAGCGCATAGGCCGCTCGTAAGGTGTTAAAGAAATCGAGTTGTCAATTATTTGTCCACGACATCTTTCACCCACAAAAATTTAGGAGAGGGAACTCTTAAGAGTCTCCCGGCAGTTCCCGGGTTAAATGACGATTCGAACAATAGCCGCATTTTCCTTTACCATCATTATCTCCGATAGACTGGATATTTCACACCCAAATGCTCTGAGGGGTGTCCAATATCAAGCCAACTCAACCCTGCTCATCCACAGGGTCGAAATTCAACCCGATTCAGACTTTCGGAGCTTGATAACAGTTTTAAGACTTTTTGTATATATCCATATATAAATAATCGATTTGGATGTCATAATTATAAATGTACCTAGCTATATCCTCAGAATGTCCAAAAGAAGCGTCATAATCCTATAGAAGGCCGATAACCTACCGGAGTTATTATATATAATACCCCAAAGTAAGCGATTATATTACATGAATAGTCATCACAATTTTTTACAAATTCAACTAGATCAAAATAATATCGAAATGATGGATCAAATATTGATCTTGATATGTAAAGCCTGTTGTTTATACACATTGGAGCACATGGCCGCAGCCGCGGTGCCACTCCATTCGCGCCTAATCACGATTATATTTCGGTTGACCTATGGTGGTCATGGTCACTAACCAGGGTTCGAACCCCACCCAAGGCATCTCAAAACCTGTGGGTTTTTATGTCCTGACAACTCCCCAGGCCCACTTAGGGTCAACCTTTCCTGGGGCCTGGCGCGGGGCTCGAACCTCTGAAGGGAGTTTAACCCTCCTAAAAACCCACAGGTTTTGAGATGCCTTGGGTGGGGTTCGAACCCTGGTTACTGACCATGACCACCATAACCTATAAAGGTTATAGGCATGTGATAAAGAGTCGCTGGAACTCCTGTTTCATTTGCTTGGCCTCTCTTACTGATTTTCTTTGTGCCTCATTTACACTGAGAGCAATCCAGCTAGCTCTCACAAACACCTCCTCCTCCTATCCACTTCACTTCACTAAACATGCACACCACACTTCATTCCTCCACACCAAAATTAAAAAAACACAAAATGATGAATTTTAGCCCAGCCTCGGAGTCCCCAGGGGGGGGGACCATAAATGCCCCCTCACCCGACCGACCATCCCCTGACGACCCCACACAATTACCTGGACCTCGGCCTGTTACTCTTTCTATTAATTTCTGCAACATTCGCGGACTTTCCTCTAACTTTCACTCTGTTGAGCACCATCTCTCCTCCTACAAACCTGATCTTCTCTTCCTCACCGAAACCCAGGTGTCTGTAGCAACATCCAGCAACCCCTTCTCTGTATCCTCCTACTTTCTCTATCCTAGTTTCAAAGCCAAAGGCGGATGTTGTGCATATGTGCACAACAAACTCACTTGCTCTCGTGTTCCCGATTTCGACTCCTCTGAATTCTCAACTTTATGGCTCAAACTTTCCTGTCATTCTCTTACTAAATATTTCTGTGCTGTCTATCTTTCCCCTAACTCTACCAACTTTCCTAAATTCTTTGACTATCTAAACTCTACAGTGGAACACATTCTATCCATGTCTCCTTTCTCAGAAATCTCCATCTTAGGTGATTTCAACGTTCACCACCGCCAATGGCTCTCCTCTCACACTACTGATCCACCTGGTGAACAAGCCTACGTCTTTTCTATCCTAAATGACCTAGAGCAGTTAGTTCAGCAACCAACCCGTATCCCGGATCGCATCGGAGATCGGCCCAACATTCTTGACCTGTTTCTAACTTCTAACCCTTCTTCTTATACTGTCGATCTTTTCTCTCCTTTGGGCTCCTCCGACCATAAACTTATCTCTGTCACCTGTCCTATCTCTCCAGTACAGCCACCCGATCCTCCTAGCCGGCGGCGCTTGTGGCACTTTGGCGCTGCTGACTGGGAGGCTCTTCGGCAGTACTTCTTTGATTTCCCATGGAATGATTTCTGCTTCCATGGCCGAGGACCCTCGGAGAGTGCTGAACGCATTACCGAGGTAATCCTATCGGGCATGGAAGCATACATTCCATTCTCTTTCTCTCAGACTAATGCTAAAAAATCTTGGTTTACTCACGCCTGTTCTACTGCTGTCCGCAATAAGGAGGAAGCATTCAAACAGTACCGACGCCTTAAAACTCAAGACTCTCATTCTTCATATGTTTCTGCCCGGAATCAAGCCAAATCTGTTCTTCGACTTGCCAAACACTCTTTCATCAATAATAAATGCACTGAACTATCCAACTCTAGCTCTTCCCAAGCTTTCTGGCATCTAGCCAAAAACCTCTCCAACAATTTCTCTTCCTCGTCTTTCCCTCCCCTTTCCCACTCTGATGGCACAACCATCACTTCTTCCTCTGACAAAGCTAAACTCTTCGCTCAAACTTTTGCTAGAAACTCCACCTTGGATGATTCCGGTGCTATTCCTCCCTCTCCGCCCTCCTCTCTCTTACTTATGCCTAATATCCTAATCTCTTCTAAAGATGTACTTTCTACCCTCTCTGGGCTTAACACTAATAAGGCGTACGGTCCGGACGGTGTTCCTCCTGTTGTTCTCAAAAACTGTGCTTCCGTGCTGACTCCCTGCCTAGGCAAACTCTTTCGTCTCTGTCTATCCTCTAACGTCTTCCCTTCATGCTGGAAGTTTGCTCACATTCAACCTGTCCCAAAAAAGGGTGACCGCTCTCAACCCTCCAACTATCGTCCAATTGCTCTTATCTCTTGTCTTTCTAAAGTTTTTGAAACTATTCTTGCTTCCAAATTTCTTAAGCATTTCTCTTCTCATAATCTGCTCTCAGATCGCCAGTATGGCTTCCTTAAGGGTCGCTCTACTGGTGATCTTCTTTCATATCTTACTAACTCTTGGTCATCCTCCTTTCGGGACTTCGGTGAGACTTTTTCTATTGCACTAGACATATCGAAAGCCTTCGATAGAGTCTGGCATAAATCTTTAATTTCTAAACTACCCTCCTTCGGTTTCTATCCCTCCATCTGTGCCTTTGTCTCTAATTTCCTTTCCGGCCGTTCCATAGCTGCGGTTGTGGACGGCCATTGTTCACTTCCTCACCCTATAAACTCCGGTGTTCCTCAGGGCTCTGTCCTATCTCCTATTCTCTTTCTAATTTTTATAAATGATCTCCTTAACTGTACCTTAATTCCCATCCATTCATACGCAGACGACTCAACCTTACACTACTCCATTAGTTTTTCAGAACGCCCCAGCCAGCAATCCCTCAATGACAAACGTAATGAAACCATAGAACTCTTAAATTCTGATCTAAATACTATTTCCAATTGGGGCAGAGAAAACCTTGTTACCTTTAATGCTTCCAAAACCCAATTTCTCCATCTATCTACCCGTCAGGATCTCCCAGCGGACTATCCCTTATTCTTCAACAATACAAAAATCAACCCTTCATCTTCTCTCAATATTCTTGGTGTCTCTTTCTCTTCTGCTCTCATTTGGAAGGACCATATTACCAGTCTTGCTAAGGCAGCCTCCCAGAAGCTGGGTGTGCTCAACCGCCTTAGGGGGTTCTTTTCCCCTGCACAGCTTCTGGCTCTGTACAGGGGCATAGTGCGCCCTTGTATTGAGTATTGTTCACATGTGTGGGGAGGTTCCTCTCACACCGCTCTCCTAGACAAAGTTGAAAGGAAGGCCTTTCGTATCATTAACTCCCGTCCACTCACCAACTCTCTGCAATCTCTCTCTCTCCGCCGCAATGTTGCATCTCTCTCGCTATTCTATCGCTACTATAATAATCAGTGTTCCTCAGAGCTATCCCAGTGCATACCACCTCCTTTACGTTGGGCACGTGGTACCCGTCTTGCAACTCAATCCCACCCCTACTCTGTGCAACTCTCCAACCCAAGAGTGAAACGTTACTCTCAAACTTTCTTCTACTCAACATCTGAGCTCTGGAACTCTCTCCCAGAATCAGTCTTTCCCTCTTCCTATGACTTAAATTGCTTCAAACTCCGTGTGTCCAGGCATTTTGGCTCGAACGTCCCTTGATTTTGGCCCTGTCACTCTTTCAACTATGGGGGAGGCACTCGCTATAGGCAGTTATGCCTTTTGCCTCCCTCAATCACATAGAAAAAAAAAAAAAAAAAAAAAAAGGTCAACCAGGCCCGCGCGCTAACCCACTGTACTACCACGGACGTACAAAAGTATAGTAACCTTAGTCCGATTTGTAAGAACCAGGTGATAGTCTCGTGGTGTTTCACATGATGAGTTTATTGGACTTCCCATCAACGACTATTTTACACTATACCTGACGTCAACTCGGGTAGTACATTATTGGGGTTGCGGGATATTTACGAGGGCATTACATTACATCCTTCTTTAACCTCAACTGCGCATGTGGGTAATTAGAAACGTCTGCCTGTGCTGACGTATTTGAGCTGTTTCCATCACTAAAATATTAATTTTACCATAAATAGCATTAATACTTATCCATACGCGCCTATTATGGGTTGATTATAAAGGTATTAACCTGTTACAACAATAAAACGAGTGAAAACAGCGTTTGGATGGTCAAAATCGGCGATACAGGCCGCGAGTTACATAATGTATGGGTGAGGCAACCTCCTTTCCCGCCAATTTCCCCCAAGGCCACTGAGACACTGTCGATCGATACTCTCTCTCTCTCTCTTGCACTCGCTTGCTAACAGTGATGACAATGCCCTGCTTGCAACTCGCTAATGTTAGCATGAAAATATACCTCAGAATAAGGGAATAACAGGGAAAATAGGTGATAACTGAAGGAGGGGAGGAAAGTGGGGAAGGAGGGGAGGTAGAGGAGTGATATTTTGCATGGCCCAGGGGCATTATTATTATTTTTTTTTTTCGATGTTTAAAATTGATTTTTTTTTTTCTCACTCCTAAGAGTCTTCCCGCAGTCCGCCGGGGGAACTCTTAAGAGTCTTCCTGCAGTTGCCGGGTTAACTAGGCTAGTCCCTAGCCTCTTTAAGGTCGTATGGTATCGTAGCTGTATCACCTCGACAATCTCAATATTGTTAGGGTCCGTGTGATGGGTGCTCTATGTAGCTACCAGATCACGTTCCGTGACTGCCACCAATGAAATGCAGGGTGTGAAGGGAATTTTTCTGTCCTGACAACTCCCCAGGCCCACTTAGGGTCAACCTTTCCTGGGGCCTGGCGCAGGGCTCGAACCTCTGAAGGGAGTTTAACCCTCCTAAAAACCCACAGGTTTTGAGATGCCTTGGGTGGGGTTCGAACCCTGGTTAGTGACCATGTACCCCATAGGTCAACCAGGCCGGCATGCTAACCCTCTGTACTACCACGGACGTACAAAAGTATAGGAACCTTAGTCCGATTTGTAAGAACCAGGTGATAGTCTCGTGGTGATTCACGTGATGAGTTTATTGGACTTCCCATCAACGACTATTTTACACTATACCTGACGTCAACTCGGGTAGTACATTATTGGGGTTGCGGGATATTTTCGAGGGCATTACAGTGACCTTGACCTTGTCGTCTTCCCAAGAGTCAAGTTCAGAAAATCAGTGTTCGTCACGGTAATTAATCCGTCACTCCTCAGAATTATTGAAATTTCTATGTATGCGATTATTTCTTGCTCTACTATTAAACAAATAAATATGTTGTATAATTTCACCTAATATGTAATGTCACAACACATCTTAAATTGTATATATTCAAATTTATTGCCGATATGCTCTGTTGTCGATTATTCCAGTCCCTGACATACCTCATGATAGTTGGTATATTACGCTATTTCGATTTTATTTTGTCTTTATTTGCTTTGTAGTAATTATTCTGCAATGCATATTTACTTTCATTGTTAAAAATAGTCAGGAAAGGTTGTCCATATAATGTATATTGTTATGCCCTGTTTTTCTACAGGATTAACTTGGGTAATGTGAGTTCTAACTGACTGGGTATAGAAGGCTGCATGCACAAAACAAGGTATGAGGAATAGAGAACACAAAATAAACACACGGTAACAAGACACACGATCACGTTTATTGATGTACACACTTCTGTAGTTTTCTTGATGATGATTAATATGAAGCATAAGAAGGTATGAATACTCGTACAAGACAAATGATAGAATTGAACAACTAGCATTAAGTGGATCTGGATGGAGCCTAGTCTCCCACTTCCAACGTTCAGGTATTAATCTTCTGATCACTGGCTTTATACACAAGTTGATATACTGGAGACCATAAATGTTACTTATAGATTCATATTCACTATTAGATTTATCACTGGTAGCTCTGATGCACAAGTAGTAGTTCACAGACTAGATTAGACACGCATATTTTAGAGCACAGGAATTCTAGTAACCTCAGGGGGGTACTGATCTAAGTTTTATATTCTTGTATCAGAAATACATAGAACGCAAATCAGTGGGTGAACATTCAGATATCACTAGGGTTTCACTTATATGTAATAATATCTGGATATATGGGTAATTACGAGAGTTAATATCGCCTGTTAATTAATAAACACTGATACGCTTAGCACTTCCTAATGGAATGGTTATATATGAATTATACTGGGGCAAAGATATAGCCACTTCATAGAAATATTAATAAGTGAGTCTCTAAATAGCACTGTAACACTGTAGTACTGATAGAGTGAATCTTGGGTAGTATTTGATTGGTCTGGTCCTGGTTATCTTGCGTCCGTGATGTTGGGGGCTAACGACTGGTTCCGCGGCCGTCCAGATGGTCCATATGTAGGAAGTTCTCAAGACGGATCTCTTGGCGATTGTTGCTGGCTACACTCTTATATACCCACTGGTTTCTAGACCTGAATCACAGATAGTAGGATATTCCTGCCAATCTGGATCGGAATTAACGCCAAGCGCATCTCACGTCGATCGCTCAGCTTCCCGGCCTGTATGAAGGTTATAAGGTGCACGTAGATTTCTTGTACGTGGACAGATCCTTCTATCTAAATCTGCCACGGAGTCTGCCGGCTCTGGAACTCAATTCTCAGCAACAAACAATGATGGAGCTCGAGGTCAAATCTGGTGACCAACCACTGGTTGGTGTCTATCTTTCAACTGATTTTACTGGGGGCTGGAGCTTGGTTTATAGGTTCGGTTTTGGACCCTGTAGGCAATAGGGATCTCGAGTTTTGATGGACTTATTTGAGCTCTCAATTGATACGGGAACTAGGTAAGGTGGTGATTACTATTGTGGCACATGGCTGTATGGAGCCTTCATAATGTGATATAACTGAGCTTTAGTAAGAGGTACTATTTTGGCTATACTGGAAGTATTTAGGGGAGAGAGACTGGATCTACTTTGCGAGGAGGTTTGGGACATCTTTGATAGGAGCGTCTCTCTTAGTAAAATGCCCCAGAACGAGAAGCCCACCACAGAAGCCACGAGCGAACACCACACAGAAACACCCGAAAGAAAGGTCCACAGAACGAAAGGACCAGCTGACCGAGCCAACCAATTCAGACAGGCCCAAGCCCGCAGGGCTAAGCAGCTCCCAGCCACACCTACCTACCCCTTCTAAACTGACCATTTACCACACCTCACGTACACTACCCCCTCGTGTCCTACACTTCTACCTACATGATGATGAACAGGAATATACATTCATATTAAAAACACCCATGCCCTGTCCCTACGTTGAGCCAATGCCAACAAATCAGACAGCCATATATCTATGTATGTTCTTACATCCGAGAAGTAGATGTTATATACCTTAGAAGTTAATACACCCATGCTCTGTCCCTAGGTTTAAGATATTAATATTAACATACCCTAACATACCTTGTCTTGCCAGACTAAGTTTCTGAAGACCCATCGCCCCCATAAAATCTATGTATTCAATCCTTAGGTTAAGTATTAATATTAACATTCCCTAACATACCTTGTCTTGCCAGACTAAGTTTCTGAAGACCCATCGCCCCCATAAATCTATGTATTCAATCCTTAGGTTAAGTATCTTTATCCGCCATTGTGTTCACCTTTTTCCATTTACTTTTCCACAATTGTTATACGTCTTCCACTTACCTCCTTCGATCCACAGTCCACACTACGCCAATTTGCTTCGTGTCCTACACCTCTTACCCGCCGATTCTACCTACATGATGATGAACAGGAATATACATTCATATTAAAAACACCCATGCCCTGTCCCTAGGTTGAGCCAATGCCAACAAATCAGACAGCCATATATCTATGTATGTTCTTACATCCGAGAAGTAGATGTTAAAAACCACATGTCCAAACTCATAAGAGATTAAGATACCCACGGTTACACCAGTGATATAGAACCATTGCCCCCGTAAGACTTAGACAGCCATGACTACAGATGTTAGCCGCCATGCTATAACTTAATTCTTACCCCAACCAGAGATTGTATAGATAACCTTTGTTACCAGTATCTATCATAGTACCTCGAAACAATAACGAAGTACCCCTACGAACTGCCGCTTTTCTTGGGATATATTTCATAGAAAACGCAGTTCCCAGGGACAACTAGTCGTGCAAAAACTCGTGCCAACTAATAGTATCCATAACCCCTCGTACTGACGAGTAATAATACACCATGTTTTTCCCCACTTTACCCACAGTCAAGCACACACCTACAGTTCACCTCCTTCTCCCCCCCCAGCCCCACAGTACACATAATTCTATCTTTTCCAGACTCATATACCACCCCATAGTTGCATCCCCCGGTAGCATTTGGCTAACGTATTTTCACTGCCCTTTCAAACTCCAATATCAACTGTAGCCTAATGCCCTCCCCACGCCCAGAGACATTAGGGTCAAATTTCCCTGTAGCCCCCTGAGCTTCCCCCCCCCTCTCATTAAATACCCCGCGCTGCTCGACTCTTGTCCGACCTAGCCTCTCCCTCATACCTCTTGAAGATCCTTGATTTTTCCTTTGCTAACGCTCTCCAACCTTTTATATATATACTCCTATCCAGCCTGCCTTCCCTTAGTAGGCCAGAACAACATTAGAACTTTACTAACCCCTTGCATGCCATCTATTCTCTTACAACCCATTCACAACCCTGCACCCAATGGTCGTCGGTGCGAGGCTAGCCGCCTCACCAGTAACTAACTTCTATTGCCATACTTCCAGATAAATGTGGCAGAGTTAGCAACCAGTCTCCACCACATCCAGCAAACCATACAATTAACAACCAACCGATTAAAACCAGCTAGCCAAGGCACCTTCGGTTTGGATATTAAGAAGACCCACATATGTCTCATAAACAGAGGGTTATTACAAACACTGGTGATATGGCAAGCCCCTAGCCACAGCCGCCGGACGACCATCCCAGAGAGAGAGCGCCCGGCTACCCCTTTTTACCCACCCGAGCAGGGAGACCCCCACCCCCGTGGAGGTATACCTGACCCCTGTTTTGACTTCCGGGTCATTGCCAGGTAGCCCAGGAATTCTTCCTATCAATGAACTAACCATGCATGTCTAACCCCCTTACTCACCTCTCTTTACCCACAATAACCCATTCACCTTTCTTGCATACTCGGATAATCAAATTAGCACCTCAGCTATGCCATAGAATGAAGACTGAGCAATATAAGAGAGACGCCCCTATCACAGCTGTCCCAGTCCTCCCCGCAAAGTAGATCCAGTCTCCCTCCCATATATACTTCCAGTATAGCCAAAATAGTACCTCTTACTAAGGCTCAGTTATATCACAATATGAAGGCTTCCTATAGCCATGTGCCACAACAGTAATCACCATCTTACCTAGTCCCCATATCTAATGAGAGCTCAAATAAGTTCATAAGACTCAAGATCCCTATGGCCTACAGGGTCCACAACCGAGCCTATAAACCCAGCTCCAGCCCCCAGTAAAGTTAGTTGAAAGATAGACACCAACCAGTGGTCCCCACCCTGAAGTTAACCTCTAGCTCTGCCCTTGTGTTGTTCCTGAGTTGAGAGATTCCCGAGCCGGCAGACTCCGTGGCAGTTAAAATAGAAGCATCTGTCCACGTACAAGTACCGACGTGCACCTTATAACCTTCACACAAATTAGTGGGTATATAAGTGTGTAGCCAGCACCGATCGCCAAGAGATCCGACTTGAGAACTTCTTACATTTGGACCACCTGGACGGCCGAGGAACCAGTCGCTAGCCCCCAACATCACGGAAGCAAGATAACCAGGACCAGACCAACAAATACTATTCAAGATTCACTTTATTAGTACTAACGTGTTATAGTACTAATTTGATATTCACTTATTAACTTATTTTCTATGAAGTGGCTATAACTTTGCCCAGTGTAGCTCATATTTAACCATTCCATTTGGGACGTACTAAGCGTATCAGTGGTCATTAATTAATAGGCGACATTGACTCTCGTAATTACCTTGTTCAGATATTAAAACCCTAGTGATATCTAACGTTCGCCCACTGATTTGTGTTCCACGTATTTCTGCCATAAGAATATATATCTTAGATCAGTACCCCCTTGAGGTTACTAGAATTTCCGTGTTCTAAAATATACGCGTGTCTAATTTTAACTGTGAACTACTACTTGTGCACCCGACCTGCCAGTAAGAAATCAAATTAGTGAAATTGAATCCATAAGTACATTGAGGTCTTCCAGTATTATAAAACTTGCTAATTAAACCAGTGATCAGAAGAGTATACCTGAACGTTGGAAGTGGGAGACTAGGCTCCATCCAGATCCGCTAATGCTAGCAGTTCCCTTCTATTATTTGTTTTGTACGAGTGTTACTATCTTTCTATGCTCCTTATTCACCTACTTAAATAAACGTGATCGTGTGTCGTGTTACCGTGTGTTTATTTTGTGTTCTATATTCCTCATACCTTGTATTGTGCATGCAGCCTTATATACCCAGTCAGATAGAGCCCACATCACCCAAGTAAATCCTGTAGAAAAACAGGGCATAACATTGGCGGCAGCGGTGGTTCTTGATTCGGATAAAAGGTTGCATTACATTGCAAGTTTGGAACAGCCAGAACACGATAACATCATGGCGCACCGTTCTCACATTCCCATCCCACATTATGATGGAGAAACCTACGAGATCGAAACATTCATGGATATAGTAATACCCGTACTAGACCTAGTTTTTACCACGGATGCAGAAAAAATAGCCGTAACATTAACGCACCTGGGAAAAGCCGTTTCCCTGGTTGCCTATCAAGTGCACCCTGCTCTCACCTGGGACGAATTTCGCCCAATAGTGATAGAAGCCATTAAGCCTTCGTTGGGCGTTTTCGTGGCCCACACCCGTATCCAAGACACTAAATTCGAAGGCGATCTAGATGCCACAGTGAATAAGATTGCCCAACACATAAAAGTTTCTTTCCCCACATTGACCAGAATCCAACAAGAGCAGTAAATTCTGGTCAACCTTGTGTCTATATTGCCCTTAGCAGTAAAAAACCGTTTCCGTGTGCACGATTTCGTCGGATACCAAAAAGATCTCATCACGATCCGACGTATTTTGGCCGTGCGCACAGAAACACCCACCCAAATCGCTGTAATCAAGAGGTTTCCCACGCACCCGCAGCAACCCGACCACCAAAACTCCAAGAATGCCTACCAAGCCTCATCCTTCCACAACAGACCCACCTACCCTTCCGGCAAGCCCCAACCCAGTAGACCCCGGTTCCAACCTACCCAGCCACGCAGAATCTTCAACCGGAACAGAAACTACAACACCTACCAAAGTAAAAACCCTACCTTAGTAATTATCAACCCCTATGATTTCCCTGCCTGTAATGCTCAGTGTGCCTTCCATCAAATTCGTGACTCTGCCAAACCTCGCCCCTTTACTCCTCGCTAACATGACCTCAGAGGATACCGAGGAAACCCTGGAGGAGGTAGATACCGATTCCCAGGATTTTTAAAGTACCCCCCGCCCAAGATGGCCTCGGCGGGGGACGCCATAACTGACCGCACTGCCCCCATTTATTACATGGCCAAAATCAAGGACATTCCTGTCCGCTTGTTAATCGACACGGGAGCTGCCAAGTCATGTTTGTTCAAGTCTTACTATGATCAACACCACCGACTATTTGGCCCCTTGTTAACCACCAAAGCAGATCCTAATCTCAGCTGCTGATACTTACTTAAATCTCCTAGGAGACACTTTGCCCCTATCAGTAACTACTCCTGCCCCCCATGCTCGTTGTTATCACACGTTCACAGTATTTTCCTCCCACTGTAAACATTACGATGGTTTCCTTGGACTTGACCTCCTTCAAAAACTCCAGGCCCAGGTCGACTGCGGCCAAAGGCTGATCTCATTCAAAAACAAATTCCAACCCAAAGCCTCTGACAAACCCATCACGCAGAAACCCATTCATAAGAAGAAAAAACACCTTCCCCCTCAACAAACCCTGAGTCAGGGTTACCAAGTTGCAGCTAGCACTAAGGTGACTCCTAAACCCTCCCCTTGCCTTGAGTTCCCTCAAAATCTCACCCTATTCAGTAACAAAATGCCTCAACAAACGAAAGAAGACAAGTCCAAGCAACTCCCTCTCGTTAATCCCCTCCATTCTCGTAATTCTGTCACGGATAAATCCTCCCATGTTTTCAGGACAGACTCTGATATATGTAACCATAATTCTACCAAATGTTTATGTACACATGTTTCCAGTGAAAATGCCGACCAATGTACCCAACAATGTTCCCACCATGCCCCCACAAATGTCCAGCTATTCCCCACCCACCCCAATTACCCTTGTGACAGTTTTCCGTCAGTAGCTCCCTTCCACCCCCACACAATTCACACCCCTAAAAAACTTCACAACCCCACCCTGGACTCGCCCTCTCATGACAAACAAACTCACCAGTCCCAGATAACCTCTAATCAGACCGTGACTGCCACCATGAAAATTCCCCACATTCGTCCTGTTAACAACCCCAAATCAATACATCAGTCCTCCACCAATAACCCTTGTCCTACACCTAACCCTTCCCCCACCAACCTTCCACAGTCCCCCCCACAAATCCCGTGTTCTAACTCCCTCACACCGCGCCCCACTGATCCTCCCATACGCGCCGTTAATCCCCCCTCACGCGTGACCCCCACCAAAGTGACCTTTCCCCCCTTATGCGTACCAAGCACCTGCTCGCCAGTCAATCCCCCACCATCATTAGCCCAGCTGTAGTTCAGGATAAATGCCAAATTACCCCCCGCCATCAAAAATGGGTGAACCTTCGACCCATACCCCAAACTCACATGATATTTTCCCCCACTACCACGTCCACCAACCCCAATCGTTGCCTCTTACAACCCGCCATCATTTCCGCTCGCATCAACCACATTCTCGTGGTAAATATCTCAGAGGAATCCCTGACATTACCAAACGGTCTCATTATAGGAAACCTCGAAACTTTTGATGACCTCCCCATGGATTTTAATGACACCCCTACCAGCCTCCAATTGCCCCCTCTCCCGGACACATTATCCGACCACCAAAAGAACGGCATGTACGACCTATTGCTAGAGTTCAGTGACGTGTTTGCCCAACAACCCACCGAAATCAGACAGACAGATGTAGAACAACACATCATTAACACCACAGGCCCCCCCATACGACAACCATCCCGTAGAAAAAATCCCATACAACGTCAGGAAGAGGAACGCCAAGTCCAGGAGATGTTAGAGGCCGGTATTGCCACCCCGTCCATTAGTCCCTGGTCTTCCCCTGTTGTCCTAGTAAAAAAGAAAGATGGGTCAACCCGTTTTTGCGTCGATTACAGGAGGTTAAACGACGTAACCATTAAAGACGCTACGCCCTTACCCCGGATTGACTCCCTGCACGGATCCAGATGGTTCACTACCCTCGACTTGCAAGCAGGGTATTGGCAGGTGCCTATCAAGGCCGAGGACCAAGAGAAAACAGCATTTTCCACTAGTGGTGGCCACCACTACGAATTTAATGTCCTACCATTTGGCCTCTGTAATGGACCCGCCACTTTCTCCCGTTTGATGGAAGCGGTTCTACATGGCCTAACCTGGGAAACCTGCCTAGCCAATCTGGACGATATTATTGTGTACTCACCAACCTGGGAAGAACACCTCCTCAGGTTGAGACAAGTCCTACAAAGAATCCGAGCCGCCGGGCTGAAACTAATCCCCTCAAAGTGCGAGATTGCCCGAAATAAGGTAGACTTCCTAGGCCACGTAATATCTGAACATGGTATTGCACCAGACCCAAAGAAACTGCAAGCCATACAAAACCAACCCCCACCCACCACCGTTAAAGGAGTACGTTCGTTTCTAGGTTTAGCCACATACTACAGACGTTTCGTCCCCCACTTCGCCACCATAGCCAGACCCCTCCACCAACTCACCCACAAAGACACCCCGTTCACCTGGACACCTGAAAGAGACCTCGCGTTTAACACTTTGAGACAAAAGCTAATCCAAGCCCCTATTGTCGCTTTCCCTGATTACCATAAACCATTCCGTCTTTATACCGACGTATCTCTGTACGCCATTGGTGCAGTTTTAGCTCAAGTCAGAGACGGAGAGGAACATGTTATAGCGTATGCCAGCTCCACCCTCAACCAAGCACAACAGAATTATGCAGCCACCAAGAGAGAGTGTTTAGGGATCATTTGGGCACTCAGCCACTTCCGGTCATTTGTGTTGGGCGCAAACCTCGATATAATAACCGACCATCAATCTTTACAATGGCTACGTAAGTGCGAAACCAACTCAGCCATTTTGGTACGTTGGAGGGAGACACTAGAGGACTACGACTTTACCAGACAGTATCGTCCAGGCAAACTCCACACCAATGCAGACGCCCTGTCACGTTTGCCAGTACCAAAAGACCGCCCCACCAACCTAGCCGCCTTACAAAACACTGAGTTGGTATCTACCCCCCTCCCCTAACATAATGCCCCCTCAGCCCCCTCCCTAATTCAATCTTGGGAAGCAAGGATCAGACCCCCCTGGATACCGTTAAATGTTTTCAGGAAACAGACTCGCTGGGGAGATCAACTTGCCACAGACTCTGGTCACATAATCTTAGACCCCACCATTGCCCACGATTACATGATTGCCATCCACGAGGGAAACGGCATACACCTTGGACAAAAGAAGATGTTAAAGATCTTCACAGACCAATACTGGACCCCCAACCCCTCCAAAATTGCACAACGAGTGACAGAATCCTGCAAACCGTGTTTATTGGGGAAGGATAGATCACGCACCCCAGGCCCAGCTGGTACCTTGTCGGCTACCAAACCGTTCCAAGTCCTATCCCTCGACATCATGGGCCCGTTTCCTCCTTACGCTGGCAAACGCTATATCGTCACATTTGTTGATGTCTATTCCAAATTTTGAATAGCCTGCCCAGCTAAAGACCACACAGCCACCACAGTCGCCACACTGCTTGCCACAGAAGTATTCCCTATATTCGGTCTGCCCCTTGCTCTTCTATCCGACAATGCCCCCGAGTTTAGTGGACACGTTTGGCAACAGTTCACCCAACAATGTGGTATTATAGGTAGTAGGGGTAGGCAGCCCCGCCCAGGGAAGTACTACCGCCAAGGTTTCGGGAGACTCAGGGAATAGCCTGAATTCCATTTTCTCTCCCAGGCCTTGGTAGCTGGATACATATCTTTCTGCCTCACACATCAGGGGTATCAGGAAAACCCTCTTTATATAACATACACATCCAACTTCACGACATTGCCCTACATTGCTATCCTCTGTCCATAAAACACTACTCTTCCCACTACATATCATACATGTAACACCATACACCTTACCCAATAAATATGGCAGTACAATTGTTAAGAGCAAACCTGGTGGTCCCTCGGATATCCTCCCCCGGCAGGGTTGGGTCATTGACACAGGGCCCTCCCGGTCGTCTTCATGCGACTGTGTCAAGAGCATTGCAACGTCCCAAAGCTGCTCGTCGGTGCAGCTTTTTCTTTAGCAATATAAGGGGACTTCACTCTTACATCAATTCTGTACACCAATTTCTTCAAGCAGAATCCCTACTCTCCTTTTTTGACAGAGACTCAAGTAACATCCACATCTGACACGTCTAGATTTAATTTTCCAGGTTATCAACTGCTCCAAAATTTCAGACCTAAAGGAGGTGTATGTTGCTTCGCAAAATCTGAAATTGCCTGGAGGAGTACTATAGTTTCAATTGTCCCTATTTTGATTATTCTATATACAAATTAATTTCTGCTGGTAAATTTAAATACATATGTTGCATCTACCGTTCCCCAAATACTCCTCCAGGGCAAAGTCTGTTTGATTCTCTGTCCTCACAACTCAGTGTCCTCAACTTAAATGCTTCTTCTGAAATCACTGTGTTGGGTGATTTTAATGTCCATAATGTTGAATGGCTCACTCATTCATCCAGGACTGATGATGCTGGTCTTGAATGTGAGCTATTTGCAGACTCATTTAATCTCACTCAACTAGTCAACCAACCCACCCGTGTACCAGATAATCCTAATCCTAATTCCCACCTACTGGACTTATTTTTAACAACCAATTCAGAAAATTATGATGTTACAGTGAGGTCCCCGCTTGGATCTTCTGATCACTGTCTGATACAGGCCACCTGTCTATCACCTACCACACCTTCCCACTCTGAACCTGTTTTGGTGACTAAATGGCATTACGATAGGGCAGACTGGGAGGGTCTTCAAGGTTTCTTTATTGATATTCCCTGGACCTCTTTCTTGATGCACACTCCACCTTGAGCCACATACAAGATTTTGTAAAAATTGGAATGGAAACTTTTATTCCTCATCAAGAGTACAGTAAAAGATCTAATTCACCTAAATGGTTTGACCATAATTGTGCTAGAGTAACTGAACAAAAAGCAATAGCCTACAATGCATACACAAGATCAAAAAAACACATGAAGCCTTTAATTACTTTAGAAACATCAGAAATCATGCCAAAACTGTATTAAACCTAACTAAATCAAACGTTCTCCACAAGCAGGCAAATAAACTTCTAAATAATCCAAATGATAACAAAATATTTTGGTCTACTCTTAAATCCAACTTCACTACTGCTTCATCCATTCCACCATTAAAATCTCCGACTGGCAATCTTGTAAGTGACCCACGAGGTAAAGCTAACCTTCTTGCGGATATTTTCTCCACCACTCAACCTTAGATGAAATAAATCAAGATGTCCCTGTACTTAATTTTAATTCGCCTGAAATTCCCTCACTTAAGATCCACACCAGACATGTCAAAACTATTTTGCAGAATCTCTCGGTAGATAAGGCTCCTGGTCCAGATGAAATTCCTCCAATAGTACTTAAGAATTGCTTCTTGGTGCTCGCTCCTGTATTGGCAAAAAATTTCCGTCTGTGTACTCATACCTCATGCTTCCCAGTACCCTGGAAAGAAGCAAACATCCATCCAGTTCCTAAAAAAGGTGCCTCTTCAGATCCATCAAACTACAGACCAATAGCTATAACTTCACTCTTGGTAAAGTCTTTGAAATTATATTAAATAATCACATAATTAAGCATCTTGAGAATAATAAATTAATCAGTGATAGGCAATATGGTTTTAGACGATGTCGATCAACTGCAGACATGCTTTGCCTTCTTACGCATCAAATCAACCAAGCTACAGACCAACATGGTGAAACACATACAATAGCACTGGATATATCAAAGGCATTTGATAGAGTCTGGCATCAATCCTTATTGTCGAAGATGTCACACTACGGCCTTGCATCATTAGTTCCCTAATTTCTTCTTATCTTCATAACAGAAAAAATATGTGTAATGGTAGATGGCCTTTATTCTCAATTTCACTCAATAAATGCTGGTGTCCCCAGGGATCAGTTTTGGCCCCAATTCTGTTCCTCATTCATCAATGATCTCATATCTACCACTCATAATCCAATATATTCCTACGCAGATGACTCAACAATCCACAGTTCCTTCACATTTACCAATTCTTTCACCCAACCCGATCTTATAAATTCAAAAATAAACACTGCAATTTCTCTGAACCAGACCTTTCTAGAATTAATGGATGGGGACAAAAGAATCTAGTTTCCTTTAATGCACAGAAAACCAAATACATTCAATTTTCTAACCGACAGAATCTCACTGACTCCCATATATTTTATAATGATGTAAATATTCCCACTTCCCCTAGTATTGACATTCTCGGTGTAACATTAACTACTAACTTGAGCTGGACACATTATGTTAGAAGCATTGCTAAGAATGCCTCTAAAAAACTGGGACTCCTGTACAGAGTTCGAGAATTCTTCACTGACGAGCAGTTGGCCGTGATATATAAAAGTCATGTGCGTTCTCAGATGGATTACTGTTCACTTCTTCACTTCCCTCGAATTGCTTTCCACAAACTTACAATCTACAAATGTTTAAATCCAGTTGTTACAAACATTTTATGAATGGAGGATGCCTTTAGGCACATGGACCTTTTTGTTTTATCTGTGTTTTTCCTTCCTCCGTTCATTGTCTCTTAAAAAAAAAAAAAAAAAAAATTAAGATTAAACACTCATCCCCGTACTGGCCTCAAGGAAATGCTATATGCGAACGCAGCCATCGCACCATCAACAATCAGTTACGAACAAAAATGATTGCTCTTAACACCTCAGACTGGCCATCACAACTAAAGATGATACAATGGGGCATGAACACCTGTCCCCGAGAAGACGGTATTTCCCCTCATGAACGTGTTTACGGCGTACCCCCCCTGTTACTGCCGTTCCACTACCACGCTCACCTCCCCTCCACCACCTCCACAATTGACCCATTGCAACATCTGCAAAACACCCTCCATACCGCCCAAACCTGTCAGGACACCAAAACTGATAACACCGATGACAAAAACCCTTTCGCCATCCATGACACCGTAATGGTAGCCAACCTCCCTATCACCAACAAGTTAGGCCCTCGCTATGTCGGGCCCTACACCATTACACAAGTCCCAAACGCCTATCAAGTCACCTTCGATTATCACGGCGTGACTCGCACATTCCGAACTAGATTCGTCCGAGCGTTTAAACCACTCCAACCACAAGACAATACCCCACCCCACACGTCTGAACCAGAATTAAACACCCCTACTAAACCGTCCACTCCAGCTATGAATATCCCCACACAAACCCCTAAGGGCCTAAGCCCTCCGACACCGAACAGACAGATCATTCCTCAACATACCCCCCAAACTAACCTCCACAAACCCCAAGCCCCCACTATCACACCCTCCTCCACCATGACACCTTCGTTCACTTCTGATAATCAAGTACCTCCCCCGCTTATCCAAGTACGAAAGCCTCCCCCCACAACCCCGACCACAACAGAAACTCTTCCGTCTAGCCCTGACATACCTTCCCCAGGCACCACACTAAGAAAACTACACCCCCCACCTAAAACCAAGTACACATCCAAACACACCACACAATCTACCTCAGTAACCTCACGCTACAACCTACGCCCACGACAAAAACTTTTTAAAACCTCCAGGAAACACACCCTGCTAACCAAGTTCCGTAGGGCTGCCAGACCACTACCCTCCTCCTCTTCTTCTTCGTCGACTTCTCCTCCACAAAGGGAAAGAAGACGAATAATCACCACTAAACACCATAAACCCTCTAACTATAGTCCAGAAGTAACAACCCCCACCCCCCCACGAAAACACATACCTTCCTCTTCAACCTCATCCCCTCTCAACCCCCACCAAACACCCATAAAACCGCCTACTTCCACCACCAGCAAATCACCAGCCTCACCAAAGGACACACCCCACACACATCCCTACCCCCAACCCTTCAACTTAAATCTACACTCCCTACCCACCCGTCTATCCCCCCCCGCAACCGCCCCTTTCCCCTCCACGATCCCCACCACCCCACCCACACATCAACCAACCTCCTCATCTCATCGAACCCCCCACCAACCAACCCCTAAAAAATCCCCCCGTAAGTCACCCCTGAGAGAACCCCCACACATACCCCCACCAAACCCTCTTCCATGTCACCTACCACCCTCACCCAACAAAATCCTCCACACGCATCTACCTCTCAAATAACCCCCGACCTCGCCCCCAATACATGCCCTTCACCTGTAAAACGTTCCTCCCCTCAATATAAAACATCGTCAAGCGACTCAAGTCCCACGACAAACTTCTACCTTCCCACCAGGACCGCCAGAGGTAGAATAATCAACAGACCCATCAGATTTAAAGACAGTGAGATAAAAATAACACCCCGTTCCGACACTAAAGACCCACGCCACACAACACACACACCCCCTCCTTCTCACACACCTCCTTCACCCACCTTACCTAAACCTATCTTGCGCATTGCCTCACTAGATTTTCCCAGCCTACAACACCGCCCAAGAAAACCCCCAAAAATCCAGACTCATATTCCCCCTTCATCCCCAGCTCTGTTGTCACGCGTTAATCCCCCGTCGGTTAGTAACCCATTCACCACACTAAACAGACCTCCTGTCAGTCCCACACACCTCACTCCGACCCCCACGGGGGAAAGCTACAAACCATTCATACGAAAGGTTAAAGTAAAAAAAAACACTGGACGTTTAGCCCGTCTACAACGCCCACTTCAAGCCCGGGCAACCGCCCGCCACAACACAGAGGACACATTCCTACAGGTATACCTTGACCTGCAAAAGAAACCTGACCCTCGCTCTCTTGCTTGGTGGAACCTTCTAAATACCCTCAAAATGACCCACCATGACTATGCTTCTTTTTACTTCACCCTTGAGGCTCGGGGACGAGCCTACAATGAAGGAGAGGGAAGTAAAATGCCCCAGAACGAGAAGCCCACCACAGAAGCAACGAGCGAACAGCACACAGAAACACCCGAAAGAAAGGTCCACAGAACGAAAGGACCAGCTGACCGAGCCAACCAATTCAGACAGGCCCAAGCCCGCAGGGCTAAGCAGCTCCCAGCCACACCTACCTACCCCTTCTAAACTGACCATTTTCCACACCTCACGTACACTACCCCCTCGTGTCCTACACTTCTACCTACATGATGATGAACAGGAATATGCATTCATATTAAAAACACCCATGCCCTGTCCCTACGTTGAGCCAATGCCAACAAATCAGACAGCCATATATCTATATTTATTAGTGGCCCCTCCAAGCGGCTCGCTTGGTGTAGTGACTAGCGTCTCGGACTTCCACCCAGAAGGCCCGGGTTCGCGCCCACGCTCGGCGCATTAAAGATTTTTCACAAGCACTGAGTCGTAACGTTACCATCCCTCATGAGCAAAGGGATGGGGTAGTAGTACAGGACCCCAATGGAAATACGCCTAATCGGCCTTATTGAGCTATCCTTAGCTAGCTTAGCATGCGCTAGCTTTAAGAACTATTATTATTATTATTATTATTATTGACGAACATGCCTATTACATAAGGCATCCTCTTCAAACACTAATCCGCTGTAGTTTGAATCTACCGCGCAGAGCATTTAAAATCTGAGTAGCCTTCATCATGAGCGCACGCGACCTCACTCATGGCTTCAGTCATTATGAATTGGGTTCTCACTACGAAAAAACTTCGTAAAAATAAAAAGAAAAAGAAAATAAGAATAACTATCCAATAAGCTTTCCATCATATCGTGGATGTACTTGTGTGGATCTTTGACCAGACGCTGATTCAGGCGTCATTCTTCCTTCTCTGCTCTGTGCTCAGCCTGCCCGGACGTGTCTCCCCATGCTCCGCTGGTTCCGCATTGGCTGCGTCCCTAGTGAGTTTTTTCTCATTTGTTTACTCCGGGATGTATCGAGTAAGGTTAGGATATGCGTAGCAGGAGTGTCCTGGGCTGGTTGCCCGCAGTGCAGTGTATTTTGGGTCGTGTGTTTGGGGCATCTATTTCGGATGTACCCTCGTGGTCCTGTTGTGGACAGGTGAACTTTTCACAGTTGAGTTAGCTTGTGATGCAGGCGGCTTTCATTACGCGTTATTTTTGCTGCCTTTTATCTTTCTGATGAGGTAAGCGTTGCTTGCTGACGTTCCCAGCGTATTTTTCTTCACTTAGTGAAGTTTTTTCTGGGTCCCGAGTCAGTCTTCCCTTTGTCGGAAGTATTTGCTACAGTGGTGTGTTGGCGGTGGTTCCTGTTGTAATATTTCCAGTGTTTTTGTTTATATTTCAACATTTCTTGGGCCGTCTGCTTAGGCCTAGCCAGCCGCTCGTAGCTTTGCCACATGTACAAGTGTTATTGTTTATTTTATAAATATGTCCTACTGTGTCATGTGTATCCTGGGTTTAGTTGTGTATTGGCTAATTCCACGGACTATGTATGTTTCCTGGATTAGTTGTGTATTGGCTAATTCCACGGATTATTTTGTGGGCCCTAGGCTAGTCGTGCTTTGGCTATCTCTCGGGTCCTATGTGCGTTCAGATGGTTTCTGAACGGGGTGGGTTACTTTCCGGCGGGTTTTTCTCGGTTACACCATGAAAAACCCGGCCGAGAGCCGTGTTTGGCCACGCGTGGTTTCAAAACAGGCTTGTGTCCCCGGCGATGAGGTGTCTGTGGCTCTCCAGGACTGCGTCTCTGTGATGGTGCCTGTTTCAGGCTCCCTTTGATTCCCGGCGGAATGGCTGTACCCATCTAACATTGTTCATGCGGACATATGTTATGAAGTTTTTCTACCTGGTTTTACAAAACCAAAGGAAAAACCTAGCTGTTGTTGTGGGCTTTCCTCCCCGGCGATCTTTTACAAAGAAGTGGGGATAGGAACTTATGGGGTTAACGTTTTTACATCAGATCTCACCCGGCGGGTGCACCTTGGTAGGGTGGGATGAACGAAGTGGTAATTCAGTTTAGTTAACCGGTCCATTTTAGTGATACTATATGTATCGCCGCCTTCACACTTACGGCGATCGAAGGCTCAATTAGGGTTAACATCTTTTTCACAAGTTTTTCACACCCGGCGGGTGCTCCTGGGAGGAGGAAATAAGGAATTTACAATTCAATTTAGTTAACCAGTTAATTGAGAGATATGTTAATGTATCGCCGCCTTCAACTTACGGCGATCTTTGTGACAATTCGTTAGAAGTCAGATCTCGTATCAGCCTGCCCTGTGTTATTCTGCTAGATAATTCAGGTGCCGGCGTCTTTGTGGGGGATTGTTTTCCAAAATTGAATCTTGAAACAGTCACCACCGGAAAGACTATGTTTATAAACGCCATACTGGTCTTTTATATTATGTCAGAGGGTATTCTTAACTTTCTTAAGACATGTTTAGATATTCGGAAATCTTTATAGAACCCCGCCGCGTAGCGAGCTGTGATCGTTGTGACATTACGTCTCATTACCCGGCGGGTTATTAACACTTGTGTGCGAACATGTTGGGTTAACCTTATGAGCATTAATTCCTGGAAATTTTCTTTTTTCCAGAGCTGGGCTCCGGCGGACCAATACAGACCCTGCAATAGTTTTCCCACCAGTCTCTGTCATGGCTACCTTTGCCCCAGTTTTTGCTTTATGCATTACCCCTACCTGTGCCGGTATCCCTATTTTTGCGCACACTCTTTGTATCAAGTGTGTTAAATGTCTAGACCGTTCAAGGGGTCTGTGGGTGATGCGCAACTGTTCCTTTTGCTCCCAATTAAGTGTCAAAGTCCTCCGAGATAATGATAAGACCGCAGCGGTCGCCTTACGAGAAGTTCGGCAACAGATGTCAGTGTATACTACGATTGTGGCTCATAAGTCACTTCAATGTGACAACGTCCCTCTTTGGGATAGGCTTCTTTTTGAGCACCCTCCCCCTAAACGTTCCTCTCGAGTAACTAGTCGTAAGCCAGCGGAGACTGGACAGGGTTCTGTGTCATCTCCTGCCCCTGCTACTGCGAAACGTCAACGAGAGCCTACACCCCCGGCGGCAGCCTCCTCGTCTCAGGAGATCTCTCGGTCTAGGTCACCTCTCAGACACCAGCCACCTAGTCTTGCCTCTTCACCATCGAGAAGAAGGGTAAGACAGAAAGTTCCACCAGTGGTCACGGCGATAAATCCTCCAAATCGAAGAGTAGTTCACGGTCACACCGCAGCCATAAATCTTCAAAAAAGGATTCCCATGATAGAAAGGCCTCCCGACATTCGCCAGTTTCTAGTACTTCTCGTCGTGCCTCTACCCCAGACAGAGTTTGTGTTCGGTCTCAAGGGTCCAGTATAGTGCCTGTACCTAAAGATGATTTACCCATTAACATTTTAACCCTGGATTTGGAGAGTTCAGGGGGCTCAGTGGTTGAGAGTGTTTCGGACTCCCAAGGGAGTGTAGGCCAAGGTCTAGGTGTTTGGCGATATTCTCGGCCAGGGCCTGACCACCCACTTTCGGCTCAAACTATTCACACAGTGGCTGACGTCCACCGGGACGCGGCGATCCCATCCTCTATTCCTGACTTATCTTGGCAACAAGATGGTACCCCAGCTTCGGCGGGATCTTCTCAGGAGGAACAGGATGATAAAGACGAGGTTTCGATTATATCGGATATGGAAGGGCAAGAGTCAGGTTCAGGCTTAGACGCCGTGCAAGATCTTAATGATTCACCAGTGAGTACATCATCAAGTCAATTTGTCACTGCACAGGAAATTGATGGGCTACTAAGTAATGCTTTATCTAAAAAAATTGGCCAACAGCAGGAAACTCCCACAGTGGACTTGGGAGCTCCCACGACAAGCTCTACGGTACGGCCTCTGATGACTCCTATTGCTTTGACTCAGATCCCTCACCCTCCCCCTATGTCACCATCAGTGGTTACTAGGCCTGCTACGGCGGCATTGACCACTTCGAATGTAAGGGTTATAACGGATGTCAATCCGCCCCCTCTAGACAGAGCGCCTCTCAGAAAGGTAGCTATGCCCTTGCTTTATGGACCAGATGAGTCATGGGTCCTTTTGACCCCCACTAAACCAGAGCTCGCCCAACCTACCTTGTCAGGGGAACTCCCAGTGCCGCGTGAGTGGGTCATCCAGGGCAATAAATCTAAGAAATTAAGGGCCTTGGATACTTTGGGGAATGTACTAGATGTCAACATAAAGGCTATACCTAGTTATTATCACCAGGACTATTTTGTTTATACTGCTAAGCCGGCTTTACCCTCTGCCTCAGCTTCAAAATTGTTTTCAGACTGGTCTAAGCATGATGGGTTTAATGACATTAACCCTGGAGAGGAAACCCCGTTGCAAATGCGCACGCGAGAGGTGTGTAAAACGCGTTATTTGGTCGCCGCGCAGCTCACACATCCAATACGAGGGATATCGGCCTGCAGTCAGGCAGTGTACGGGTATCTCCAGCCGTGAGCGGAGGTGCGACGCTCTCGGTCCTCGCCAACAGGTTCAAACCAGAACCCGACGTTGCGAATAAACTACTACATAACCTGGTACGTAACTTTATTGAATGTTCATAGTTGCACATAATGTACTTTTTTCACGAATGTGTTGGAGATATCGATCTAAGACTAATAGGCAACTTAGCCAGATAACGGACCATGACTCACACACACGCTAGCCTGTCTGATATTGCCATATTGGGCGTCTGTGAATATTTTACTAAATCAGGTTCTTTTTTCATTTCCCGTCTGCCACAACCACATCATTTCAACTTGTGACGGATGCCACTCCTAAAGGTGAAACCCCTCCCATTTGTTGTATATTGTTTATGAGGTTCCTTAGTACAAGTTCAGGTAAAATAGGTAACATACAGTGTAATTTCAGAGGCTTATATGTTTATTTCTTCAACTTTTATAGGTAAAAATTATCAATGTTGTTAATTTGCAGCATATTTTTGGCATTAATTATACTCAGATTTCATTTTTATTCACACTACATAGAAAGGCATTATAAAGGAACCTCCATTTCAATTTCGTTGCAATCCATAAATATTTAAGGCTTCCAGGGGTGATACCAGGCCAAAATGAGACTTCTCGGGATCCAGAACCAAACCTGGCCTGGGAGCCCTCGCTAGATGGGCGCCTGGGCGGTCCGACGTTCAAGTTATCACCTTTTATATGGTACATGTTGTGTGGCAGGCTCTAGAGTATAACTGTGGTGAAAATCAGCAACATTCATTGATAAATAGTGCCCCACGATTTTTTTTCCTCCAACTTTTTCCAAATTTTTGTGCCCCTTTTTCAGTTACCTCCACATAAGGATTTGTTGGTAGTATTTACATTGCTCCAATTTCAATTATTACACTTTGGGGTCATACTAGGACCATGTGGCAAGCACTGTGTTGAATTTGGTATGAATCCAAGAATATTTAGGTACCCAGCCGAATATTTCAAAATGACCGATTTTTTTGGGGAAATTTTTTGTAACCTTTTATTCAACTCCGCAGGTCTCTCAGCCTATGGGGTCTTCAGGGCTGCTACTCCTACTCCAACCTACCTCACCATTGCCGTCCACGCCCCCAGAGTCCCAGTCCCCTCAAGACAACTTGAGTATTTTTTTTTATATTTGTATGAAGAACCTACTTTTTTACTATACTTATTTTTGTATTAAATTCATTAGAAATACTAACAATGTTTCAATATACACCATATTCTAACATAACATTAAGGGATCCTTATATTATATTTAGCAATGTTCAAAAAAATTCTAAGTATTTTGGTTTGGGAGATATTTGGGGTCAAAGTCGACGTTGCGAATTCACAACTACCTAACCTATTAAAAAACGTTTTTGAGCGTTACCTCTCCAGGGTTAAGACTCTGTCAGCTCTCACTCCAGAACTCGATTTGCAAACCGTCACAGACGCAGCAGCTAATCCAGTCTTGAAGGTGGGACAGTTGGGTCCAGGACCTTGGGTGGAATGGGAGACAGAGGCTCAAAACTTTGCGACCATATTTACTTCCAAAACTTCCCACCAGATCCCTCAAGATACTCATTCTTGGTTCTCCATGCCAGTGTGTTCTGCCGGCGGAGTCCCTTCAGCTTTGTTTGCTTTCTTAGCTGCCTCTAAAATTAATCTTTGTGAGCTAAAAGACCCTTTCACTACCCCTACCCCTACTCACATAGACCAAGAATTTAGGCTAAGGGGGAAAGCTTTTCGCCTGTTCTCTCAATACATAGTGTCTCAACAGGTAGAAAAGTCTTTGCTCCGGTCCACTCAGGCAATCGCAGACGCGGATGCCAGACGATCGGTTGAATTGTCCCGGCGATTGCTTCTTCAGTCGTCAATCCAATCATTGGGTGACATACGCACCGCCTTGCTTGAGGCGGTACGAGCGAGACAAGATCTCAGAATGTCCTTAGTCCGAAAACTGCCTGATCGCATTGCGAATCAGGTAGTCATGTCACCAGTGCTCACTCCCTCTTTAATGTCCCCTGACGTGTTGCGAATGGTGTTTAATATGGCTCAGGCCTTTTAACACAGTCCCACCCCTTCTAAGAAACCTGCCTTTAACTTCCTCAAACCCAGGCCAGTCGCTAAGGCTCAGCCGGGGGGATCTAAGCCCTTTCTTCCACCTAAGTCCTCCTCCCCTCAAGGTCAGTACAGGCATAGACAGAGTAGGTTTTCAGGTCAGAGAGGACGCGGCTATAATAAGCCAGGTCAGGGCCCGTCTTCGGCCAACGCCGGCCAGTCGGCGAAGCGTCCACCACCACCAAAAAAAAAACAAAGTCTCTCTCACTCCCGGTGCCAGTCTTAAGGCTGGCGGATCCGAGGGTAGTACAGCCGGCGAACCCTTGTCTGCTAACTGGGTCGTTCCGAACGTGTCACCAAGCATGGCCGTTAAACACTTGGGCACGGATGGTGGCACGCAAAGGCATCACTTGGCAGTGGCTCCGGCGACCTCGCTTACGTCAGCCGACAACGGCGAATTTTGTTTCTTTAGAGGTGGAGTCACTGGTCCAGGAAATGATTGCCAAGAATGTCATCATCCCGGTCCCCCAAATTACCCTGTATTCACGTCCAAGCTATTTTTGGTTCCCAAAAGGGACAGTGTTCAGATGAGACTGGTCGTAGACCTGTCTTATCTGAACCTGCACATTCACAACGAGTCATTCCGAATGTTAACAGTACACCAAATCAGGCTAACACTTCCGCCGGGAGGTTGGATGTGTTCCCTAGACCTGACAGACGCTTATTGGCACGTATTGGTAAACAAAAGATTTCAAAGGTTTCTGGCCTTACGGATCAGGCACCAACATTTTTGTTTTCAAAGGATGCCATTCGGTTTGATCCTGGCACCTCGATTATTCACGAAATTAGTCCGGCAAGCCCTGATGCCGTTGTTAAAGCAAGGAATCAGAGTTTTGTGGTACCTAGACGACTGGCTGGTGGTGGCAGAGACAGAGCAATTATGCATCAAACATGTCAACATAATTTTAAATCATGTCAAAACTCTAGGGTTCAAGGTAAATCTGGTAAAGTCAAACCTTGTTCCCTCACGAGTAATTCAGTGGATAGGGCTGGTTTGGGACACAGCTGCTCTCACTCTGAGTCAGAGTGTAGACAATCAGGTTTCGCAGGAAACTGTTCATGTTTCTTCACAGTCTGACTATGACACAGAGGGTCTGGGAGTCTCTGGTCGGCTCTCTCAACTGGATTCAACTAACTGTAACATTGGGCCGGTTGAAAGTAAAACGTTTAATATTGGAGGGCAACAAATATTTCCCACTCTTACCGGTGGGAAAGTTATGGCCCATCCCAAAATTAATCCACACCTTACTAGCGGTCTGGGCGAAGAGGGAAATGTAGTAAACTCAGTAATGTCATGGACCTCTCCTCCGCCAACGGTATGGGTAGACACGGATGCGTCAGGCACAATAGGTTGGGGATTTCAGTCAAATCAGGGGCACCAGGGTCAGGGGCTTTGGTCCCACTTAGAAATCTCCCACATCAATGTCAAAGAATGACTAGTCCCCTTGTATTTCCTTCAGGCTCACGGCCCTACTTTACGGGGCAAGTCGGTGGCCTTCAGAATGGACAATCTGAATGCAGTTCACTGTATTCAGAAACAGGGGTCAACGAGATCAAGGAAGTTGCTAAACGTGTCGGAAGAGATTTTTACTCTAGCCAACAGGCTAGACATTTATCTTCACGCATCTTATCTCCCAGGCGTAGCAAACGTCTGGCAGATGCTCTGTCCCGGAGACAGAGCACGACAGTAGAATGGGAGCTCAAGCAACCCATTTTCAACCAAATGATTGCAGAGTTCTACCATCCACAAGTGGATCTGTTTGCGTCCGAGGAGACTCACAAACTCCCTCTATACCTCACCCGCCGGACGAAAACGCCGGCAGGGGGCCAGATGCCCTAGTGACAGACTGGAACAGATGGAGCTCCATCTATCTGTTTCCGCCGCCATACGCGTCACTAATGTGCCACGTAGTGAACAAACTACGAGATTATCGAGGCTTAGTCTTGCTAATCGCGCCCCTGTGGCCGGCGCAGTTGTGGTACCAGCAATTAAAGACGTGGTGCCCGCACTCGGTGTCGCTCCCGGTCGGGTATTTCCACTTAGACACGATTGGCAACCTAGCGACCTCGCTGACTTTTGCATTATGGACATTCAGGAGGCCAAGTGGCTAGCACCATATGGTAGAGATGTGACCAATAAATTATTAAATCAATATACTCAGTCTACGAAACGACAGTATCAATCACATTGGCAAGCCTTTACTTCTTGGATCATTAAAACAGAACAGACTGTGCCCTCAGTAGCATTAGTTTTTAATTATTTAAATTATCTGTTTGAGCAGAAACGTTTATCTGTGGTAACGTTAAAAAATCACTTAACTGCGATTAGAGTGCCCTTTTTAGACCTTACAGGTCTCTCCATACCGGTAGCGGAGGAAACAGGTTTTATGAGGGCATGTTTTAAACTCCGCCCACCTCCCCGTCAGCTCATGCCTACTTGGTCTCTGGACAAGGCATTGTCTTTACTTCACTCTCGTCTGTACCAAAATACTGCAGATTTTGCATTACTCTTAAAAAAGGCTGTATTCCTTTTGGCTTTGGCCACCGGGAACAGAGTGTCTGAGCTGGCGGCGATGAGCAACACACCTAATTGCCTTAGGTTTGGTAGACTTAATGAATGTATTCACATTGCACCTTCCCCGGGATTTGTAGCCAAGAATGAGCACAGTGCACACGTGTTTTCTGAGTTCACGGTGCCGGCGTTAAAAAGGGGAAAGGTGAACCATAATCTATGTCCAGTGCAAGCTCTAACCAAATATTTGAGAGTAGCTCCTCTAAACCCCCAAGGTGCTTTGTGGGTAGCGAGTACGGGTAAACGCTTACTGAAACGGAGATTAGCTTCTCTTCTGGTCGAAGTCATTAAAGAGAGTAATCCCGGCGTTATGGGTAGGGCCCACGATTTACGCAAATGGGCAGCCTCTTTACGTTTCCTGAAGAACTTTTCAGTAGAAGATATTTCGTCCACACAGTTGTGGGCGTCTAATCATACGTTTTTGACTAGATACTTGTCAGTTGCTCTAGACAAACCTTCCTTACCATGTATAGCTTTAAGGCAGAGGGTCTAGGTGGCCCTTCAGTCACTTTTGTTTACTTTCAAGGAAAAAGGGGGGGGGGGGTGCAGTCAGTGTAACATAGGACACCCTAGACCCCGCCGGAATGTAAGAGCTGTGATACAAATTATGGATAATGTGATATGAAAATTTCTCTGTTCTATTTAGGGCGAGAAATTGTGCTAGTACAATGTTAGTACAAACAACGGGGTTGTTATAGTAGTTTTAGCTGTGAAAGCAATTTAGTTTTAAACAGTGGAGATCTTTTGCAAAATATTTCCACGAATATTATGGGGTTTATTATGTGCACATGTAAACTTATAACTTGTTATTTTGTCACCACTCGTTGAGTGGGGTGCCTTTGTAACTACAGATCTGTTCACAGAATCTCCAGAGTTACCCTTTTTTGTCAAGCAGGCTTCTTTGAAGCACGCACCTGCTTGAACCCCTTTTTTGTATATATGGGCTGCGCCGTATTTAAATATATTTTCAAAGTAAGAATACTATGTGGTTGTTTGATTATCTGCTTTTCTAGAGTTATGATATGATTACGAATGTCCCCCTCCAGTCTTAGAAATCAGGCATGTTCGTCAATGATGAAGGGGCCACTAATAAATTATAGGTTTGACTCCAGTAAGGAGATAAAGAAAACCTAATATTTAGTAGTGGCCCCGTAATCATTGACAACTGGGGCCCTCCCGACCATCCCCTTCCCATTCGTTGATGTATTAAGGATTTTGGTTTACTTGATATGTCAGTGAAGGAAGAATGACGCCTGAATCAGCGTCTGGTCAAAGATCCACACAAGTACATCCACGATATGATGGAAAGCTTATTGGATAGTTATTCTTATTTTCTTATTGTTTTTATTTTTTACAAAGTTTTTTCATAGTGAGAACCCAATTCATAATGACTGAAGCCATGAGTGAGGTCGTGTGCGCTCATGATGAAGGCTCCTCAGATTTTAAATGCTCTGCGCGGTAGATTCAAACTACGGCGGATTAGTGTTTGAAGAGGATGCCTTATGTAATAGGCATGTTCGTCAATGATTATGGGGCCGCTACTAAATATTAGGTTTTCTTTATCTCCTTACAGGAGTCAAACCTATAGTATGTTCTTACATCCGAGAAGTAGATGTTATATACCTTAGAAGTTAATACACCCATGCTCTGTCCCTAGGTTTAAGATATTAATATTAACATACCCTAACATACCTTGTCTTGCCAGACTAAGTTTCTGAAGACCCATCGCCCCCATAAAATCTATGTATTCAATCCTTAGGTTAAGTATTAATATTAACATTCCCTAACATACCTTGTCTTGCCAGACTAAGTTTCTGAAGACCCATCGCCCCCATAAATCTATGTATTCAATCCTTAGGTAAAGTATCTTTATCCGCCATTGTGTTCACCTTTTTCCATTTACTTTTCCACAATTGTTATACGTCTTCCACTTACCTCCTTCGTATCCACAGTCCACACTATGCCAATTTGCTTTTGTGTCCTACACCTCTTACCCGCCGATTCTACCTACATGATGATGAACAGGAATATACATTCATATTAAAAACACCCATGCCCTGTCCCTAGGTTGAGCCAATGCCAACAAATCAGACAGCCTTATATCTATGTATGTTCTTACATCCGAGAAGTAGATGTTAAAAACCACATGTCCAAACTCATAAGAGATTAAGATACCCACGGGTACACCAGTGATATAGAACCATTGCCCCCGTAAGACTTAGACAGCCATGACTACAGATGTTAGCCGCCATGCTATAACTTAATTCTTACCCCAACCAGAGATTGTATAGATAACCTTTGTTACCAGTATCTATCATAGTACCTTGAAACAATAACGAAGTACCCCTACGAACTGCCGCTTTTCTTGGGATATATTTCATAGAAAACGCAGTTCCCAGGGACAACTAGACGTGCAAAAACTTGTGCCAACTAATAGTATCCATAACCCCTCGTACTGATGAGTAATAATACACCATGTTTTTCCCCACTTTACCCACAGTCAAGCACACACCTACAGTTCACCTCCTTCTCCCCCCCACCCCCCCCAGCCCCACAGTACACATAATTCTATCTTTTCCAGACTCATATACCACCCCATAGTTGCATCCCCCGGTAGCATTTGGCTAACGTATTTTCACTGCCCTTTCAAACTCCAATATCAACTGTAGCCTAATGCCCTCCCCACGCCCAGAGACCTTAGGGTCAAATTTCCCTGTAGCCCCCTGAGCTTCCCCCCCTCTCATTAAATACCCCGCGCTCCTCGACTCTTGTCCGACCTAGCCTCTCCCTCATACCTCTTGAAGATCCTTGATTTTTCCATTGCTAACGCTCTCCAACCTTTTATATAATTATATACTCCTATCCAGCCTGCCTTCCCTTAGTAGGCCAGAACAACATTAGAACTTTACTAACCCCTTGCATGCCATCTATTCTCTTACAACCCATTCACAACCCTGCACCCAATGTTCGTCGGTGCGAGGCTAGCCGCCTCGCCAGTAACTAACTTCTATTGCCATACTTCCAGATAAATGTGGCAGAGTTAGCAACCAGTCTCCACCACATCCAGCAAACCATACAATTAACAACCAACTGATTAAAACCAGCTAGCCAAGGCACCTTCGGTTTGGATATTAACTCCCTCCGACATATTATGTTCCAATAAGTCCAAGTAGGCGCTTGACAAGTATTTTGGGTCTTGAATTTGGCTCATGAGTGTTGTCGAAGCCTTACATTTTTCGCGATTTCCATCCACCAGAATGCTGTTTATTGTGATGTATCATATATCAATGGAAAGAGGAATATTTATAGTACATGATAAAATTAAAAAAAATGTAAATAAATCGAAATATGAAAGTGTAAATGAGTCCGGAATACAATTATTTCCCATGCAATTGTCTTCACACCGTCCTAGCTCTAAATTGTGAGTGATGACCATATATTTTTTTTGCTCAAATAATAGTATTTTTTCTCCTCTTTCCAAATCTGAAAACAGAAATTGTTTATCTTCAATAGTTCTCAAGCAGTGACCGAAAAAACAAATGTATGATTTTGATTTATATGGTTTATAACATTTTCAATTTATTTCGTTGCTACGAAGTGTATGGTTTTAAATTTAGGCTGTATGAATACGGCAAATAATGCTGATGAGTATAAAACAAACTAGAACTTCCTAGGACAAATACTTTTTGCGCTATGAATATTTGAAATGAAGAGCCAAAATGCGAATATTTACGCTTCACCCATCTCTGTTCCGGCGATGCTAGCCGGGTTCCGAGCTGTTCCCCACCTCGTGGTTGCGTTATTTGCTCGGATACGTATATAACTGTATATATCACCGGAATCGGAAAATTGTGCTCTTTCCAATGGTGAAAACAAAATAATATAGCATAATTGGTTCGCGAGCTATGCACAATTGTTTCCATGCAGTGACCGAAAAAAAAAAAAATCTGATTTTGATTGATATGGTTTATAACATTTTCGATTTATTTCGTTGC